>JAQFVV010000079.1:347500-947500 GCA_028023455.1 Epiperipatus broadwayi | reverse complement strand
ATTATGACATGAATAGATTTTGAGCCTTACACTTCAACACCCCCTCTGTATATTGGATATGAGGGAGCATTATTTTAACTTGCTCTGGTATTATTTGGCTCATCACATGACCATTGTCCATCAGGAATTGGTTTATTCTTGTTATCAATTAAATCTTTGGATGTAAAAGTCATATGTGACCTTATTTCTATCAATGTTATTTTGTTATTTTTATGAGCTACTTCACCTTCATATCCCACGGTCTAATGATCTTCTTTTTTTCTACCCTGGATGATCTGCCAGATTGGTCATTTCCATACTTGTTTTGTTGCACTGTATTCTCATCTTTTGCCTCAATAGTACACTTGTGTATTCTTGATTTCTCTTTTTACAAATGGGACATAAACTTTTGGGGCATGTTCTGATCAGATGGTTACAGTCACCACATGCAAAACATTGTGACTTTATACCACTTATGGATAAAAATAGAGGGAGTTTTGTTTTTCCAGTACTGGTGGCAACTCTGTGGGCCAAACTCCTTGTGTTAATTTGAGGGAAGATACCATCATATTCAACAGGAGTTCTATTCCTTCCCTACATTCTGGCAGATATTGAAATGATATTTGTTCCAAACTTCTCAAGTAAATTTTGTCAGACCCAACCATTAAAATTCATAACCATGGACCATCTTGGGTCAGGACAAGTTTACCTTAACTAAAAATTTATTTCCAGAAACATTTGCTTTCGATGAAACAACTCCTTCTGGAGAACATTGTGAAATTCAACCACAAATTAACAGTTATTTGGATGATGGTAACCACATTTCACAGCATTCTCAAGGCACAACTTCTTCACTAGTAAGAATAATTCATTGGTGAAAAACTGAAAAATTTGGCATTTTTATTGGTAGTCAATAATATTAATGTACACTCATTTTTATAATTGGAAAAAGAATTAAACAAGACAACCAAAATTCTTTCATTAAACTCAAAGTTCACCATATCATAGTCTTTTGGGTTTAACATTTCATTCTCCTATGATAAGTTGGGTATAGATGAATCATTATCGCCTAATAGGAAATCCTCATCATGATCTGGAAGTTGAAATTTTGTGTTTTCTACATTGGTGCTACTTCAAGTATTTAGTTCTTTACTTTCTTCTGGTGCTTTACATCTATGTCTGTTTGATATGGACCACTTTGGTTATGTTTCACCTTGTCAGCATATGATGTGCCTGCATAACTGTTAGTGATGTTCATGTCTTTCCTTGAACATTCACATTATTGTCTCCCATTGCTGTGTGATGAGCCTAATTACCATTTCCACTACCAGTCTCTTCACTGCTTGCCTGATAGTATTTCTTCATCTTTGCCTTGTTTTTTGAAGTTTGGTGGTGAGTATTAACTTCATTTTATCCTTTTTAGTTTTTGTTAATGGTGTTTTGGGTTTTTTATTATTTAATTCTTCAGTAATTTTATTTAGATTAGCTGTCTTAGTCATCTCTTGTTGACATTCTGCATTTTTTTAGCTGAAATCATCTTGTTTTGCCTTCAAATCAGTCATTTCTGATTCAGCATTGTCTGATGAGCCAATTTTAACTTGTTTTTTCCCCATTTAACAGTTTAAGTAACTTTGGGTTTATAACGAACTTAATAGTTTCTTTATTTCTGTTTGGATTTTGATGATTTTTTAAAATAAGCATCATAAGACTATTGTCTTCAAAAGTGTCAACTCCATTTTTTGTTAGCATGTGTTTTTTCATGACTTTCTTGGGGTTGATTTCTTCACTTTCGTCTTCGTGATTATTTTTGCTAATAACAGATTTTTTGCTTTTAAGATAAGTTTTCCCCTTTAGGTTTTCTTGATTTTGCTGTGCATTTTTATTTACATTTGGGTCATTTGAAATACTAGATAGTTTTGGAGCCTGCACATGCACTTTTCCATTGAGAATTGTTATATGATTTTTAACTTTGCTTGTTTTATCACAATTTTTGTTGCCCAGCATGAAAAATTAATTAAATTAAGTCTACATTTAAAAATTATCAATAAAAAGTTAATTTCAATGCTTACTGTTTTGTGTGCAACTAAAAATAAATAACTTCTTTTGCTTTGAAGTATTTGACTTGTTGAGTCTTAAAAAGTGTACTTAAATATAAACATATTAAAATGCATTACAACGTAAGAAATATATTTTATAATAGTATAATATGAAGTTTTCTTAGCAATTGGGAAATTTATTGCAACTATTCCCAATACAAAATAGTAGAATGTTATATTTACTAAATAAGGATAATATATTGTCATTACTGCTATGAATTACTGTAAATATTTTTTATTGTTAAGTAATATCAATTCATATATTTTTTGTAAATATTTTTTATTGTTATAATCTTGTTGTAATAATATAATATCATTTAATTTATAAATAAATTTTTTAATTGTTGTTTTTGAAACTTATCTTAGTCGAGTTGTGAATTATCTTCATGTTGATTATTTGATTTTTAATTCTACATGCATTATCCACATAAATTAATAATTTGAAATATTACTTATTTGGCACATAATCTATAAAGATGACTTAGATATTTATTATTATATTTATTATTGTAGAATATATGATCATTGGTAATTATTTTTAAACTGGTATAAGATTAACGAGATATATATTTCATATATACATCATACCTCTAAAATAACTTTTAAATTTTATATATATATATATATATATATATATATTAAATTTAAAAGTTATTTTAGAGGTATGATGTATATGTTGTGTTGATGATCTTTTTAAAAAAATCTAATTAAACTAAATAAGAATATTTAATGTATAATATTGTATTAATATTAAAAAAAAATAGTCAACTAAAGATAAAATATAATATTGTATGGTTGGGAAAACTGGACATAATAAATTCAGTAATAAGTCTTGAAAATAAATGTTTAAAGTAAATTTTAAAAAGTAATAACTGGAAGTTAAATAAATAATATATTTGAGTAATAAAAATTAATATTTAATAATTGAATGTAAAATATTTATGTAAAAGTAGTATTGTGATAGAAATGAGTATTCGGTTTTGTGATATTAAACTATTATTTTAAAAAGTTGTTATATTATTATTTTATAAAAATATATATATATTTTTTGTAAATTAAATTATTTAAATTGTTTTCAACTAAATTGTAAGTGTTTCATCTGGGTTATAAGTCATGTGACAGATAGATATCGATACACTTGCTTACGAGTTTTTTTTAGTAAAGTTGCAAAACTATTTTAAAATTATATTATAAAATTTAAAATATTATATTGGACAACCACGAGATAAAAATAAAACTAGTTAGTATAAAATATTAAGTTGTTTTATTATTATTTAAAAAAAAACGAATGGAATAAGTAAAATTACATTTTTGTTTTGTTTTGCAAAATAAATACATTTTAAAATAGCTAAAGGTAATAATAAATATTATGATATAATTTTGAAAGTTATTTTGAAGTGTTTGGTAGATGTAAATAAAATATGAAAATTAAGTAGGAATTAAATAATATAATAAATAATAAATATTAAATAAACCATTGTTTATTTTTAACTTTGATTCTGCATTGTTGGCTAGGGTTGTAAATAAGCTAGCAGAGCATTGTTTAGTTAACCATTCAAGGGAGTAATTTATTCGGGTATAAAAATTGGTGCACAATTATTTTTGAGATACTATTATTACTACTACTACTTTTGTTAACTAAGTGTGCTGTATTAAACAACTTAACTTCTATTAGTTTACAGTTTAAAGATTAAGAGTACCATTAATAGTCAATTATATTAATTTCTATGTTCAAAAAAGTACAGTAAATTATTATAAGAGCATATAATACAGAAATGCCATGCTAAAAGTTAAGTAATTCCCTACCAACTGATTTATTAAGCTTAATTCTAACATCATGTTAAACATGCAATAGATCGTCATTAAATTTAAATTTATGTAAAAAATGTCAAACTTATTATGTTTCCATTAGACACATAATTTCCTATATTAATTAGTAATTGTAATTTGCTATTGAGATTAGCAAATTGGACATCATATGGGAGGTTTAAAGGAAATTTGCCAGAAATTAAAAGAAAAAATAAGAAAAAATACCTTTATTCAGAGGACTGATTTTAAAATTAAGACTAAGGAAATAAGATAGTAATGTTTAGAAAAAAACGTTTAACTTGATAAAAATAATTATTTTGGGAAATGCAGAAATGTTTCTTTATGAAGAAATATTTAATAATCTATCTTAAGTATATTATAATAACAATTTTTAAAAAATGTAAAACAACAAGACTGTTATTGAAATGTTTTCATATTTTATTCAAAGGAACTTTTTAAAATAGGTATCAAAATTATTCTATTATTAATTTGTGTATGCTGGTCATACAAAAGATGTTAAAAATTATTTATGGATATATTTAAATATGTAGTAAATGTTGAGAAACACTGAATTAGCATTACCATATTAAAGATAACCCAAACCATCAGGGATTTGAATGAAATTAGCAGAACTTTGAAATTATTTTATTATATGATATTGAAAAGTACTTCCAATAATTATTTTAAATTAATGGGAACCATGAACTATTATTTTATAAAATTTTAGGAGCAAATTCATGGTTATTTATGGAGCAATACGGATATTTAAAAAGTCGACTTACTTTATTTTATTTTGTAATTATAAATTTTATTAAACGCTCACTATTATTTCAGTAATAGTTAAATTGTCATTCAGTTTGGTTTAAAAGTGGAACCAACAGAGCATGCATGATTTTGGCAGCAGTAGAAGTTTTTCATCAACAATCACTGGGATGTTTAAATACCTGAGAGGAAAAAAGACATTTTTATCTAATGAACTTATGGGCAAAGTTTTGTTTTTGTAAATATGATTTTGAATTATTTCTTTTTACTAATCTTAGTGTTAATGCTTATTCATGGATTAGAGATAGGAAAGGAATCTAAAAAATATTAAACTACTTACTAACATAATAACTAGATATTTATAAAAAATATTTAATAATTTTTAAAAAAAATTAAGTGTAATAGTATTGAATGAATGATATACTATGCAAGTTTTGTTATTTAGTTTATGGACCAGAAACATCAATTAAGTGATTAAGCAGTGGAGATATCACTTATGGTAATAATTATAAAAATATTAATAATTTTATTATGTCATTTTTTTGTGTGGATGGGTAAGAACATATAATTACACAATGCATACACAGATCTTATAGACGTTTATTTATTTATTTAAAAAAAATATGCATACTTTTATCTTATATTATAAATATATTTTAACATAATGAGAATATAATTGTATTATTCTAATGTGATTGAACTTAATGCTTATTTTAAGTAGGTAAAGTGTTGAAGTATTATTTCAATACTGTTTATTATATCTTAGTTCAAGAGTTAGTAATGGACTAGAGAAATTGTTATTGATCAATTAGGTTGTTACTCGTATGCAAATTTATTTATTGTTGTAGAGATGTGTGAGAATTTTAGTGATGTAGAATGGTAAATCTCTAAAGAAGTTATAAGGATAGTGACTTGGAAATAAGATAAATAAAACCAAGATGATATTTTTATATAGCAGGTATTAATATAATCTATGATAATGATTCTGCAAATATAGATGACTTTACTTTGTAACTCATATATTTTCCATGGCAGTGTTTTCTCTGTGTTGAAGTTAAATGTTCCATAGAGCTGAATAAATAGCCTGGGCATTATATTTTGTGGTGGAGGTTATTAGACAGATAAGTCATACCTCATTTCTTATACTCTTATACACTGTTACCATGATGATTAGATAATAGAGGTACTCGTAAATTTAGACTCTAATTGGTTTTATATGCCTACGCATCTGTTCGCTATCAAAATTTCTAATATTACATCATATAGGATTGTATTTAGAATAGGAATTGATAAATAATTTTGGAGGTGTGTATCATATTTAAAAGGGTAAGATAGGTTGTCTTACTTGGAGTGAAGATAGAAATGAATACAAAGAATATAAGAATATGTTTATCAGGAAAAGAATCATAAAATTTTTCATATTTGAAATTGATTATTTGTTTATAAAGATGAGTAAGTGATAATTAGAGTGGGTTTGTAAAAATATTGAATAACTGTTAAGTATTTTAAAACTTACATATAATGCATATTTTTGACAAGTAATATGATAAAACCAAATCGTGTTAAAATGATACAGATAATTATAGTTTTTGTAAAGGTTATTCTGTAACAACGATTTACACCAACACATACATTTTATCTGATATTAAATTAATATTTAATCAGTAATATAATTAGACCACTATGTTCTTAATTGAATTTATTCATGCTGTTATTAAGTTGGGAATGACTACATGATATGTTAAATTATTTTAAAAAGAACTAAGTACAAATTAAACTGGTTAATTTTTCATTTTGTATCTTGAGTTTACCAAATTCATATAAATGTAACAGAGATACATTATATTAATATTCTAATGAGAGATATGCAATTTTAAAAAAAGTTCCACAACTTATTTTTTTATATAGTTTATTTCTGAGAAGTACAGAAAGTGTGATGATGTAAAGTTCATTAATAATGTAAATAGTGTATATAAGTTTATTGTTGAAGTTATAAATAAAATTTGTTAAACTTGTTTTATAAATCTTGGTGTTGACTCAATTTTTCCACATCACAGATACATAATCACAGATCATTTGAATTATAAATATAATATTTGCACAACATAAATAAAATTATTATTTAAGAGTTATAATATTTTCTTGATATGATATCTTCAAGAAACCTCATTTGTTATATTGTTATTATGGTCATAGAATAATTACAAGATATTTACACAAAATTGTATTATTATTGGTTGCCACATATTCTCAGATTATAAGTGTATACTACATAATTACAAATTCCATGTGAATAATAAGAAAATTATATTATATTACTTATTATTATGATTTGTGTTGTAATGGGAAAATAGATACAATTAAATTATACATTGTAGATGATGATTATTATTATTATTATTATTATTATTATTATTATTATTATTATTATTATTATTATTATTATTATTATTATTATTATTATTATTATTATTATTATTATTATTATTATTATTATTATTATTATTATTATTATTATTATTATTATTATTATTATTATTATTATTATTATTATTATTAGTAGTAGTAGTAGTAGTAGTAGTAGTAGTAGTAGTAGTAGTAGTAATAGTAGTAGTAGTAATCAGATGTAGTTGAGAGTGATATTAAATCCCTTATCATGCTTCATTACAGAAATTATAATTACCTAAAATTATTTTAAAAGAACCTGAGATTATTTGAGTTAAATTATTAGATAAAGAGAGGAAGAGTGTTTTATTGGGATAATTGTAATTAATTAAGTAATTATTGAAGATGTAGGAATGGTATAGATTTAGTGTTTAAGATAATAAGAGTGAGGATAGCATTCTTATGCCATTGAGGTAATATCCTATGGAATATTGACTTAATTTATTCTTCTTCCCACTTGTAAAATCACTTCATAGTCTCTTGATTTTTATTAGATATTTATTTATTTAATTTATGAAACCGAACCATATTATTATTTATTAATTAGAGCTAGTTTAATAACTCATAGTATTGGAGAATATATTTATTATTTATTAGATACATTTTATATGAGCATAATTATTTATCTGATCAATACCAATTTATTATTATTACATATTTCCTGAAAGTGAGAGTACAATCAATATATATATATTGTAACGATCCGGAGAAGGCGACTTAATGTAATCTGCACTACAGGGCGCCATCTAGGCATTTGAACCTAGAAAAATTTATAAAGTAGGCAGATACGTCAGTCAAAAAAAATATTTTTTTTTTTTTTTTTTAAAATTTGATTCTGGTCGTTAGCCCAGGTCACTAGCTCAGGGAGTAGCAGAGATTTAATAATATCATATCTTATCTAATTAGATTTCAACATTAAAAAATAAATAAAATAAGCCACTGCCAGTAATTAGCATACAAACATTTATTTATGCACATATATATAAGATTTAAAATTATTTTAAATTAGTTTACATTTTAACATTTAACATTATTTTTAACTTTACCTTAGATTTTAATTTACATTTTTAATTTCTAGTATATTATAAGTTTACATTTTAATTAAGTTCGCACAGATGGGATTATAAAAGCTTTTTTTTAATATGTGGCTATAGATCGGTTGCATAGATTACACGGTTAAAAACGTTCCAAAGTAAACATAAATGATCAAAATACAAAATTATTGATTACTGACAAATTGTGGAGGGAAATTTATATGTAACCCAATAGTATTCACCATAAGATACTTGCATTGTCACCAATAACTTAAAAGACATCCGAATAAATACATTTTAGATACTCACCATAAGGTATCATTATTTATCAAATGTCTATATATTTTGATCAAATATGAAAACCCAAAACATACTTAATCGATAACCAATCCATGCAAGCATCTATAAACAACTTAAATTTAATGCATTTTTATTTAGGGTCAAGTATGAATAGACCACATAGATTTGCTTTTGAAAATAAACATTCTATCCCTATTTAACCTTAGGTTAAAATTCGTAGTCAAACCGGCATCAATTCATCTGATATATCGATGTATTCAATGAAATAAAATATGGCAGCATGAAAAGTTAAGAGAAGAAATTGCTTCTCATGAGATAGGAATATTACATCTATCTGCAAAGAAGAGCAATAAAACAAAAAACTCCATAGAAAGGAACTGCGGTATCCGACTTATAATTCCTTCCATAGGCAAACGGAAGTGTGCGGCATATGAAGCGATTCTGCTTGTAGTGAATCAATATTACATCTACTAATCACACCAATATATCCAATCCATTGACCCAATTTAACCACGAAACAAATAACCCAAGATTACCCTCCCCTAATATAACTTTACAAATCTATACAGCCATTCACGCCCGATTTAAGTTTAACATTGATATATTTTAATTTATCGGAAAACAGAAATCATAAATAAACTTAAAGAACAAAATTAAATAAATGGAAATGATTTTACACAAATAAATAAAAATACATCAAATAACACTATTAATAAAGAATTTAGTTTGGTCAGATAGGATCATATTGCAATCATTTAAATATAGAAAATTTTAATTTAATGTTCATTATTTATAAAGTTCTTACGGTTTAATACAGTTCATCTTTATCCGTTGCTTGCCATGAATGTGAATTCCCACACCATCCTAAGATGGGTATCCATTTAGCCATTGTTTTATTTATTCATTCGAAGGTTTTTTAGTTCAATTGGTCCTCAATGTAGAAAACGATAGTTCATTTCTCTTTTCTTTAACAGCTGAAAGAATTGACCATGCGTCTGTCAATTCCTTCACCTCCAACTCCGTACTAATACCTATAGTCACATCATAATAATCATAATCAATAATCACTAACTAATAATTTCCAAACTTGTCCTTTTATATTACTTTGAAAGATTGACTTAACATTACGTTATCGATGTGATGATCCTTTTCATTGAGGTCCGATTTCCCAATGGATTTATTTCATTTGCTAAAAGTTTCTATTGTTTTCCTATCTGACCGGTGTTTTTATATTTAAATGCCCAAGGCTGGTTTACATTTAACTAATTAACAATCATTTCCATTTCTGATTAATTAACCTGTTTTCCAAATCAAAGATATATTTTTATCTCTAAATCTTTTTAAGTTTTTGTTTTTAAAATACCTTTTCTATTTTTAATAGTTTTATTTTAATAATTTTTTTTTATCTGTGCGATTTAATATATACGAGTTTAAGATGATATTTAATTTCAATTTTTAATTCTTAAAGAAAATTTTTAAATGCGAACTTTTTAATTTACTTTCATGTTTAATAAATATAAAAAAAAACGCACAATATATATATATATATATATATATATATTGTGCCCTTTTGTATGGGTCACCATTTAAGTTTTGTGCTAATCTAGTAGAAAATTTTAAATTTAAGAAGTATTTTAAATATGGGATGTTGACTTTGCTTGTGGTAATGTTGCCATAAGTTTAATTAAAGCAATCTATGAGTATTTGATATGTGAATTATGTTGATATTGAGAAGATATTTAAAATGATGATGATTATGATGTAATACTGCATTAATATGTTTAATAACAAATGTTTAAAGCTAAAGTATTTAAAAGATTTAGTTAAAATTAGACAAAGATATTTATTTAATTTAAAATATATGTTAAAAGTGAATAAAAATATTTTAAATTATAAGTACTTAAATTGAGATTAATATTTGATTTTAATCATATCAAATAATTATTTTAAAATCTGATATAATATCTTATTTATTTTTAAAAATAAATATTTATTTTAAAAAAGCAATTGTTAAGTTTATTTTTAGACAAGCGTTTCTTGTGTTATAAAGAACAGATGTTATACACAAACATGCGTGGAAGTTATCTAATAAAGTTGCAAAACTATTTTAAAAAAATCATGTTGTAAAATTTATAAATAATACGTGATTTATCACGAGATAAAAATAAAGATATTAATGTAAAATATTAAATCTGATTTTTTAAAAATATTACTTTAAAAATATAACGTATTTAAAAAGATTTAATTTATTTTAAATGATCTTATAAAAGTTAAAATTTAGGCCAAGTGAGAAAGAATATTTCAAAAGAATGTTTAATAGGTTTAAATAAACGATAAAGATTATTTTAAAAAAATGTGATAATATTAAATATTAAATAAGTCATTATTTTATTTTAATAGTGAGTTGATAAATATGTAAATAAGCAAAGTTTGATTGTTTAAACGTACCAATCAGATAAGGAGTTTCTAGCAGTATAAAAGCTGGATTCAATTGTTGAGGGGGGCTCTCTGTAATTAAATTTCTAAGTTAAACGTGCTATTGAGAAAATAGCCAAGTAAATTTATAAACGCTCTTAAAATCAGTTTTAAAAATCATAAGAGTGTTATTGTATATAATTTTATAATTTTTAAATGATAAGTATGCAGTAGAAACTTAATAATTCCCTATTAGTCTTCTCAATATCGAAACTTAATTTACGTACAAATAGTCATGGGAACATCACGTATCGGAGAAATATATCAGAAACTTTATGCTAGAGAAATAATAGACGCTGGATTAGTACATAAAACTACGAGATGGAGAAAAGTAGTATTTTGGACTATAAATAGTTTTAAAAGTTTAAATTACTATTGTCTATTATAAATAGATATTTAAAAGAAATATGAATACTTCTATAGAAAGAAGGTATTTTTGTAGATTTTAAAAGATTAAAATGTATATCTTAAGTAAAGATATAAGAAGTAGTAATTTTAATAAATACTTGCCTTGTTAAGTCTTTGTGCTTAAAAGACTAAATATTGACGATTTGAAAAGGCAAATAGATTATAAATATGATTATTTTAAATCGTAATATAATAAAATTGCTATATTGAAGTAATCTAAAACGCTGGACGTTATAGATGGAGAAATTAATTCTTACCTGAATATGTTAATTATAAATGCGCAAGTAATACATGGATGTCCAAATCAAGTCAAACTAAACCAAGCAAGCCAAGTTGATTAAAGTAATTTAATAAAAATAATATATAAACTATAAATTAGTTTAAAAATAATAACTTTGAAAATAATATTTTATGAAGAACTGGATCCAGAAAGAACTTATAAACTATTTTTTTTAATTTTATTTGTTTTCTTATTGGAACTTATTTTTTTTTTAAAAAAAGAACGTTATCATTTTATTATAAACTTTCAAGAAAACACGTGATTCAACGGAACAGGAAATAGTGTTCTATTGACTTTGTACATAGGATTTATTAGAACTTTTATGGTAGAACAAAAGTCGTCGCTGGAATACGTAATATAATCTTTTATTTTATTTATTTAACATAAAATTTAAAATATTATTAAACTATGAAAAATAGGTTAGGTACATTTATTAAATAGTAACTTAAAAATAATATAATAATTAATTACATAAATTTATTTTTATAATTAATATAACACGGAATATTCTAATGAATGTTTATGAGTGAAATGTGAATGATTTTTATTTTATGAAGCTGCAAATTCCGAAGAATGCTGGGTAGCAGATTGGACATTATTATTATTATGGTAAAAATATTGTATAATGATTTTTAATGAATTTAATATGTTTTTCTTTAGATCAACTGAATATTATGTTGTTGTAGAATGAATGGATAGATATTTTATGAAAACACATACATTATATTGGCAACGAACTTTATTAAAATATGCATAAGTTTTAATCTATAATATCAACATGATACAACATTACGTAAGAAGCTTAGAAATAATTATATGATTCTTTCATAAATAAATTTTGATATTTTATTATGTTATAGTATTAGAATTATATTTATTCTTTATTTAGGTAATTATTTTTATTATTTGCAAGATAAGAATAGACTTCAAAAGACTCTATTTTTTTTTGTATTTTGTTTTATTAAATAAGTTAAGTTACGTTTAGGTAGAAGCTTATATTTAGATTGAAAAGTTTACTAAGTATAAACGATGTAATATAGGTAATTTGGATAACGAATATTTTGTTTGAAGTTGATGTTTGTTTTCCGGAAATTTTTAGATAAGTTTAGAATATGTTTTATAGATAGGAATTTATCAGAAAGGATTTAAATAACACATAAAGTAAAGTAATGATTTTTACATAGAAAAGAATCATAGAATTTATCTAAGGTAATGCTTTATGAATTTGAAATTGATAAATAATTTAAATAATAATATTTGAATAGTACAGATATGTAATGCATATTTGATAAAACATATAACAGGAATTACATTAAGTAAAGTATAATTACAGTCAATTATTTGTTTTACATTACAAAGATACATTAACTTTATAAAACTATTAAGCAATGCTAATAATAAAGTAAATATATGATGATACATTATAAATGGTAATACTTAATTAATGTGGCTATTTAATTAGTAGAGCTTTATTGTTTACACATGCTACATAAATAGTCTTGACATATATTGTTATTTGTAGTAATTAAAGTACATTACTATTTATTTTAAAAAAATCTAAGTTTTGGAAAAACACACTGTAATATTATTAATATAGCGTTTGAAGGAATGTAAAATTGCTTATTAAGTACATGAGTTAATAACAGTGTAAGCCTCTTATATTTGTATTTCTTATTTTTATTTTATTTGTTGTCATAAATTCTAAACTGTAAATAGTGTAAATAAATTTTATTTGAAGTTATTGTAAATAAATTTGTTAATTTGTTTTAAAAGTGTGTCGAGTTTCATTATTTTTACCACAGCATTTTGACATCAGATGATTTGAAATAAACATAATATTTGCACAAAATGAATTTGTTATTGTTATTTTAAAATGAATACAATATTTGCTTAACATTATTTTATAAGAATTGATTGACATGAACATAAAATATTGCAATGGTCATAAGATGTTATAATGCACATTATAAGAATACAGTATTGTTTATTGCCACAGATTATTAATTATAAGATTTTGATTTATTCTAAAATGAAGATACCATATGAAATAAAAGATATACATAGGATTGTTTATTCATTTAATGATTGATTATATCATAGAAATAGATGAGATTAAATTACACTTTAAGATGAGTATTATTTATTATTATTATTTAAATAAGTTAGGTGTATTTAAGTTTGATATAAAATCCCACATCATACTTATTTACATAATTTATTATTTTTAAAAAAACAACTGAGAAGAACCTGAGATTATTTAATTATATTTTAAGTTAAAAGTTAGGAATTATTTTAGTATTATTAAAGATAATTTATTTCATTTAAAAGTCATAAGAATGCTATAGATGTAGTGGTAAGATGATAAGGTAGTGGTAGTATTCTTATGCCATTGAGACAGTATCTTAGGAGATATTGACTCAGTGTAAATCTGCTTATTACTTTGTAACTTTACTTCACAGTCTCATAATTTTATTAAATACTTATTTAATTAGTATAATTTAGAACTATATTGATTTTGATGATTGATAATAAATTTAATTAAGATATGATAATATAAAAGTATATTAAAGATAGATATGCAAATTTTAATTAAGCATAATAATGTAACTGAGCTAGTTGTATTTTAAACTATTTTATATATCAAGAAGTAAGGGTACAATATATATATATATATATATATATATATATATATATATATATATATATATATATATATATATATATATATATATATATATTAAGAATTCATATTAAACAAAGAGATTGTACACTATTTACTTAAAATCTTATTATGTTATTTATGTTTTATTGATAAACTTTAATTATTAAACAGATTTAATGTTGAGAATCATTAAGTTATTTTAGTTGCTAATTATTGTTATTATTTTGTAACTGTAGTTAAATATTATGTAATGTCTCATCATATTTAACTACAGGGTGTTAATTAATTAATGTATTTTGTTGTTAGTTTGTTAGAAATGAACCTGAGTTGATTATTATTTTAGAGAATTGTAAATTTTCTATTGAAAGATGATAATTTAACAATTATTACTTAATGTTAAATGTATAATTAGTATTTTATTAAAGGAATACTAAATAGTTTATTGTTATTTCTGTAGTAAGTTTATAAATCATAATTTAGGATTATTATCTGTGTGTGTATAAAACATAAGAGTAATACATGGTATTTATGTTATGTAAATATGGTGGAGTAATATTCTCATACCATTGGGAATATATCTTTAGGGATGTATCCTCAATGTTTAAGCCAGTGTACTTTACTGGCTCAATCAGAAGTTTGGAAATGATTTTTGAAGCAATTAGAAGAAAAAAAATCATCATGTATGTGGAAGATATTGTCATAGCTTTTAGTAATATGGCAGAGCATCTGGAACATTTACAGATATTTTCTCAGAATGTTCTTCCAAGAATGTTAAAACTAATCTCAAGAGTGTTTAATTGTATCAAAGGAGTTCACTTTTCTGTGGCATTTAATAAGAAAACATGGAATGCAACACCATCAAGCAAAATTGCAGTTATTCAATGCTTCATCATGCCAGAGACAGTAAAACAATTAAAGACTTTTTTCGTTCTATGTACTTAACACCATAGATTTTATGAGAACTTTGCAGAAGATTCTGTATGTTTATTTAAACTATAAAGAAAACTGAAAGGTGGAACAGATCACTAATCATACCAAAAAATTTAGAAAAATTTAATTCAATTTTAGCATATTCTGACTTTAATGAAACATTTTATGTGCAGACAGATAGTAGTTCTTCCGATATGGGAGTAGTTTTATATCAATCAGTTGAAAAACAAATACATCTTGAATTGTACTTCTTAAGTAGGCACTTAAGTTAAACTTCTCCATTACTGAATAGGAAAACCTAGCCATTGTCTGGGCTTTTCAGAAATTGCATCAATTATTGGTAGGTTCAGAAGTAATTGTATTGTCTGACCACAGGAGCTTAGAGTTCTTGAGTTGAAGTTATCTTAGCAATGAAAGACTAATGAGCTGGAGCTTGTACCTCCATGAATTTAACTATAGAGTTCTGTAGATTGAAGGGAATAAGAATATCCCTACCAATATTCTTATTTCCCACCTTATCTGTCTGATATCACAAAACCTTGATACTCAAAACATTATTGTTAGTAATATAAGTGTGGTTATAAATGAATCTATAGTTGATGATTATAATAATTTCACTATGATTCAAAGTCAGGATCTGAAGTAAATAGCATCATAAATGTCCAAAATAATCTTGATAATTTAAATTGTGAAAACCTATGTATTAAAAATATCTTTAAGTAATATAAATTTTATCAGAATTTACTAATATATAAAATTAGGTCTAATCAGAGAGAAACATTGGAGAATTGTAATACCTGACTCCTTGATTGACAAACTAATCATGTATGTTCATTGTTGTTATGGTTATTATGGTGCTCCTAAAATTATCTATTTTCTCAAAACAATTTTATTGGCATCATGTGTATCATTATGTAATCAAAAGAATTAAAATTTGTGTAGTTTGCTTAAAATCTAAGCACTGCAGTCAATCCTATGCAGGTGTACTGCTTACCATAGTTCTTAATTTACCTAAAGAATTATTAGCACTAAATTTTTATTAATCTTTTCCACTATTTAATTGACAAAAGATTATATTAGTTACATATGATGTATTTACTAAGTTAGCATTGGTTTATCCCATCCCTAAAATAGTGCTTATTGTGATATTAGATACATATTAGAGTAACAATATCTTTTAGTTAAAATACCTGATATTATTATAATAGATCATGCAACTGCCTTCATATCTAATCCATGGAGCACTTATTCAATTTCAAAATCTCAAGCATATTATGAACTCCATAAGAAATCCACAGTCTAATTCCAGCAGACATGTAATGCAGGAGCTTGGTTGATTATTCAGGGTTTATGTAGACAATGATCATAAAAAGTGGTTTTATCACCTTCCTGAGGTTGTAAATTCTATAAATAATACCCTTAATAAGTCAACAAGTTTTACACCTATCAGATTGCATTGTGGCCAGCATAAGCTATTGTTGATAAACATGTCATTGCCAATCATTTGTGAAGAAAGTGGTAGTGATAGAGGCATTGGACAAGTTAAAGTGAAGCTTCAGATTATGAAGGCTAAGAGAGTAAAAGTCCCACAATAAACTGCATGCATTCCAAGTTGGTGATTTAATATTAATAAGAACACTTTTAGCAGTCCACAAAGGAATCAATTTAAAAAATTCCTTAGAATTTATGAAGTCCATAGCAAATTAAATGTAAAGTGGGAGAAAATGTGTAGATGCTTATTATACCTGAGAGAGTAAAAGGGACTTGTAAAGCAAAATGTTTAATCTCTTACCTTTTTGATGAAAAAAAGTTAAATAAATTTATTTTATGATACTCTGAATAGTATGTTGTAGTGTAGAAAGATGATCTGTAGTAGAATATTATCATTGTTCTCATAAAATTGGCTTAAATATTTGTTATAAAATTAAAAATTATACTGAAAAAGTATGTTTAATAATATTTAGGTAATTAATTTTTATTTTTATCGATAGAAGAGGAATAACTGTACCTTTACAATTGGTACTGATAGTTTATGTAGAGTTGAATCAGTAACTATAATAAAAAACTTAAATTAAGGTTATTTTCTAGCATATAATTTTGATGTTATATATAGTAGGGGTTCAAACTCAGTATATAGAAGTTTATCAAGATAAAGTAAAATGTTTGAACTCATGTTGAGATGAATTAAATATAAAATAATACAATAAATTGTTTTAAAAATGATATTCCTTTTATTTATTATGTTTAAAAATACTACAGGGATACAATAGCTTAATTATAGTAATAAATATTTTATGTTATAGGTATAAAGTGATTATATTTTGTTGAAAATATTATTTAAAAGATAATTAAATTAAACATTATTTTAATATGTGCTGAAAATATCTCATGGTTAAAGTGATTGTGTGAAAATATGTGCTTCAAAAATTAGGAAAAGAAAATTTGATTTTAGCTTGCTAACAATATTTTTATACATAATAAAGTGTAATAAATACTCAGTCTAGAGATAATATTAGAAATGTAATAATTAAAAAATATTATTTTATTTAGGTGCAATATTTTGTTTTTAACTCAATTTGAGGTCATTAAAATATTAAAAATTGTTTTAATAAGAATGTTTAGTGTTTTAGATAAAATATTTAATATTTAAAGTATTAAATAATTTGATAGTATTTAGTGTTGATGGTCTCATAGCTTTAGATTTAAATTTTAAAAATTGATATTGATGTATTTATGTATATTAGAATATTTGTACAAGAATTACTGACTAATTTAATCATTGCTTTATGACCAGTATAAAAAGAGATTGAAGTCAGTCTAGACAGTGATACTGTGATTTACAGATTTGTATATAGACAGAATTAGTTTGAAATTTATTACTATATTTTTTATATTGTGACATTAGTAATTTTTTTTAAAGTATTACTTTTACTTTAAAAGTTTTTTTTTTGGAAAATATAATTGAATAACTTTAAATAATCATTTACTAAACATCAAATATCCCTCTCAGTTGATTTCTTCTTGAAACTTGGCTTAGATGCTTAATAATTCTATGGAATGTGATAGTAGTTACTTAAATATTGGAACAATGAACATTAAATGTCAAGGAATATAAAACAAGATCAGAGATTTTTGTAAGAAATTTTAAACTTTTATAAACAATATGTCTGAGTGAGTGAACATTTTTTGCAATAACTTTAGCATATTACAATGAAATTAATTTATTAAAGTGAATTAAGAGCAATCAAACATATTGTAGTATTAAATTTGAAAAAAGAAAAAGAAAATTAAGACTTTGCATCTAATTTCATGTGCTGAATTTAAAATGTTTTATAGCATGATGAATATCTTTATATTAAATAATTGATAGCAATAATTCACATTTAATTTGTTTTAATGTAATCAAAATATGTTTAAATTTTAAGAATAAGGCATTTAAAAACAGATTGAGAAAGATAACATTTGAATGTCTTGTATTATTTTCAAAGGACTTGTTATTGAATAAATCAATAAAAAAAATATATTCTTTAAAAATATCCTTATTTGGTATAAATGAGCTCTGGTACATCTTTTAAAATAATTAAAATTATATCAGATAATAAATACTTTGAATGTTATAGCTACCATTTACCTGGAAAAGTTGCTAGTGAAAGATGCACTTTAAAAGACAAGAACTCAAATATTTAAATAAATAAATACTCATTTCTAGATTATAAAAATATGTCTGCTGATATACATATTAGATAATTAAACTTATATAATGCTTCCTTTAATATTTTTTAAAGATGGAGAAGCAAATATTATTTGTCATATATATATATATATATATATGAAAAAACAAATACAAGTTAATCACGTAACCTGCTATCACTTGTTATTTATGTCCAAAAGATGGCGCTATACCAAAACCGCCGAACAAGTGTAAGATTTGTTTTACATAAACGAAAAAAGAGTCAGAAATTAACTACCTCTTTCATTTGCTCACTCCCAGATCAGCTGATTTCAAGCTGGTTTGCTATCCTCAGTGGGAGATAGAGTATAGAAACTAGATCTAAAACACTGACTCTCAAGTGTTTATGCAAAACGTTTCTATCAGATTGCAAGCGTGAATTTTTCAGACCGGAAAAGTCTTCAAACCCAGCCTAGCAAGCTAGATATTTATATGGGTCTGATCTCAGTTCAGAATCACCATATAATCAAAGTCTCTGCAATATATATCATTGCAAGAAAACTCTAAAGGTACATTTATGAAAAAACAAATACAAGTTAATCACGTAACCTGCTATCACTTGTTATTTATGTCCAAAAGATGGCGCTATACCAAAACCGCCGAACAAGTGTAAGATTTGTTTTACATAAACGAAAAAAGAGTCAGAAATTAACTACCTCTTTCATTTGCTCACTCCCAGATCAGCTGATTTCAAGCTGGTTTGCTATCCTCAGTGGGAGATAGAGTATAGAAACTAGATCTAAAACACTGACTCTCAAGTGTTTATGCAAAACGTTTCTATCAGATTGCAAGCGTGAATTTTTGAGACCGGAAAAGTCTTCAAACCCAGCCTAGCAAGCTAGATATTTATATGGGTCTGATCTCAGTTCAGAATCACCATATAATCAAAGTCTCCACAATATATATCATTGCAAGAAAACTCTAAAGGTACATTTATGAAAAAACAAATACAAGTTAATCACGTAACCTGCTATCACTTGTTATTTATGTCCAAAAGTTGGTGCTATACCGAAACCGCCGAACAAGTGTAAGATTTGTTTTACATAAACGAAAAAAGAGTCAGAAATTAACTACCTCTTTCATTTGCTCACTCCCAGATCAGCTGATTTCAAGCTGGTTTGCTATCCTCAGTGGGAGATAGAGTATAGAAACTAGATCTAAAACACTGACTCTCAAGTGTTTATGCAAAACGTTTCTATCAGATTGCAAGCGTGAATTTTTCAGACCGGAAAAGTCTTCAAACCCAGCCTAGCAAGCTAGATATTTATATGGGTCTGATCTCAGTTCAGAATCACCATATAATCAAAGTCTCTGCAATATATATCATTGCAAGAAAACTCTAAAGGTACATTTATGAAAAAACAAATACAAGTTAATCCCGTAACCTGCTATCACTTGTTATTTATGTCCAAAAGATGGCGCTATACCAAAACCGCCGAACAAGTGTAAGATTTGTTTTACATAAACGAAAAAAGAGTCAGAAATTAACTACCTCTTTCGTTTGCTCACTCCCAGATCAGCTGATTTCAAGCTGGTTTGCTATCCTCAGTGGGAGATAGAGTATAGAAACTAGATCTAAAACACTGACTCTCAAGTGTTTATGCAAAACATTTCTATCAGATTGCAAGCGTGAATTTTTCAGACCGGAAAAGTCTTCAAACCCAGCCTAGCAAGCTAGATATTTATATGGGTCTGATCTCAGTTCAGAATCACCATATAATCAAAGTCTCTGCAATATATATCATTGCAAGAAAACTCTAAAGGTACATTTATGAAAAAACAAATACAAGTTAATCACGTAACCTGCTATCACTTGTTATTTATGTCCAAAAGATGGCGCTATACCAAAACCGCCGAACAAGTGTAAGATTTGTTTTACATAAACGAAAAAAGAGTCAGAAATTAACTACCTCTTTCATTTGCTCACTCCCAGATCAGCTGATTTCAAGCTGGTTTGCTATCCTCAGTGGGAGATAGAGTATAGAAACTAGATCTAAAACACTGACTCTCAAGTGTTTATGCAAAACGTTTCTATCAGATTGCAAGCGTGAATTTTTCAGACCGGAAAAGTCTTCAAACCCAGCCTAGCAAGCTAGATATTTATATGGGTCTGATCTCAGTTCAGAATCACCATATAATCAAAGTCTCTGCAATATATATCATTGCAAGAAAACTCTAAAGGTACATTTATGAAAAAACAAATACAAGTTAATCACGTAACCTGCTATCACTTGTTATTTATGTCCAAAAGATGGCGCTATACCAAAACCGCCGAACAAGTGTAAGATTTGTTTTACATAAACGAAAAAAGAGTCAGAAATTAACTACCTCTTTCATTTGCTCACTCCCAGATCAGCTGATTTCAAGCTGGTTTGCTATCCTCAGTGGGAGATAGAGTATAGAAACTAGATCTAAAACACTGACTCTCAAGTGTTTATGCAAAACGTTTCTATCAGATTGCAAGCGTGAATTTTTCAGACCGGAAAAGTCTTCAAACCCAGCCTAGCAAGCTAGATATTTATATGGGTCTGATCTCAGTTCAGAATCACCATATAATCAAAGTCTCTGCAATATATATCATTGCAAGAAAACTCTAAAGGTACATTTATGAAAAAACAACGTTTTTTCATAAATAGAAACGTTTTGCATAAACACTTGAGAGTCAGTGTTTTAGATCTAGTTTCTATACTCTATCTCCCACTAAGGATAGCAAACCAGCTTGAAATCAGCTGATCTGGGAGTGAGCAAATGAAAGAGGTAGTTAATTTCTGACTCTTTTTTCGTTTATGTAAAACAAATCTTACACTTGTTCGGCGGTTTTGGTATAGCGCCATCTTTTGGACATAAATAACAAGTGATAGCAGGTTACGTGATTAACTTGTATTTGTTTTTTCATAAATGTACCTTTAGAGTTTTCTTGCAATGATATATATTGCAGAGACTTTGATTATATGGTGATTCTGAACTGAGATCAGACCCATATAAATATCTAGCTTGCTAGGCTGGGTTTGAAGACTTTTCCGGTCTGAAAAATTCACGCTTGCAATCTGATAGAAACGTTTTGCATAAACACTTGAGAGTCAGTGTTTTAGATCTAGTTTCTATACTCTATCTCCCACTGAGGATAGCAAACCAGCTTGAAATCAGCTGATCTGGAAGTGAGCAAATGAAAGAGGTAGTTAATTTCTGACTCTTTTTTCGTTTATGTAAAACAAATCTTACACTTGTTCGGCGGTTTGGTATAGCGCCATCTTTTGGACATAACAAGTGATAGCAAGTTACGTGATTAACTTGTATTTGTTTTTTCATAAATGTACCTTTAGAGTTTTCTTGCAATGATATATATTGCAGAGACTTTGATTATATGGTGATTCTGAACTGAGATCAGACCCATATAAATATCTAGCTTGCTAGGCTGGGTTTGAAGACTTTTCCGGTCTGAAAAATTCACGCTTGCAATCTGATAGAAACGTTTTGCATAAACACTTGAGAGTCAGTGTTTTAGATCTAGTTTCTATACTCTATCTCCCACTGAGGATAGCAAACCAGCTTGAAATCAGCTGATCTGGGAGTGAGCAAATGAAAGAGGTAGTTAATTTCTGACTCTTTTTCGTTTATGTAAAACAAATCTTACACTTGTTCGGCGGTTTTGGTATAGCGCCATCTTTTGGACATAAATAACAAGTGATAGCAGGTTACGTGATTAACTTGTATTTGTTTTTTCATAAATGTACCTTTAGAGTTTTCTTGCAATGATATATATTGCAGAGACTTTGATTATATGGTGATTCTGAACTGAGATCAGACCCATATAAATATCTAGCTTGCTAGGCTGGGTTTGAAGACTTTTCCGGTCTGAAAAATTCACGCTTGCAATCTGATAGAAACGTTTTGCATAAACACTTGAGAGTCAGTGTTTTAGATCTAGTTTCTATACTCTATCTCCCACTGAGGATAGCAAACCAGCTTGAAATCAGCTGATCTGGGAGTGAGCAAATGAAAGAGGTAGTTAATTTCTGACTCTTTTTTCGTTTATGTAAAACAAATCTTACACTTGTTCGGCAGTTTTGGTATAGCGCCATCTTTTGGACATAAATAACAAGTGATAGCAGGTTACGTGATTAACTTGTATTTGTTTTTTCATAAATGTACCTTTAGAGTTTTCTTGCAATGATATATATTGCAGAGACTTTGATTATATGGTGATTCTGAACTGAGATCAGACCCATATAAATATCTAGCTTGCTAGGCTGGGTTTGAAGACTTTTCCGGTCTGAAAAATTCACGCTTGCAATCTGATAGAAACGTTTTGCATAAACACTTGAGAGTCAGTGTTTTAGATCTAGTTTCTATACTCTATCTCCCACTGAGGATAGCAAACCAGCTTGAAATCAGCTGATCTGGGAGTGAGCAAATGAAAGAGGTAGTTAATTTCTGACTCTTTTTTCGTTTATGTAAAACAAATCTTACACTTGTTCGGCGGTTTTGGTATAGCGCCATCTTTTGGACATAAATAACAAGTGATAGCAGGTTACGTGATTAACTTGTATTTGTTTTTTTCATAAATGTACCTTTAGAGTTTTCTTGCAATGATATATATTGCAGAGACTTTGATTATATGGTGATTCTGAACTGAGATCAGACCCATATAAATATCTAGCTTGCTAGGCTGGGTTTGAAGACTTTTCCGGTCTGAAAAATTCACGCTTGCAATCTGATAGAAACGTTTTGCATAAACACTTGAGAGTCAGTGTTTTAGATCTAGTTTCTATACTCTATCTCCCACTGAGGATAGCAAACCAGCTTGAAATCAGCTGATCTGGGAGTGAGCAAATGAAAGAGGTAGTTAATTTCTGACTCTTTTTTCGTTTATGTAAAACAAATCTTACACTTGTTCGGCGGTTTTGGTATAGCGCCATCTTTTGGACATAAATAACAAGTGATAGCAGGTTACGTGATTAACTTGTATTTGTTTTTTCATAAATGTACCTTTAGAGTTTTCTTGCAATGATATATATTGCAGAGACTTTGATTATATGGTGATTCTGAACTGAGATCAGACCCATATAAATATCTAGCTTGCTAGGCTGGGTTTGAAGACTTTTCCGGTCTGAAAAATTCACGCTTGCAATCTGATAGAAACGTTTTGCATAAACACTTGAGAGTCAGTGTTTTAGATCTAGTTTCTATACTCTATCTCCCACTGAGGATAGCAAACCAGCTTGAAATCAGCTGATCTGGGAGTGAGCAAATGAAAGAGGTAGTTAATTTCTGACTCTTTTTTCGTTTATGTAAAACAAATCTTACACTTGTTCGGCGGTTTTGGTATAGCGCCATCTTTTGGACATAAATAACAAGTGATAGCAGGTTACGTGATTAACTTGTATTTGTTTTTTCATAAATGTACCTTTAGAGTTTTCTTGCAATGATATATATTGCAGAGACTTTGATTATATGGTGATTCTGAACTGAGATCAGACCCATATAAATATCTAGCTTGCTAGGCTGGGTTTGAAGACTTTTCCGGTCTGAAAAATTCACGCTTGCAATCTGATAGAAACGTTTTGCATAAACACTTGAGAGTCAGTGTTTTAGATCTAGTTTCTATACTCTATCTCCCACTGAGGATAGCAAACCAGCTTGAAATCAGCTGATCTGGGAGTGAGCAAATGAAAGAGGTAGTTAATTTCTGACTCTTTTTTCGTTTATGTAAAACAAATCTTACACTTGTTCGGCGGTTTTGGTATAGCGCCATCTTTTGGACATAAATAACAAGTGATAGCAGGTTACGTGATTAACTTGTATTTGTTTTTTCATAAATGTACCTTTAGAGTTTTCTTGCAATGATATATATTGCAGAGACTTTGATTATATGGTGATTCTGAACTGAGATCAGACCCATATAAATATCTAGCTTGCTAGGCTGGGTTTGAAGACTTTTCCGGTCTGAAAAATTCACGCTTGCAATCTGATAGAAACGTTTTGCATAAACACTTGAGAGTCAGTGTTTTAGATCTAGTTTCTATACTCTATCTCCCACTGAGGATAGCAAACCAGCTTGAAATCAGCTGATCTGGGAGTGAGCAAATGAAAGAGGTAGTTAATTTCTGACTCTTTTTTCGTTTATGTAAAACAAATCTTACACTTGTTCGGCGGTTTTGGTATAGCGCCATCTTTTGGACATAAATAACAAGTGATAGCAGGTTACGTGATTAACTTGTATTTGTTTTTTCATAAATGTACCTTTAGAGTTTTCTTGCAATGATATATATTGCAGAGACTTTGATTATATGGTGATTCTGAACTGAGATCAGACCCATATAAATATCTAGCTTGCTAGGCTGGGTTTGAAGACTTTTCCGGTCTGAAAAATTCACGCTTGCAATCTGATAGAAACGTTTTGCATAAACACTTGAGAGTCAGTGTTTTAGATCTAGTTTCTATACTCTATCTCCCACTGAGGATAGCAAACCAGCTTGAAATCAGCTGATCTGGGAGTGAGCAAATGAAAGAGGTAGTTAATTTCTGACTCTTTTTTCGTTTATGTAAAACAAATCTTACACTTGTTCGGCGGTTTTGGTATAGCGCCATCTTTTGGACATAAATAACAAGTGATAGCAGGTTACGTGATTAACTTGTATTTGTTTTTTCATAAATGTACCTTTAGAGTTTTCTTGCAATGATATATATTGCAGAGACTTTGATTATATGGTGATTCTGAACTGAGATCAGACCCATATAAATATCTAGCTTGCTAGGCTGGGTTTGAAGACTTTTCCGGTCTGAAAAATTCACGCTTGCAATCTGATAGAAACGTTTTGCATAAACACTTGAGAGTCAGTGTTTTAGATCTAGTTTCTATACTCTATCTCCCACTGAGGATAGCAAACCAGCTTGAAATCAGCTGATCTGGGAGTGAGCAAATGAAAGAGGTAGTTAATTTCTGACTCTTTTTTCGTTTATGTAAAACAAATCTTACACTTGTTCGGCGGTTTTGGTATAGCGCCATCTTTTGGACATAAATAACAAGTGATAGCAGGTTACGTGATTAACTTGTATTTGTTTTTTCATAAATGTACCTTTAGAGTTTTCTTGCAATGATATATATTGCAGAGACTTTGATTATATGGTGATTCTGAACTGAGATCAGACCCATATAAATATCTAGCTTGCTAGGCTGGGTTTGAAGACTTTTCCGGTCTGAAAAATTCACGCTTGCAATCTGATAGAAACGTTTTGCATAAACACTTGAGAGTCAGTGTTTTAGATCTAGTTTCTATACTCTATCTCCCACTGAGGATAGCAAACCAGCTTGAAATCAGCTGATCTGGGAGTGAGCAAATGAAAGAGGTAGTTAATTTCTGACTCTTTTTTCGTTTATGTAAAACAAATCTTACACTTGTTCGGCGGTTTTGGTATAGCGCCATCTTTTGGACATAAATAACAAGTGATAGCAGGTTACGTGATTAACTTGTATTTGTTTTTTCATAAATGTACCTTTAGAGTTTTCTTGCAATGATATATATTGCAGAGACTTTGATTATATGGTGATTCTGAACTGAGATCAGACCCATATAAATATCTAGCTTGCTAGGCTGGGTTTGAAGACTTTTCCGGTCTGAAAAATTCACGCTTGCAATCTGATAGAAACGTTTTGCATAAACACTTGAGAGTCAGTGTTTTAGATCTAGTTTCTATACTCTATCTCCCACTGAGGATAGCAAACCAGCTTGAAATCAGCTGATCTGGGAGTGAGCAAATGAAAGAGGTAGTTAATTTCTGACTCTTTTTTCGTTTATGTAAAACAAATCTTACACTTGTTCGGCGGTTTTGGTATAGCGCCATCTTTTGGACATAAATAACAAGTGATAGCAGGTTACGTGATTAACTTGTATTTGTTTTTTTCATAAATGTACCTTTAGAGTTTTCTTGCAATGATATATATTGCAGAGACTTTGATTATATGGTGATTCTGAACTGAGATCAGACCCATATAAATATCTAGCTTGCTAGGCTGGGTTTGAAGACTTTTCCGGTCTGAAAAATTCACGCTTGCAATCTGATAGAAACGTTTTGCATAAACACTTGAGAGTCAGTGTTTTAGATCTAGTTTCTATACTCTATCTCCCACTGAGGATAGCAAACCAGCTTGAAATCAGCTGATCTGGGAGTGAGCAAATGAAAGAGGTAGTTAATTTCTGACTCTTTTTTCGTTTATGTAAAACAAATCTTACACTTGTTCGGCGGTTTTGGTATAGCGCCATCTTTTGGACATAAATAACAAGTGATAGCAGGTTACGTGATTAACTTGTATTTGTTTTTTCATAAATGTACCTTTAGAGTTTTCTTGCAATGATATATATTGCAGAGACTTTGATTATATGGTGATTCTGAACTGAGATCAGACCCATATAAATATCTAGCTTGCTAGGCTGGGTTTGAAGACTTTACCGGTCTGAAAAATTCACGCTTGCAATCTGATAGAAACGTTTTGCATAAACACTTGAGAGTCAGTGTTTTAGATCTAGTTTCTATACTCTATCTCCCACTGAGGATAGCAAACCAGCTTGAAATCAGCTGATCTGGGAGTGAGCAAATGAAAGAGGTAGTTAATTTCTGACTCTTTTTTCGTTTATGTAAAACAAATCTTACACTTGTTCGGCGGTTTTGGTATAGCGCCATCTTTTGGACATAAATAACAAGTGATAGCAGGTTACGTGATTAACTTGTATTTGTTTTTTCATAAATGTACCTTTAGAGTTTTCTTGCAATGATATATATTGCAGAGACTTTGATTATATGGTGATTCTGAACTGAGATCAGACCCATATAAATATCTAGCTTGCTAGGCTGGGTTTGAAGACTTTTCCGGTCTGAAAAATTCACGCTTGCAATCTGATAGAAACGTTTTGCATAAACACTTGAGAGTCAGTGTTTTAGATCTAGTTTCTATACTCTATCTCCCACTGAGGATAGCAAACCAGCTTGAAATCAGCTGATCTGGGAGTGAGCAAATGAAAGAGGTAGTTAATTTCTGACTCTTTTTTCGTTTATGTAAAACAAATCTTACACTTGTTCAGTGGTTTTGGTATAGCGCCATCTTTTGGACATAAATAACAAGTGATAGCAGGTTACGTGATTAACTTGTATTTGTTTTTTTCATAAATGTACCTTTAGAGTTTTCTTGCAATGATATATATTGCAGAGACTTTGATTATATGGTGATTCTGAACTGAGATCAGACCCATATAAATATCTAGCTTGCTAGGCTGGGTTTGAAGACTTTTCCGGTCTGAAAAATTCACGCTTGCAATCTGATAGAAACGTTTTGCATAAACACTTGAGAGTCAGTGTTTTAGATCTAGTTTCTATACTCTATCTCCCACTGAGGATAGCAAACCAGCTTGAAATCAGCTGATCTGGGAGTGAGCAAATGAAAGAGGTAGTTAATTTCTGACTCTTTTTTCGTTTATGTAAAACAAATCTTACACTTGTTCGGCGGTTTTGGTATAGCGCCATCTTTTGGACATAAATAACAAGTGATAGCAGGTTACGTGATTAACTTGTATTTGTTTTTTCATAAATGTACCTTTAGAGTTTTCTTGCAATGATATATATTGCAGAGACTTTGATTATATGGTGATTCTGAACTGAGATCAGACCCATATAAATATCTAGCTTGCTAGGCTGGGTTTGAAGACTTTTCCGGTCTGAAAAATTCACGCTTGCAATCTGATAGAAACGTTTTGCATAAACACTTGAGAGTCAGTGTTTTAGATCTAGTTTCTATACTCTATCTCCCACTGAGGATAGCAAACCAGCTTGAAATCAGCTGATCTGGGAGTGAGCAAATGAAAGAGGTAGTTAATTTCTGACTCTTTTTTCGTTTATGTAAAACAAATCTTACACTTGTTCGGCGGTTTTGGTATAGCGCCATCTTTTGGACATAAATAACAAGTGATAGCAGGTTACGTGATTAACTTGTATTTGTTTTTTCATAAATGTACCTTTAGAGTTTTCTTGCAATGATATATATTGCAGAGACTTTGATTATATGGTGATTCTGAACTGAGATCAGACCCATATAAATATCTAGCTTGCTAGGCTGGGTTTGAAGACTTTTCCGGTCTGAAAAATTCACGCTTGCAATCTGATAGAAACGTTTTGCATAAACCCTTGAGAGTCAGTGTTTTAGATCTAGTTTCTATACTCTATCTCCCACTGAGGATAGCAAACCAGCTTGAAATCAGCTGATCTGGGAGTGAGCAAATGAAAGAGGTAGTTAATTTCTGACTCTTTTTTCGTTTATGTAAAACAAATCTTACACTTGTTCGGTGGTTTTGGTATAGCGCCATCTTTTGGACATAAATAACAAGTGATAGCAGGTTACGTGATTAACTTGTATTTGTTTTTTCATAAATGTACCTTTAGAGTTTTCTTGCAATGATATATATTGCAGAGACTTTGATTATATGGTGATTCTGAACTGAGATCAGACCCATATAAATATCTAGCTTGCTAGGCTGGGTTTGAAGACTTTTCCGGTCTGAAAAATTCACGCTTGCAATCTGATAGAAACGTTTTGCATAAACACTTGAGAGTCAGTGTTTTAGATCTAGTTTCTATACTCTATCTCCCACTGAGGATAGCAAACCAGCTTGAAATCAGCTGATCTGGGAGTGAGCAAATGAAAGAGGTAGTTAATTTCTGACTCTTTTTTCGTTTATGTAAAACAAATCTTACACTTGTTCGGCGGTTTTGGTATAGCGCCATCTTTTGGACATAAATAACAAGTGATAGCAGGTTACGTGATTAACTTGTATTTGTTTTTTCATAAATGTACCTTTAGAGTTTTCTTGCAATGATATATATTGCAGAGACTTTGATTATATGGTGATTCTGAACTGAGATCAGACCCATATAAATATCTAGCTTGCTAGGCTGGGTTTGAAGACTTTTCCGGTCTGAAAAATTCACGCTTGCAATCTGATAGAAACGTTTTGCATAAACACTTGAGAGTCAGTGTTTTAGATCTAGTTTCTATACTCTATCTCCCACTGAGGATAGCAAACCAGCTTGAAATCAGCTGATCTGGGAGTGAGCAAATGAAAGAGGTAGTTAATTTCTGACTCTTTTTTCGTTTATGTAAAACAAATCTTACACTTGTTCGGCGGTTTTGGTATAGCGCCATCTTTTGGACATATATATATATATATATATATATATATATATATATATATATATATATATATATATATATATATATATATATATATATATTCAAATGACCCACCCATTTAAAAAAAGACTAGCATGATTTGATCAAATGAAGAAAGAAATAAAGCAAAAAGTTTATAGTTAATAGAAAATCATTATTGATTTTATAGTTTCAAATTATGATGTAAATAAAAGCTGACAGTTATTAAAAAAATATATTTTTAATTTTTGGAATGATGTTTTTGAATCAAGTGTTATATCAGCTTGGGGCAGTCTTACTCCATTGAAAAACATGGCTTAATCTTTATGCTTTCTTATATATCCCACTAAAAAGTAGATTATCTAATCATTATGAAGAGAGCAATCAGGATTAAATGAGAACAATATGCAATTTAGGTACAGTGGGAAAAGGCTGTTTAATCAGTCTAAGAATCAGATATAAATAGTCAAGTTTCAAATTCAGAGGCAGATTAGATTTGATTTTAATACAAGAGACTTTGAAAGAGTTTTAAAAAGTTTTTTCTGAGAGATTTTAAGGAGATCAAATAGTTATATTTTTTTCCAAAGAGATATTTTTCAAGTACCTTTTGAAGAAGAATTTTGAAAAAAAAAAGATTTCAATTTTAAAAGGATATTAAGAAACCTATGTTAATGATGGAAAAAGAAAACATTATTAAGAACATTATAACGATAGGAAAATAAACCAATAGCTTCATCTCTTCATCCTAAGTCATGATTTTTCTAGATTTGCCTGGATGATCATCATGAAAGGGATTAATGTCATTCAGCTAAAATAAAATGACCCCTTTTTGAAGGAACAAACTGGATAAATGAAGGTAATGATTTTATGAAAATATTTGATACTATGTGTTTTGAAAAAACAAACAAAATGTCTATATTATAAATATAAAAAAATTATTAATAAATATATCTACATGAAAATACATTTATTATCAATAAATTATAAATGATATTAAAATCATACTAAATTTATGAAAATCATTTATTCTTGATAAAGTATAAATGAAAATGCTTATCTGCATATTAATGTAAAATTACAAATGCTTAATACTTAGCTGAATGTTGATTTTGTGGAAGTAATTTAAACCACATTAGATAAATGTAATGAAATACTTTATGGACTTTAAATTTTTATTTGCATGTTGATATAAAATGACCAATGCTTAATGCTTACCTGAATATTGGATTTTGTGGGAGTAATTTAAGCCACATTAGATAAATGTAATGAAATACTATATGGACTCTAAATGCTTACCTGCATATTGAATAAAATTGCAAATGTTTAATACTTACCTGAATGTTGATTTTGTGGGAGTAATTTAAACCACATTATTGGATTTAATAAATTTAATGGAATATTATATGGACTCTAAATGCTTATTTGCATGTTGATATAAAATGACCAATGCTTAATGCTCACTTGAATATTGAATTTTGTGGAAGTAATTTAAACCACATTACTGGATTTAATAAATTTAATGAAATACTAATGGACTGCAAATAAAATAACTTAACGTTAACTGGAAATCTGAATTAGACATAAAATGTAAATTGTTAAAGAACTTGCATTCTTTAATTCCTATTGTACTATTCTTGAAGGATACCACGATACATAACGGACTGTAAATAAAATAACTTAAGGTTAACTGGAACTCTGAATTAGACATAAAATGTAAATTGTTAAAGAACTTGCATTCTTTAATTCCTATTGCACAATTATTGAAGGATACCAAGATACATAATGGACTGCAAATAAAATAACTTAAGGTTAACTGGAACTCTGAATTAGACATAAAATGTAAATGGTTAAAGAACTTGCATTCTCTAATTCCTATTGTACTATTGTTGAATGTATACTAAGATACACAGTGGAGTACAAATAAAATATTTGTTAAATTAAGTGGAACTCTGACTTAAATGGAAGGCTATCAGTTGTCCTCATTATTCTTTCTGTTGTCTCAATATGTCACATGCCACTCTGTTCAATAATTAAATGATTACAGATATAAACTGTTAAAGAACTGTTGTGAGAAGGACTTTATTATACGCTCATCAGATTACATTTTCTTTTTTTTAAAGTCATATAGAAATCTTTTGCTTGATGGACCTTTATTTAAATTTGTTATTAAATAAAACTATTGTTATTTAAAATTAATCTTAGTTATCCAGTATATTCAATTCTATTTTTGTTTTTATTGCATCACTCATCATTCATTGCACTTGTCATGAGAATCTCATGCCTACTGAGCTACGTCTGGCATATCTAGACCTAGGTAAGTCAGGTTGTAGTGAGATGGAACTCTGTGGTGCTGTTTGGAAAACCAAACATATAAATGTCTAGATGCTTCCAGCCTCTGTGGTGCTACAGCCTCTGATGAGCAGGAAATATTGTTGTAAGGGGGGGGGGTAACATTTGCATTGGGTATGCCTGTTGATGGTTCCTTTCTGCAACATGCTCAACAGGAAATTGTTATAACTGAAGTAAGTAACGGTTGTATGGTGGTCTGGTTACATTTGGTGACCAAATTGGAGCCTTATCTAGCTAGCCTATCCATAGGCATAAGCAGATCACGATTCTGTGATATGATCAGTGCATATGATGCAGTGATGTGATTTATTCAAAAAGGGTGGAAAAATAAAATTGTAAAAGAAAAACAACATAAAAATGAATGGCATAAATGGTAGATAAAGAATAAAACAGGCATAACAAAGACTTGGAGTTAAATGATGGTATGGATGGAGAGAGAAGCTTACTAAGCCAGAAAGCAATGAAAAAATGGTGAACATAGAATTTCAGGAAATGGAAAAGATAGCCATGTTAAGGCAGATAATGGAAATGGTGAAAGAACAAATAGAAAGAAACCGTAAACAAAGAGAAGAAGATTGTAGACAAAGAGATGAACAGAGAGAAGACAATAAGAAAAAAGAGGAAGAGAAAAAAAGACATAGTGAAGAAAGAGAAGAAGACAACAAGAAAAGAGAAGAACAGAGAGAAGAAGACAAAAGAGTATTGAAAGAAGAAATCAGAGAAATAATTGAATCTCAAAATGAAAAGTTCAACCAGTTAATAAAAGAAATAATCCAGTCTAAAAAATTGGATGAGAAAGAAACTTTAGAATTTCCTACAAAAAATATTTTAAAGGAATCACAAATTGAATACCCTATTACTGATGAAGCAAAATTTGAGATTGTTAAAAAGGAAGAAATTGAAATTACAAAGAATGATATTGAAGCTGTCAGTCCACTTTCAGGAAAACTTCTGATTGTGGAATATACCTCTAAAATTGAAAAAAAGAAGCAGTATATACAGAAGCTGTGACTGAAATAGTATCAAACACAGTAAAAGAGTTTCAAATGGTTGAAAATGAATCTAATAAAGCAAAATTAAACTCTTCTGATCTTCAAGAAGATGAAAAACATGAAAATGAACATAATCAAAAAATTAATTATCATATAACTAAGGAACTGTCCAACATAGAAGAAAATGTTTCAGATAAATTCTCTGATATATGCTATGAAATAGTAACAGAGATAGAGAAAGAAACCATAAATTTGAAAGAAAAGTGTGTAAGTCCTCAGTCATATATAAAAATTATAAACAAAAGCTTAATAAACTCAAATCAGAAGTTGAGTACAGAATATATATATATATATATATATATATATATATATATATATATATATATATATATATATATATATATATATATATATATATATATATATATATATATATATATATATATAAAGACAGTTCTTAAAAATATACTTGCTGATGCAGGAAAAGACTCCAAAAAGGGATTTGAAAACTCAGGATTTATAAGTGTGAAAAAAATGAAGCAACAAGAAACTTTTATAAATACCAAAAAAAATAATTACTATGACAGAAGAACCATTTAAAAATAAACTTTTATGTATTTCTAAAAATGAAGTACCACCATGACAGAGGAACAAGAGAAAATCCACAGATGGTGTTCATGGTCTATATTGGACTCATGCAGTTAGAAGATCAAACAGTAACAAGGATCTCCAAAGAAAATACAGAAGTGAAGAAGCAACCCACCACAGTAATGTTGAGCATGATAAATTCCCAGCAAAAAAACGATCCAGAAGTATGTCACCTCATAATACAGAAGAGGACTATAGGAGAACTGATCATGATCTTCAGTCCCCCAAACCAGGTTGTAGTTATAATTCAGAACAATAAAATAGAGAAAGCTGATGGAAACAGTTTGTGAGTGTGATGTAGTGCTGCATGGACTTGTATTTTTCATGTTGAGGTGGGTGGATGATTGAGCAGAGTGGCTTGGATGCATTGTGTTTATGATGCTCTGAAGTACATACTCGGCACTATCCAGACCTGGATGTTGTGCTGTGAGAGTAGTCCATCAATGTGTATATATGGGCCTCATGTATAGGCCTTGGTCTCATGAATAGATCAAATAATAGCCCCTAAGACTCACAGAAGCTGAACAAAGTTGGCTGAGTGCCAAATTGTGTTTTTTTTCCTCTGGCTCCTACTTGTAGTTGGATGATACTTCTAGGTACAAGAGAGGTAGTGCTTAAAAATAAGATATTTTCTTGTGACATCATAGGACAGTGTGTACTAGTAGTTTGTTCTTGGCCATCTACTTGTCCTGGCATTGGAGGCTACAGTTCATGTATCCACTTTTCCAGCTCATCTTACCCATTTCATTAGCACATCTAAAACCAATGGAGATGCAGCAATGAGCAATAATGTGTATATTATACGGAATAAAATTGTACTTCCAGGCTATTTCATCACAAAATTTGGTGGGGGTAATGAAACAGATATACTGTTCCCCGTATATATATTATAACGGGACAGCCTATTTGATAGCCTTAGTTGAGGCATCAAATATAACGGAACGGCATTTAATCATCCCAGTTGATGTATTAATTGTAATATAATCAATTATATTTAATGTTTAGAAATCATTAACTTAATGCTTCATAGTTAGGTTCGCCAAATATAACAGAATGGATTATATTTAAAATCTAAGTTGGTCTTGTTAAATATAAAGAGATGATTAAATTCCTTAGAAAGAGGATACGCATTTCACTACAATCGGACTTTGGGTCTTCAAGTAGAATGCTAGAAATGAATCGATGAAATACCAAGTCCATGATTATATATACCTCTATTATGCTAGCTCATTAATCTTTAAATAAGTTTAAATACAATTTAGACCAGGACATCCATCTTTCATCCCTCTTTCAGTCACCATTATGCCACGATATTTAAACTCACGGAGAATTTGCAATCAGCTCTTTTCAGGAATAATTTCAAAAACAAGTTATTTCATATGCCTCTATATAAGCATTAATTATAACTATTATTCATATGACATTTATAATACTAGCATATATATAATATAATTCAATAATGATTAGACAAAGAGATCACGTTAACAAATCAATATTTAATAAACAATAAAAAATATAATAGAATAGATAATAAAATATTAATAAATAAATACGGATGAATTTTATCATTTTAAAAGAATATTAATAAATGATATTTTTTTATTTAATACCCTATGATAAAACTCAATACTATAATAAACTTTCAAAAATTAAAGAAAATAGCTTAAATTAACAGATATATAAAAACAATATCTGGGTTCAAAAATTAATAATTTATGTAACTTATTAATTTATTTACCGTTCTTATTTATATGCTTCACAATTACCCATATATAAGTATTATTTGCCATTGTATAACTTATATATTATATGTATTTTTAATAAATAAAAATACATTAAACGTTTACAATATTACGTAGTAAACACAATACAATCCTGTTTAAGATATCTGTCAAATAATAACTATTTTTTATATCCCTCATCTAATTTAATGAATTATGTTAATCTTTCAATTAATTATATTTAATAATAAATATAATTTTCCTTTTAAGATATATATGATGCGATGCCAAATTTGAAATAAAGATAATAATAATAATAATAAACATATTAAAATAATATAAGCATTATTATAATATATGTAAATAAATAATAAAGGAAACTTAGTTATAAGAGAGTTGAGAGTAGATATTGAAGTCTATAGTTCATCATCCCAATGAAGATCTCTTACGAAGCATATCACCAATCCATTTGTACAATGATGATTCCATTTATCCTTAAACGATAAACTGTTAATAACATCCAATGACCGGATTAATGTGAAATAAAATAAATATTCTTCGAATGTAGATGTTCTTAATCTTCATTTCTCTATTATCACTAGACGTTCTATATATTCAATATTTCAAAATATTTTAAAATAGCATGCAAGGTTGGTTTCGAAACCTTTTACGATATAATGAGTGTACTACTCAGTGCACATTGTTTTATCCTTAATATATATAATTATCTTAAATTTATATATATCCGAAGAATAATGGAAGAGTTAAAACAACGTAGTTTCAAAACTTAAACAGACGTTCTTTTCCTTTATATTGCTATTCCTTTAAGATTAAGTAGAAAATTAAATATATTTTCCTTGCAGACTTTGAATCCACAAATTATTTTAATTTAAAAAAGTTAATATTTAAATTCCAATCGCTAAATAGTAGTATTGATAGAAGAAAAATGATATTTTTAAAGAGAAAAGATTTTCTTTTTCTTTCGTTTTTTTTTATTTTCCAGAGCACGAACGAATCTGCTCGTGTGTTATATAAGTTCATGTTTAATTCAACTATCAATTGTTCCACTGACATTAAGATTTAATAATAAAATAAAAAAAATATATAAGTATTTATTCTTAACTTCAAATCTGGCATTTTACTCAAAAGCTTAAGGTATATATTATTTAACACTTAAATGTATATATAAATAGTACATATATGTTACATAATAAAATAGTCAAATAAAAATTTATATTTATAAATAATTTCACAAGAGATAAAACACGCTAGACTAATAATAACAACTGTAAGTTACTATTATATTTCCCCTTCCCTTGGGAAATTTAAAATTTTAATTTAAGTTAAAATTTTAAACACTTACAACTATTTTAGTATATTCTTATAGTTTAATTGCATTTATAGTTGGATTTTATGAAGGGTTGCATTTTTTTTTTTAACTGGTATATCTTCCTAATACTTGGGCTATTTTATTTTTGTGATAATGATCAAAAATAAAAATAAAAAAATTAAGGACTTTGATGGGTTAATATATATATATTTTTTTTTTATAAAAAAAAAATAAAAATAAAAAAAAATAATGTGTTTCCTTCTTGGACCACAAATATATTTACTAGCCTTATTCCTGCTTCTTTAAGACTTATGCATTTGAAAAGGACTAAATAAATACTAGAGTATCCATCTATAAATATGAATTGACTCTATGGTTTTAATTATTTTAAGGCATTAAAGAATACCCTCACCAAAGCTAATGTTTTTAACTATACTTCTCTTTACATTGATCACTATTATTATTATTTTTTTATACAACCGTATGGTTTACACTGCCCAATTCTTATCTTGGTCTTCACCTCATTTCTTTATAAAACATTATAAGCAGCCAAAATATGGTTTTAAAATTCGTGAATTGTATGTACCACGAATCTCTCCTTCTTGGTTAATCCAAAATGCATTTGGACCAGCCCTTTTAACGATAGTATAAGGTCCTTCATATGTATTGAAGAATTTATGGTATTTATTCTCCAATGGTTTGCTGGGATGGAAAGTCTTTATCAAAACTTTATCTCCGACTTTAAATTCATAAATACATTTTTTTTTATTTTGACTTCTATTATTTGCCATTTTAACAAGTTGTTTATGAGCTTGTAAAATATCATTTTCTCCATTTATTTTGGGTTCATTAATAATAGGTTTATATTTTTTAAATAATATAGGTATAATTTGATGAAAGTGTAGTCGGATGGGTGAGAATCCTGTAGATTCATTTAAACTCCAATTGATATAGTCTACTACACGTTTTGTCTGCTTTACCCAACCCTTGTGCTCCTCTTCTAAATAGGTCCTAAACAAACGTCCAAGCTCCCGCATAATACGTTCGCATGGATTTGATTGTGGATTCCTAATAGAGATTAGCACATGTTTTATTTTTGATATGTCTACCCATTTCTTCCATTCCCTAGATAGAAAAGGTGTACCATGATCAGTTAGTATGGTTTTTGGTTTTCCTATCATTGGAAATTGGAGAGTACTCAATACTTTGATTGTATGTTTAGTATTGGCTTGGGGTATCGGGTAAGCAGCAACATATTTGGAAAAGAGATCATAAGTGACTAATAAATATTTTTGTTTGTTAAATGGAGGCAAAGGCCCATAATAGTCAATTGCTAAGATCTCGTTTGGTCTTTCTGGAATGATAGAATTAATTGAATTAATATAATTTTGGTTTACTGATTTAGCTCTTAAGCAAATTAGACAATCTTGGAGTGATTTCAAGATGTCTTTATACATTTTTGGCCAGTAAAACCAATTCTTAAGGGTATGTTCTGTCTTATGAGCACCATAATGCCCGTATAGACAGTGTACGTATTTTATGAGTGGGTCACGTAAAGACTTTGGTATTATTGTCCTCCACTCATCAACATTATCATTCACTTTATATAGTAAGACCTGTTGTTCTAATTTAAAATGGTTAAGATCTTTAGGTGCATCCAAAACTTCCTCCCCTAATAAAACTTTTATAATTGGGTTTAATTCTGGGTCATTAAATTGTATTTCTTGTAAGTTTTCCAACTCGTTCTCTACATTACTATCAGCCATCACATTGACATTTGTAATGTAGGCGTTGTCTACCATCAAATGATTTTGTTCTGACCTACATGGATTTCGACTAAGCACATCAGCTACGATATTCTCGGATCCTTTGCAATAATGCACAGTGTAATTAAATTCCTGTAGTAGTAAACTCCATCTAACTAGACGACTATTAGTCAGATAACTATGATTCAGGAATTCAAGGCTTTTGTGATCAGTGATCACTATCACCTCTGATCCGAGTAGCATTTGTCGAAATTTTTGGAAAGCCCAGACTATTGCTAGTGCTTCCTTCTCTGTAACCGTGTAATTTATTTCTGGACCTTTCAAGAGCCGGCTTATAAAGTAGAGGACACCTGGTTGGCCATCCTCTTGGATTTGGGACAATGTTACCCCTAATCCAAAACCACTACTATCTGTTTGAACAATGAATGGTTTATTAAAATCAGGGAAAGCTAACATAGTTAACTTTAAAAACCCTGTTTTAATATTCTCAAATGCACGGTCTTGTTCTTCAGTCCATTTCCAACGTTCATCTTTTCTAATCAATTTTAGCAACGGTTCCATGTGGTCTGAGAACTTCTGATAGAAACGGTTGTAAAAATTACATAGACCTAAAAATGATCTAATTTGTTTTCGGGTAGATGGTTTAGGAAAGTTTTGAATGGCAGAGATCTTCTCTGGATGAGGTCTTATCCCATTGCAACCAACAATATGACCTAAGAAGACTACTTGGTTGGAAACTAAAGTACTCTTCTTGAAGTTAATTTTTATACCTTTCAGAAAACACTCTTTAAAAAATATAGATAAATGTTGAAGGTGTTCTTCAACTGTGGTGGATGCAATAATTACATCATCCACATAAATAATTATGATTTGTTTTACCTCAGGAGATAAAGTCTTATCTAAACATCTGATTAGACCTGCACCACTATTTATCAATCCAAATGGCATCCTATTAAATTGGTATGTAAAACCCTCATAACGGAAAGCAGTATATTGGCGATCTTCTGGATGAAGTTCAATCTGCCAATAGCTGGAGGTTAAATCGAAAGTAGAAAATACCTTCTTATTTCCAAATTTCATGAATAAGTCATGTATGGGCGGTGGTATATTTCTGTCTGGGACAGTAATTTTGTTTAGTTGTCTAGCATCCAAACAAAATCTCATCGACCCATCTTTCTTCTTCACAGTTACTACTGGATTACAGTAAGGTGAAGAGCATTTGGAAATGATTTCCCAATCCAGCATTTTATTAATTTGCTTAGATATATCTTCCCGATATTGGTATGGAATAGGATATGATTTAGATTGAAATGGTAGATCATGAATTAATCTAATTCTCTGTTGGAATCCCTTTATCACTCCTGGTATGTCTGAGAAAATAGAATTAAATTCTCTTATAACAAATCGTAATTTTAACATATCATCACTTCCAAGCAAGTTGGATTCTGCGAGTTTACTCTCTAAAAGTGTTTCTGGAATGCTAGATGTTATAGAGTCAACTTCAATTTGATCATATCTTGGAAGCAATGTCATCTCTAAGACTTCATCATTAATTTTAACTGTTTTATTACAGAAATCAATTACACAAGTGTTCAAATGTAGGAAGTCTGCCCCTAAAATAACATTATGAATCAAACCATTCAAAATTAAAAATACATGATAGAGAGTTGTTTGGCCGATTTTAATCTCAACCCAAATTTGTTTTTGGATTAACTTAGCTTTTCTACTGTTAGCCATGGTAACCTGCATAGATTTCAGTGGTAAAATTTTGATATTAGGATTTATTGCTAAAATCTTTTGGTAAAATGTCTCTGATATCACAGAAATTTGGCTACCAGAATCTAATAATGCCTTAACCAGCAAGCTCTCAAACAAAACTTCTATCATAGGGCAACTTTGTAAAACAAAATTTGGTGTTTTATCTTCCCATGAACACATCATGTTAGTGATTTCTCGTGTAAAAGATTGATTCAAGTTCCTCATTGGGTATTTGGTTTCTTGAGGTGAGGAACATTTCCTCAAGTACCCTTTTAGTTTGTTTTATGTGAATCTATAGATATATCCTTACTACATCCCGGTTTTGGGAAATTTCTTGGATTATTAGAAGAAGTTATTTTTACTTTATTTAAATTATCACGATTTATTTTGGGAGAGGGGTCATAAGGTATATTCCTTTGAGATGTTTTTCCCTTCCAATAATTGGTATTTCTATTATTTTTCCTTCTATTATAAAATATTGTATTGATTGAAGCTTCCTCCTTTTTTTTATCAGGTAATCTAATTGATAAATTGGTTTGATTCATATCAATACTATTTAAAAGTTCTGCTATTTGTTCTATTTTTGTTATATTGGTACACAATAATGATTGTTCTATTTTAAGTGGTAAATTTCTTTTTATTATTCTAATCATTTCGCCTTCACTTAAATGATAAGTATTAAGTGTTCTTAATTTTGTTATTTGACGGCGAAAGAATTTGGTCAAGGTTTCTCCAGGTGTCTGTTTATACTTATCTTGGAATATTTGGTACAATAAAGCCTCTTGTTTATCTCTATTCCAAAAATTTTTAATTAATAGCTCTTGATATTCCATATAAGTAGATGGAGTTTGTGATAAAGACTCCCACCATATCAATGCATCTCCTTGTAAGTGACTATATGCAACGATCACTTTTTCTCCTTCTGATAAACTATGGTTAACAGAAAAATAAAGATTAAGGCTTCTAATATGTTCTATCGGAGATTCATTATGAGATCCTTTGAATATTTTTAACCTAACAAATTGGTTAATTGTACTACTTGGTATTGAATGGTTGTATACCTTTTGTTTTTCTAAAACATTCAACTGAGAAGTTGATGTTTGATTTTCATGATTAATCCTATAAGTATTTAAGTTTAACCCTTCTAATTCAAAATTACTAGGATAATTTTCAACTTCAGGCATTATATGATACTGAAAATTTGATCTATCACCAGAGTCAATTACTTGTTGTGGATCTTTTTGAATGACCTCGAAATGATTTTCACCATGATTTTGTTCTTGATTATGACTATAAGTATTTACATTATTTTCAACCTGATGCATTTCTATAGTTGGTGTTCTTTTACATATCTGTGTTTCAATAACCAAAAATCTACTATCAGTTGATTCCTTTATTTTATTTACTCTATTCCAAGTTTCAGTAGTATCTTTCCTTAATTTTTCCAATACATTTTTGTCTATATTTGTATTAATTTCTATTGAATTCATTTTATTTTCTAAAGTTTTAAGTTGATGATCAATAGTCTCCAATACATTATTCTGAGATTCTACCTCATTATTATGTTTAGTAGATAGTTGATCTATTCTTGCTTGTGTTTGTTGTCTATCTACTTGGATTTCATTCCGTATTTTATTTTGTTCTTCTTTTACTTGATCCCTAAAAATTCCTTGATTTTTATACATTTCATCACATTTAACATTTAATCTATCTATTATGTCACCTTGGAACTCACTAAACCGTTGTTGACATTTTGAATTATTTTCATCAATTTCATTCTTTAAATCATTTAATGCTTGTTTAATTTCTATGTTATCTTTTTTAACATTATCCACATTTAAATTTAATTGTTGGATTTTTGTAGATAGTTTATTTTCAATTCCTGTTATTTCAACCTTCAAATCATTTTTTAAACTATCTAATTTTTTACTATTATTATCCAATTTTTGATTCAAATCACTTTTTAAACTATTAATATTATCATCCAATTTTTGATTCAAATCACTTTTTAAGTTACACATATCACTCCTAAAACTAGTACTATTATCATCCATTTTTTTATTCAAGTTATTTTTTAAATTACACATATCACTCCTAAAACTAGTACTATTATCATCCATTTTTTTATTCAAGTTATTTTTTAAGTTACACATATCACTTCTAAAACTAGTACTATTATCATCCATTTTTTTATTCAAGTTATTTTTTAAATCATCTAATTTATTCATAAACATTTGTAACATTTGCTGAATTGTACCAACATTAGATGATTGATTAATCTCAATTGTAGATGATTGATTTAAACCTTCATCAACTATATTTTGTGTTTGAGATAACACTTGATCTAAACTCGGTGTTTGTTGAGGGTATTCAATTATGGTTGTAGAACCCCCAGGTGCTTGTACTAATGATGATTGTTCAATAATAATATTATCATCATTTAGTTCACTTTGCAAATCATCTTGCATTTGACTAGAGCATTTAATATCTTTGTTTGAATACATTTTCCCACTTCGCAGCATAACAAATTTTAACTTAATTCAAATATTACTTAAGTGTATATATATTTTTATAACCAAAATATTATATCGTAAAGTTCTCTACCACCCCATGCTATTTATATATACTTATGATGTTCTAATAATATATGTGTATATTTTTAAACGTCTATGTCTATATAAAACTTTATCCCACTCAACTCTTGTTTAAAACATAATTTAATAATTAGTTATTCAAATATTGATCTGTCTAAATCATATTATATATATTACCATTTTTTTTTTTTTAATATTAATCTTGCAATTATAAATACCATATATAATGAATCGAAATTATAGATTCAATGCCTAAAACGTCGCACACCAGATAAAACGCAGTCTACAGGGTATGAGATTTAATTAATCGAAGCCCTTAACGTTTGGGTCGCCAGATATAACGGAATGTATCTTTATATGATCTCAAATGAAAATTTTCTTTAAACTATACATCTCATATCAATAAATATACTACACATCTCTCAGGTATGTGGGGTATTTCAAGCTCTAATTAGCTTATTTCGAGCCCTAGTTGTTGCGCCAGATATAACGGGACAGCCTATTTGATAGCCTTAGTTGAGGCATCAAATATAACGGAACGGCATTTAATCATCCCAGTTGATGTATTAATTGTAATATAATCAATTATATTTAATGTTTAGAAATCATTAACTTAATGCTTCATAGTTAGGTTCGCCAAATATAACAGAATGGATTATATTTAAAATCTAAGTTGGTCTTGTTAAATATAAAGAGATGATTAAATTCCTTAGAAAGAGGATACGCATTTCACTACAATCGGACTTTGGGTCTTCAAGTAGAATGCTAGAAATGAATCGATGAAATACCAAGTCCATGATTATATATACCTCTATTATGCTAGCTCATTAATCTTTAAATAAGTTTAAATACAATTTAGACCAGGACATCCATCTTTCATCCCTCTTTCAGTCACCATTATGCCACGATATTTAAACTCACGGAGAATTTGCAATCAGCTCTTTTCAGGAATAATTTCAAAAACAAGTTATTTCATATGCCTCTATATAAGCATTAATTATAACTATTATTCATATGACATTTATAATACTAGCATATATATAATATAATTCAATAATGATTAGACAAAGAGATCACGTTAACAAATCAATATTTAATAAACAATAAAAAATATAATAGAATAGATAATAAAATATTAATAAATAAATACGGATGAATTTTATCATTTTAAAAGAATATTAATAAATGATATTTTTTTATTTAATACCCTATGATAAAACTCAATACTATAATAAACTTTCAAAAATTAAAGAAAATAGCTTAAATTAACAGATATATAAAAACAATATCTGGGTTCAAAAATTAATAATTTATGTAACTTATTAATTTATTTACCGTTCTTATTTATATGCTTCACAATTACCCATATATAAGTATTATTTGCCATTGTATAACTTATATATTATATGTATTTTTAATAATTAAAAATACATTAAACGTTTACAATATTACGTAGTAAACACAATACAATCCTGTTTAAGATATCTGTCAAATAATAACTATTTTTTATATCCCTCATCTAATTTAATGAATTATGTTAAGCTTTCAATTAATTATATTTAATAATAAATATAATTTTCCTTTTAAGATATATATGATGCGATGCCAAATTTGAAATAAAGATAATAATAATAATAATAAACATATTAAAATAATATAAGCATTATTATAATATATGTAAATAAATAATAAAGGAAACTTAGTTATAAGAGAGTTGAGAGTAGATATTGAAGTCTATAGTTCATCATCCCAATGAAGATCTCTTACGAAGCATATCACCAATCCATTTGTACAATGATGATTCCATTTATCCTTAAACGATAAACTGTTAATAACATCCAATGACCGGATTAATGTGAAATAAAATAAATATTCTTCGAATGTAGATGTTCTTAATCTTCATTTCTCTATTATCACTAGACGTTCTATATATTCAATATTTCAAAATATTTTAAAATAGCATGCAAGGTTGGTTTCGAAACCTTTTACGATATAATGAGTGTACTACTCAGTGCACATTGTTTTATCCTTAATATATATAATTATCTTAAATTTATATATATCCGAAGAATAATGGAAGAGTTAAAACAACGTAGTTTCAAAACTTAAACAGACGTTCTTTTCCTTTATATTGCTATTCCTTTAAGATTAAGTAGAAAATTAAATATATTTTCCTTGCAGACTTTGAATCCACAAATTATTTTAATTTAAAAAAGTTAATATTTAAATTCCAATCGCTAAATAGTAGTATTGATAGAAGAAAAATGATATTTTTAAAGAGAAAAGATTTTCTTTTTCTTTCGTTTTTTTTTTATTTTTCCAGAGCACGAACGAATCTGCTCGTGTGTTATATAAGTTCATGTTTAATTCAACTATCAATTGTTCCACTGACATTAAGATTTAATAATAAAATAAAAAAAATATATAAGTATTTATTCTTAACTTCAAATCTGGCATTTTACTCAAAAGCTTAAGGTATATATTATTTAACACTTAAATGTATATATAAATAGTACATATATGTTACATAATAAAATAGTCAAATAAAAATTTATATTTATAAATAATTTCACAAGAGATAAAACACGCTAGACTAATAATAACAACTGTAAGTTACTATTATAATATATATATATATATATATATATATATATATATATATATATATATATATATATTCACAAGACCCCTCCTCCATTTAAAAAAAGACTAGCATGATTTGATCAAATTAAGAAAGAAATAAAGCAAAAAGTTTAAAGTTAATAGAAATTTATTATTGATTTTATAGTTTCAAATTATGATGTAAATAAAAGCTGACAGTTATTAAAAAAAATTATATTTTTAATATTTGGAACAATGTTTTTAAATAAAGTGTTATATCAGCGTGAGGCAGTTTTAATCAATTAAAAAACATGGCTTAATCTTTATGCTTTCTTATCTATCCCACTAAAAAAGTAGATTATCCAATCAATATGAAGGGAAAGGCAATTGGGCTTAAATGAGAGCAATATGCAAATTAGGTACAGTGGAAAAAGGCTGTTTAATCAGTCCAAGAATCATATATAAATAGCCAAGTTGCAAATTCAGAGGTAGATTAGATTTGATTTTAAAACAAGAGACTTTGAAAGAATTTTAAAAGTTTTTTTCTGAGAGATTTTAAGGAGATCAAATAGTTATATTTTTTTTCCAAAGAGATATTTTTCAAGTAGCTATTAAAGAAGAAATTTTTTTAAAAAAAATTCAATTTTAAAAGGATATTAAAAAACCTCTGTTAATGATGGAAAAAGAAAACATTATTAAGAAAATTATAATGATGGGAAAACAAACAAATAGCTTCATCGCTTCATTCTAAGCCATGATTTTTCAAGATTTGCCTGGATGATCATCATGACAGGGATTAATGCCATTCAGCTTAAATAAAATGACCCCTTTTTGAAGGAACAAACTGGATAAATGAAGGAAATAATTTTATGAAAATATTTGATACTATGTGTTTTGAAAAGACAAACGAAATGTCTATATTATAAATATAAAAAAAAAATACTAATAAATATATCTACATGAAAATACATTTATTATCAATAAATTATAAATGATATTAAAATCATACTAAAATTATGAAAATCATTTATTCTTGATAAAGTATAAATTAAAATGCTTATCTGCATATTAATGTAAAATTACAAATGCTTAATACTTAGCTGACTGTTGTTTTTGTGGGAGTAATTTAAACCACATTAGATAAATGTAATAAAATACTTTATGGACTCTAAATGTTTATTTGCATGTTGATATAAAATGACCAATGCTTAATGCTCACCTGAATATTGGATTTTGTGGGAGTAATTTAAGCCACATTAGATAAATGTAATGAAATACTATATGGACTCTAAATGCTTACCTGCATATTGAATAAAATTGCAAATGCATAATGCTCACCTGAATGTTGATTTTGTGGGAGGAATTTAAACCACATTACTGGATTTAATAAATTTAATGAAATACTAATGGATTGCAAATAAAATAACTTAAGGTTAACTGAAACTCTGAATTAGACATAAAATGTAAATTGTTAAAGAACTTGAATTCCCTAATTCCTATTGAATGTATACTAAGATACACAGTGGACTGCAAATAAAATATTTGTTAAATTAAGTTGAACTCTGAATTAAATGGAAGGCTATCAGTTGTCTTCATTACTCTCTCTGTTGTCTCAATATGTCACACTCTTCTCTGTTCAATAACTAAATGATTACAGATATAAGCTGTTAAAGAACTGTTGAGAGAAGGACTTTATTATACTCTCAACAGATTACATTTTCTTTTTTTAAATGTCACATAGAAATCTTTTGCTTGATGGACCTGTATTTTAATTTGTTATTAAATAAAACGATTGTTATTTAAAATTAATCTTAGTTATCCAGTATGTTCAATTCTATTTTTGTTTTTATTGCATCTCACATCATTCATTGCACTTGTTCATGAGAATCTCATGCCTACTGAGCTACATCTGGCATAACTAGACCTAGGTAAGTCAGGTTATAGTGAGATGGAACTCTAGTGGCACCATTTGGAAAAACAAACATATAAATGTCTAGATGCTTCCAGCCTCTATGGTGCTACATCCTCTGATGAGCAGGAAATATTGTTGTAGGGGGGTTAACATTTGCATTGGGTAATGCCAGTTGATGGTTCCTATCTGCAACATGCTCATCAGGAAATTGTTACAACTGAAATAAGTAAAGGTTGTATGGTGGTCCGGTTACAATATATATATATATATATATATATATATATATATATTTAACGGGCACTTGACGATCGAAAGCCCCAACTTCCCTATCAGTTATATATGTAATGGGGAATTCTTATTATTCAAAATCGTCCACTTTCCGCTACCTCAAGCAGAGAGAAATATGGAAACAGATGAGCCAATTTCCGTACTTGACCGAATGTGTAAGCTATACGGATATAGCCTCCAGATTATTTTTCCTGATAAACTTTCTCCCGACTGCTGTAAGATATTACAGTTACAGCGCTTGGCTAATTTATAAATTTTACAGGATAAAACCCTGCCCCATCAACGTTTCACGTGTTAATTTCATAACTAATAGAATGACAAAAATGAAATAATATTTCTACCCTCCTAGTATTAGACTATTTTGTGGAGTGGCGAAGAATGAGACAAGACAGATTTAAATAAATTAATATATTTTTAATACTAACAAATAATTTGATAATAAAAGGTATAAGAAACATTGACATAAAAAAAATTAAACATATTATATTCTATAGTGCTATAAAGAAATAAATACTTGAATTTCTTATAAATAAATACTTGAAATCATTATAAATGCTATCACATTTATAACTTGTTAACCTAGCTGTCTATCAAAAGAATGTCATTATCATTCATCAAAGGCATTTGGCCATTGTCTATGGAATTTATGTGCACATTTGACCATATATAAAATAATATTTAAGTTACCTAGGGTTTAGTCTTTGAGTTCATTCTGATGTGTTGTCGACCGTCACATGGGTTATCCACTTCTTTAGGAGGGACGGTCGCAGATTATATTTGGCGGGGTGTAGCTTCTTGCATAATAAGGCATGGAGGACAAGGCATCACAGGCAGGGTCACTACAGGAATCCATAGGCAGGCGTTACTACCGTAGTTGTTACATTATTGCAGAACAATTGGTACAGAAGTCCGGATTGACAGCGATCATGATGGCCTTAGTCGGTCATACTATGTGAGATATCGATGATAAAAGTCATGTTGGTTAGCTATATCGGCTAATTCTTGGAGCCGTGATTTTTTCACCTTGTCGACTCGAAGTCTCAAGCTCTAATCTCTCCTTTAATCTCCCTATCTCTCTACTTAACTTTTCTTTTTTTTTAATTAAAACATTTCAATGGTCTTTGTCCTTTTAGATTCTTTGTTTCCACTTGTTGTTGACACCTCCCATGCTATGCCTTCGGCCATATGTAAATTTATTTTATATGATTAAATAGCACTATGTACATTTTATTTATTTCCTTATTTTTCTTTGATTACTTACACAAATTTTAATGCATGCGTTATTTATTTCTTATTTAAATTTTGATGATCATTTATTTTTTATCTAATTCCTGCTATAACTCTACTCCATAAAACCCGCATTTCATTTATCATCAAATGTGTACTTTGAAGCCCAGATTCTTATCTTTTCGAACATATTAATTTTCTAGGTTTTTTTCTTTTCACGCTATCGAAGTTTTTTCCTTTTTTTTTTAAACTTTACTTTTCCTAAATCATATTTTACTACGTTTTATTTATGTTTCTTTACTGCTTTGACTTTCCTACCATATGCTTGTAGTATTATAATTTAATATTTACTTTTATCAAAATTTGGACTTTGACTAGCAAAAGATAACGATCTTGTTAACTCTAGTTCCCTCTCTTTCTCTTTGTTTTGTTAATTTTCAACATTTCTTGGTTTTGTTAATTTCCAAGCTTGTTTTTTTTCTTATTTCTTTCTTTCCAACCATAACATTTCTAATTTGTGGAACATGTGTGACCACAGTATGTGCGCTCATTACATTACACCGTTCCCCCTTTAAAATTTTTTTCTGCACAAAAAAAAAATTTTAACCTTATGCATGGAAAGCTAAACGCTCCCAACTATTGTTCGAACTCTTTTTTTTTTCCATTATTGCTACTATGATGTAGCGATGAGGTTATTCTATAGAGAAGCGACCAGGTAAATTATATCCATTTCTTTGCTGAACCAAGCAGTATAGCCAGACCAATTTAATTCTAACATTACCATGCATGCGTTTTATTTCTGCCACTACTCCTATCTACAGGTTCGAATCTGCAGGATATCTGTGACCTGATTAAACCTTTTCATACATCGCATTTCTGCAATAAGGAACCTCTAAGTGCCAACTCCGGACACTATTATTGAGGTGGCTTGGGGAGACTGGCATCTTTCTGTCCAGCTCATTCATGAGCCCAGTGTATTTCTGAAAGCTATATATTCATACAAAAGGGGTTCTTTCCCCATAGATTGGTCTCTGGACCATTGTCTCACGATATATGTGCTTAATATCTAACTGGAAATATTAATCCAGTGATTCATTGTGATACTGGGATCTCTGTCTCTGTGTTCTCTGTGTGATAATACTTGATGTACTGCAGAACACACAAGCATGACAATGAAGAAGGCAAAACCAAGTACTGCTAATAAGATCAAGCTTCAAATATCTAAGCCTACTTTCCCTCAACCTCAATCTATGACCCCTTCCTGCCAATTAATTTATTCTTTAACCTAAAGTCCCTCATACTGTTTGACCCTCTATTGGCTCGTCATTCCTTTATATCATTAGTTTCCGTATGCCCATCCGTTCTCCATGATTCAAGGTCCATGTCCATTTCTGAATTTGTCATCAACTAGTCCTTTTTTTATTTTGGGACCACTCTTACGTTTTATCTGGTGGTTGTCTTCCTCTGTTCATATCACCTCTTCCTCTTCTGGGATGTGGATGTTGCTCTCGAGGTCCATGCCTCACTGTCATGTCATATGGATGCTTATATTCTGTCTCCTCTCTCTGTCGTCCGTTTCCTTGCCTCCTTGTGTTCCATTCCTTAGAATATCCTTGTTCTTCTTGCCAACATCTTTCCCCAGGATCCCAGTCATTTCTTATTCTAGGTGCTTCTTTTACATGCGGTTCCATTGGTGATTCATCATTCTGTTGGTTGTCCCTAGTGGTGTCCAGTGCACTCAGCATTTCAGCCACCTGGTCCACCATTTTCCTCTCTGTACTGATGAGAGTACGTTCAATGTCCTTCAGAAACCTGGACCTAATTATACGGAGTATTTGCATTTCCGATAACGGGTTTGCCATTATTAGTCGTAACCTAGCCACTTGTTGACGGAAGAATGTTACGAATGATTCCTCCGGTCCCCATTTGTGCTGTTTTATTTGATGCAACATATGCTCCTGGATCTCCTCACTCCAATAACTGCTCTTCAATATTCTCTGGTATGCTGCAAATGTAATGGGCTTCCGGAATAGCGAGTTCCACCAGACTTGAGACTCGCCCTGCAGATGGCTGCAAGTGACTGCTATCTTGGCTTCTTCACTTACTCTACTGAATTGGAAGTACCGTTCCAGGCTGTTCAAGGGTTCCATCGGGCTTTCTCCATGGTTACCAGTGAAAACTTGTACATTCAGGAAGTGGTGGAAGCCCACAGGACAGTCCATGTAATTTCCAGATTCTCTGATTCTGTCTTCTCCATTAGTTCTTGGTTCTCGGCCCTCTATATTGGCATTAATGCTGCTATTGTTTGTTCTCTTTACACATTCTTCCACTCTTGTGTTTAAGCTGGCTACTACTTTTGCCACTTGACCTAAACTCTCCTGCATGCTCATCATCACTCTTTGACTCTTATCTCTAACTACCTCTGTCTCTTCATCTAACGGTCTTATCTCCCTTTCTGGATGTCCCATATCCTTTTCCCAATCACACTCTACTAATTCTCTAACTCTCTCCTCAACCGTTTCAGATTTTGCATATCCCCACAGCCCTATACTCCTTTGTTCCTCCATCCCCATCTCTGGGTGAAATCCAGCCCATGTATCATTAGACTTTGATTGCTGGATGATCTCATTTTTTACTTCTTCCTTGAATGCAGCCATTCTTTTCTGGCTATCGATTTTGACCTTGATCATCCATTCTTCTATTCTTCTCTCATGTCTGTTCATGTATTCTTCCATGAATTGCTGTTGCTCACTCCTCATTTGCCTTAGCATATCCATGATATCACTATTACTTATTTTACCCGGTACTTTTTATCTCTTTATCTTCATTCCCTTCTCTCACTTCCCTTCCTTGAATGTCCATTTTATCTTGGGATCTCATATGCATAAATATAATGTTCTTTAACCCTTAATCTATGTTTTTTAATATTGTTTTACTAAACTCTTCTGGCTATATTTATATAAAGAAAAAATTTTTTTCTATTGATTCTCTGCTTTTCTTTTACTTTGATTAACGATTTAATATTTGTGATTTATCAGTTAGCATTTAGATCGCTAGCCAACCCAAACATTTGTACTCTAGTTCCTCTTCTTGTCCACCTGCCCTAGATTTGCCTAACTGCCCGTCCACCTTGATGATTGTCCTCGTTTTTCCCTACTCATCTACCTCTGACTCACTTTAATTAATTCAATGCTGCATGTTTATATATATATATTAAAATTTTAACTCACTACTATATCGATATATCTAAAGAAATTCATTTTGACTGTGTTTCCAGATGCATGAACTTATGACATTTATATTTCTAATATTTTGTTATAAACTCCACTTATTTTATGGTCGTTTTAAAATAAAGTCATACACATATATTTCTTCACTGGGATAATCTCACTCATTAAACATAAAACGAACAAAGAAAAAGATTAATAAAATTACCATTATGTCTGGCATTGCTAGTAGAGACTTTAGAGAAGCAACAGCTAAAAAGAAAATGGAAGAAGTGCGTGGCTAGTGTCGTTAAAGGGACGTGGTTCGGATTCGAGCCATCTCATTACTGACTCGCAATGTAAGATCTTTGCCTGACCTGCTAGAGGGATCGCCGCTTCTGTAGCTGTCAATTGAAACAACCTAAAGAATCAACCAGCAAACTGGATGAAAATAACCCCACAAACTAAGGAAGTTAATGGAGAACCTAAAGAACCAACAAGCAAACACTGGAACAAAATAACCCCACAAACTGAGGAAGTTAATCAAGAGTGCTCAGAAGGAATACCCATGGGACAATTACAACAAAACCTATGTAAAAGCATGCATGCATTTTCATTTATCTACTATTCATAACTAAATATAAAAGTAATGATTCGATAAAATACAACTATATCTACTGGACTTTAAGAACTTTTATATCTGATCTATTTGCATATATTTATTATAGCCATGTATTTTTATAAGTGTGTGTTTATTATTATTATGATGATGTAATTTTTTATATAAAGTGTGAATATTATTATTAAACATATTTGTCATTAAATTTCATATCCTTGCTTTATTCTCCTATCACCAAGCTACAACAGGGGGGAAACTGTAAGTAGTGATTAAAGGGGCATACTGATTTGTTTAAGATATTCATGTGCTGCTTGTTCGTGCGAAATCCCAATTCTAAAAAATAAATAGCGATCGCTGGACATTCGTTAAGTTTCTTTGAAATAGTTTGCGTTGTTCAGCAGCCGAGGGTATCTTGGTCGGGAAAAATAATGCCAAGATAATATGTACATATTGCCTTGGGGTTCGAACAAAGGGTATAGATATGAAATTAAGTTTGTATCTGTATTAGCTCTCTGCTTGTATTGTAATGGCATTGGTTAAAATAATAAATAAGATAATAAAGAATTTAAGTTGTAAACAATAAATGGATAGAAAGAAAAGTTATGAAAAGAATAAATGGATATAATAAATAAGTATAATATAGAATAAAATAATCGAAATAAATATAATTGAATACACAAATAATTATAACCGTTTCCTTATAGTGCTATAAGGCAATACTTAAAATTCTTATAAATGAACAATTGAAATAAATACTTGAAATAATTATAAATGCTGTCACATTTATAACTTGTTAGCCTAGCTGTCTATCACAAGAATGTCATTATCATTCATGAAAGGCATTTGGCCATTGTCTATGGAATTTATGTGCACATTTGACGATATATAAAATAATATTTAAGTTACCTAGGGTTTAGTCTTTGAGTTCATTCCGATGTGTTGTCGACCGTCACATGGATTATCCAATTCTTTAGGAGGGACGGTCGCAGATTATATTTGGCAAGGTGTAGCTTCTTGGTTAATAAGGCATGGAAGATGAGGCATCACAGGCAGAGCCACTACAGGAATCCATATGCAGGTGTTACTACCGTAGTTGTTACATTATGGCAGAACCATTGATACAGAAGTCCGGATTGACCGCGATCATGTTGGCCTTAGCTGGTCATACTATGTGAGATATCGACGGTAAAAGTCATGTTGGTTAGCTATATCGGCTGATTCTTGAAACCGCGATTTTTTCACCTTGTCGACTCGAAGTCTCAAGCCCTAATCTCCACTTTTATCTCTCCACTTAACTTTTCTTATTTTTAATTAAACATTCCAATGTTCTTTGTCCTTTAGATTCGTTGTTTCCACTTGTTGTTGACACCTCCCATGCTATGCCTTCGGCCATATGTAAATTTATTTTATATGATTTTATAGCACTACGTACATTTTATTTATTTCCTTATTTTTTTTTGATTACTTACACAAATTTTAATGCATGTTTTTCTTTATTTCTTATTTAAATTTTAATGATCATTTATTTTTTATCTAATTCTTGCTTTAACTTTACTCCATAAAACCCGCATTTCGTTTATCGTCAAATGTCTACTTTGAAGCCCAGATTCTTATCTTTTCGAACATATTAATTTTCTAGGTTTTTCTTTCCGCGCTATCGAAGTTTTTTTTTTTTTTTTTTTTTTTTTTTAAACTTTACTTTTCCTAAATCATGTTTTACTACATGTTTTATTTATGTTTCTTTACTGCTTTAACTTTCCTACTGTATGCTTGTAGTATTATAATTTAATATTTACCTTTATCAAAATTCAGACTTTGACTAGCAAAAGATAACAATCTTGTGAACTCTAGTTCCCTCTCTTTCTCTTTGTTTTGTTAATTTTCAACATTTCTTGGTTATGTTAATTTCCAAGCTCGTTTTTCTTTATTTATTTCTTTCTTTCCAACCCTAACATTTCTAATTTGTGGATGTTTTGTAGGTACATGTGGGACCACAGTATGTGCGCTCATCACATTACAGCGTTCCCCCCCTTTAAAAATTTTTTCTGCACAAAAAAATTTTAACCTTATGCATGGAAAGCTAAGTGCTCTCAACTATTCTTCGAATTCTTTTTTTTTCCATTATTACTACTATGATGTAGCGATAAGGTTAATCTATAGAGACGCGACCAGGTAAATTATATCCCTTTCTTTGCTGAACCAAGAAGTATAGCCAAACCAATTTAATCCTGACATTACCATGCATGCATTTTATTTCTGCCACTACTCGTATCTACAGATTCGAATCCACAGGATATCTCTGTGACCCGATTAAACCTGTTCATACTTCGCATTTCTGCAATAAGGCACCTGTAACTGCCAACTCCGGACGCTATTATTGAGGTGGCTTGGGAAAACTGGCATCTTTCTGTCCAGCTCATTCATGAGCCCAATGTATTTCTGAAAGCTCTATATTCATACAAAAGGGGTTATTTCCCCATAGATTGGTATCTGGACCATTGACTCATGATACATGTGCTTAATATCTAACTGGAAATATTAATCCAGTGAGTCATTGTGATACTGGGATCTCTTTCCCTGTGTTCTCTGTGTGATAATACTTGATGCACTGCAGAACACACAAGCACGACAATGAAGAAGGCAAAAACAAGTACTGCTAATAAGATCAAGCTATAAATATCTAAGCCTACTTTCCCTCAACCTCAATCTAAGACCCCATCCTGCCAATTAATTTATCCTTTATCATTTTATCCTAAAGTCCCTCATACTGTTTGGCCATCTATTGGCTCGTCATTTCTTTATCGTTAGTTTCCGTATGCCCATCCGTTCTCCATGATTCGAGGTCCCTGTCCATTTCTGAATTTGTCATCATCTAATCCCCTTTTTTTTATTTGGCACTGCTCTTACGTTTTATCTGGTGGTTGTGTTCCTCTGTTGATATCACCTCTTCCTCCTCTGGGATGCGGATGTTGCTCTCGAAGTTCATGACTCACTGTCCTGTCATATGGATGCTTAAATTCTGTCTCCTCTCTCTGTCGTCCATTTCCTTGCCTCCTCAGGTTCCATTCCCCAGAATATCCTCATTCTTCTTGCCAACATCTTTCCCCAGGATCCCAGTCATTTCTTATTCTAGGTGCTTTTTTTACATGCGGTTCAGACAGCAATTCATCATTCTGTTGGTTGTCCCTAGTGGTGTCCAGTGCACTCAGCATTTCAGCCACCTGGTCCACCATTTTCCTCTCTGTACTGATGAGAGTATGTTCAATGTCCTTCGGAAACCCGGACCTAATTATACGGAGTATTTGCGTTTCCGATAACGGATTTGCCATTATTAGTCGTAATCTAGCCACTTGTCGACGGAAGAATGTTACGAATGATTTCTCCGGTCCCAATTTGTGCTGTTTTATTTGATGCAACATATGTTCCTGGAGCTCCTCACTCCAATAACTGCTCTTCAACATTCTCTGGTATGCTGCAAACGTAATGGGCTTCCGGAATAGCGAGTTCCACCAGACTTGAGACTCATCCTGCAGATGGCTGCAAGCGACTGCTATCTTGGCTTCTTCACTTACTCTACTGAATTGGAAGTACCATTCCAGGCTGTTCAAGTGTTCCATTGGGCTTTTTCCAGGGTTATCAGTGAAAACTTGTACCTTCAGGAAGTGGTGGAAGCCCACAGGATAGTCCATGTAATTTCCAGATTCTCTGATTCTGTCTTCTCCATTAGTTCTTGGTTCTCAGCCCACAGGATAGTCCATGTAATTTCCAGATTCTCTGATTCTGTCTTCTCCATTAGTTCTTGGTTCTCGGCCCTCTATATTGGCATTAAAGCTGCTATTGGCTGTACTCTTTACACATTATTCCACTCTTGTGTTTAAGCTGGCTACTACTTTTGCCACTTGACCTAAACTCTCCTGCACGCTCATCATCACTCTTTGACTCTTATCTCTAACTACCTCCGTCTCTTCATCTAACGGTCTTATCTCCCTTTCTGGATGTCCTATATCCTTTTCCCAATCACACTCTTCTAATTCTCTAACTCTCTCCTCAACCATTTCAGATTTCGCATATCCACACGGCCCTATACTCTTTTGTTCCTCCATCCCAATCTCTGGGTGAAATCCAGTCCATGTATCACTAGACTTTGATTGCTGGATGATCTCATTTTTTACTTCTTCCTTGAACTGCAGCCATTATTTTCTGGCTATCGATTTCGACCTTTATCATCCATTCTTCTATTCTTTTCTCCTGTCTGTTCATGTATTCTTCCATGAATTGCTGTTGATCAATCCTCATTTGCCTTAGCATATCCATGATATCTTTATTACTTATTTTATTCGGTGCTTTCATCTCTTTTTCTTCATTCCCTTCTCTCACTTCCTTTCCTTGAAAGTACATTTTATCTTGGGATCTCGTATGCATAAATATAATGTTCTTTAACCCTTAATCTACATTTTTAATATTGTTTTACTAAACTCTTCTGGCTATATTTATATAATGAAAATTTTTTTCTATTGATTCTCTGCTTTCCTTTTACTTTGATTAATGATTTAATGTTTGTGATTTATCAGTTAGCGTTTAGATCGCTAGCCAACCCAAACATTTGTACTCTGGTTCCTCTTTTTGTCCGCCTGCCCTAGATTTGCCCAACTGACCATCCACCTTAATGATTGTCCTCATTTTTCCCTACTCATCTATCTCTGAGTCACTTTAATTAATTCATTGCTGCACGTTTATATATATATATTTTTAAATTTTTAACTCACTACGATATCAATATATCTAAAGAAATTCATTTTGACTGTGTTTCCAGACGCATGAACTTATGACATATATATTTCTAATATTTTGTTATAAACTCCACTTATTTTATGGTCATTTTAAAATAGAGTCATACACATATATTTCTTCACTGGGATAATCTCACCCGTTACACATAAAACGTTTTTTGTAAATTATATTTCTTTCACTATCTTAAAATCATATGTATATCTTTTTTTTTTCACCCTAATAAATACACTCGAACATTTTCATTAATCATTATAACTATTTTATTTCTGCTGGACTGAGACACAATATTTTAGAATCATACACACATTTTTCCACTTCACCTGTGATACTCAGCTATTTTGGACTCTCTCATTTATGCTTTAAATCTTACTAAACTATTTTATTTCTTTTACTTAACTACTTTATCTTTTTCAGTAAACAAATATCACGATAATCTATATTTTTGATCGCTGTAATTATAGCCATATACGCTTCATTATTCTCCTATGAGACCATACACATTTATTTTCTAACTTTAACTTACTGGAAGATACAACTATTAAATCACATATTTATTTCTTCAACATCACTTAGTCCTGCGACTATTATTTCTTTCATTACTTAGCATGAAAATTTCGTACAACTTTGTGTTATTCTCTCCTTTTTTTTTCAACACGACTTATATTACATGGCGGTAATCATTTGACATTATGATTTCTTTGTTCATTATAACTTGATTAATTATTATCTGAGATTATCCTTCACTATTCATTTCAATAACTTTCATAATACTAAAAAAAAATTTCCCCCTCACTACTCTTTGTACACATTTGATGTGAAACGCTCGTATGGAGTATTATAAAAAAAAACTCTTTGCCTTCGCTTTTTGCCACTTTAACTTGCAACGCTAAATTTATATGTTTGAAAACACATATATTAACCAATTTTTATTTTAGAAAATATTTATTATATTATATAATTATTCAACACGTGATTGTTAATTGGGAAGAAGTTTCAAATCCCGGACTGGTCCCCAAAATATGTAACGGGCACGGGATGATCGAAAGCTCCACTTCCCTATCACTTATATATGTAATGGGGAATTCTTATTATTCAAAATCATCCACTTTCCGCTACCTCAAGCAGAGAGAAATACGGAAACAGACGAGCCGATTTCCGTACTTGACCGAATCTGTAAGCTATACGGATATAGCCTCCAGATTATTTTTCCTGATAAACTTTCTCCCGACTGCTGTAAGATATTACAGTTACAGCGCTTGGCTAATTTATAAATTTTACAGGATAAAACCCTGCCCCATCAACGTTTCACGTGTTAATTTCATAACTAATAGAATGACAAAAATGAAATAATATTTCTACCCTCCTAGTATTAGACTATTTTGTGGAGTGGCGAAGAACGAGACAAGACAGATTTAAATAAATTAATATATTTTTAGTACTAACAAATAATTTGATAATAAAAGGTATAAGAAACATTGACATAAAAAAAATTAAATATATTATATTCTATAGTGCTATAAGGAAATAAATACTTGAACTTCTTATAAATAAATACTTGAAATCATTATAAATGCTATCACATTTATAACTTGTTAGCCTAGCTGTCTATCAAAAGAATGTCATTATCATTCATCAAAGGCATTTGGCCATTGTCTATGGAATTTATGTGCACATTTGACGATATATAAAATAATATTTAAGTTACCTAGGGTTTAGTCTTTGAGTTCATTCTGATGTGTTGTCGACCGTCACGTGGATTATCCACTTCTTTAGGAGGGATGGTCGCAGATTATATTTGGCGGGGTGTAGCTTCTTGGTTAATAAGGCATGGAGGACGAGGCATCATAGGCAGGGCCACTACAGGAATCCATAGGCAGGCATTACTACCATAGTTGTTACATTATTGCAGAACCATTGGTACAGAAGTCCGGATTGACCGCAATCATGATGGCCTTAGTCGGTCATACTATGTGAGATATCGATGATAAAAGTCATGTTGGTTAGCTATATCGGCTAATTCTTGGAGCCGCGATTTTTTCACCTTGTCGACTCAAAGTCTCAAGCTCTAATCTCTCCTTTAATCTCCCTATCTCTCCACTTAACTTTTCTTTTTTTTTTTTAATTAAAACATTCCAACGGTCTTTGTCCTTTAGATTCTTTGTTTCCACTTGTTGTTGACACCTCCCATGCTATGCCTTCAGCCATATGTAAATTTATTTTATATGATTTTATAGCACTATGTACATTTTATTTATTTCCTTATTTTTCTTTGATTACTTACACAAATTTTAATGCATGTTTTCTTTATTTCTTATTTAAATTTTGATGATCATTTATTTTTTATCTAATTACTGCTTTAACTCTACTCCATAAAACCCGCATTTCGTTTATCATCAAATGTGTACTTTGAAGCCCATATTCTTTTCGAACATATTAATTTTCTAGGTTTTTTTCTTTCCGCGCTATCGAGGTTTTTTTCCTTTTTTTTTTTAAACTTTACCTTTCCTAAATCATATTTTACTACATGTTTTATTTATGTTTCTTTACTGCTTTGACTTTCCTACTGTATGCTTGTAGTATTATAATTTAATATTTACTTTTATCAAAATTCGGACTTTGACTAGCAAAAGATAACGATCTTATTAACTCTAGTTCTCTCTCTTTCTCTTTGTTTTGTTAATTTTCAACATTTCTTAGTTTTGTTAATTTCCAAGCTCGTTTTTCTTTCTTATTTCTTTCTTTCTTTCCAACCCTAACATTTCTAATTTGTGGATGTTTTGTAGGTACATGTGTGACCACAGTATGTGCACTCATCACAATATATATATATATATATATATATATGTATATATATATATATATATATATATATATATATATATATATATCTGCTATATACAAAGGCTGACACTAATGGAAAGTACATACTGAAAAATAAAACCAAATATTTTATATAAAATAAAACTGAGAATTATTATATCATGAAGATATTTCATGCCTTGGATAAAATTTTCAGAAAGGACTGAAATATTTATTTTTTATTCAGGATGGATAATATTATTCTTAGATATTAGTGTTTATTATATTATGACTTCTACATTTTTTAATGTTGTCAAAATTTTTGTAAGTTTAAAACTTTATTATTATTATTATTATTATTATTATTATTATTATTATTATTATTATTATTATTATTATTATTATTATTATTATTATTATTATTATTATTATTATTATTATTATTATTATTATTATTATTATTATTATTTTTATTATTATTATTATTATTATTATTATTATTATTATTATTTTGAAAACATCTTTTTTCGATTGGTGTCTTACAGATCACAAAGAAATTGTTGTTACTTTTAAAAATAATTTTTTTCATAGTAAAAAATGTTTTAAACTTTTATCTCATGATCGTTTGCGTACCTTAATTACTAAATATGACTGGAATTTAATCTATGAGTGGAATGATGTAAATTGTGCATTTTCATTCTTAGTTGACAAGATGAAAGAGTTTATAGTTTGTTGTTCCTTTATAAAATATATAAAGAAAAAAGATTTGAAAAGACATGATTGGATTACAAATGAGTTAATATCAAAAGTTAATAGAAAAAAGAAATTGTACAAGCTTGTCAAAAGGTTTCCTGCTAATGAAGATTTAAAAATTCAGCTAAAGATTCTTGATAAAGAAATAAAGAAGGATATAGTCAAAGCTAAAATGTTTTTCTATTCTACTCAAATTGATTCTTTAAAATCAACTAAATTAAGCAACTTTTGGATTGTTGTTAAAAGTTTATTTTTAAAGAAGGATTTTCACAAATTTCTAGACTAAAGATTAATGAAATATCTATTGATATTTTAAATAATTCAAAACTAATAGCTGATCATTCCAGTCAATATTTTGTGCATAGTATGAAATTGTTAATGAATAGTTTTGAAAATAATTGCAGTTCTCATGTTTTTCAATATGAGAAATCTGTCCTGAATTCTTTTGTTTTTAAATGATTGAAGATTGTGAAATTTTAGATTATCTTTATAAAATGAGACATAAGAAATGTGTCTGTTTGGATTGTATTTCTGTAAAAATATTGATTGAAAATGTTTCCATTCTTTTACCAATTTTATCTTTTTTATTTAATTCTTCTAATTATTCAGTTATATTTCCAGATTGTTTACAATCTGCTGTTGTTACACCTATTTTTAAGAGTGGAGATAGGGAAAGTTTGGAAAACTACTGGCCAATTTCTATTTTATCAACATTGTCTCAAATTTTGGAAATGTGTGTAAAAAACAGAATTGTTTTGTTTTTTTCAAAAATATAGTTTATTTTTAAATAATCAATTTGGGTTTTTGCCAAAAGGATCTAAAGAACTGGCTTTATCTGAACATGTTTCAGTCATCACTGAATCTTTAGAAAAAGGTTCCAATACTATAGGCATTTATTTAGATTTGTGGAAAGCATTTAACTGTGTTCCACATAATATATTAATAATTAAGTTACACTATTGTGGCATAAGGAGTACTATGCTTGAATGGTTTAAATCTTATTTAAGTAATAGAAGCCAATTTGTTAAAATTAATAATTTTTTGAGTGATTCTGAAATAATTAGATATGGAGTTTCTCAAGGTTCAGTCCTGGATCCATTGTTATTTACTGTTTATATTAATGATCTGCTTGATCTTACTCTTCATTTTAACATTTTTTTTTGTTTTGCAGATGATACTGCTTTGGTTACTTCAGCAGTTTCATATAGTTTACTTGAGAAACTTGTGAATGAAGATTTATTTAAAATTACACAATGGATGAACATAATAGATTACTGCTAAATATTAATAAATGTAATTACATAATATATTCTCTTAAAAATATTCCAGAAAAAGACTTGTTAATTCAATTTCCAAAGGTGAATCAAACGTCTTGTCAGAAAATTACCAGGTCATCAACAATTTCTTACCTTGGCTTGGGTTTGAATGAGTATTTACATTGGGATAAGCATATTTTTTGGCTTTCTTATAGATTAAGAGATTGTTTGAATAAATCTGTCCTTTTAAGTATATATAAACAAATTTTCTTAAGCAGACTTTGTTATGGTATAACATTATCGGGTGGCCCTGCAGCAAATTTTTTGAAGTCTTTACAAACACTACAAAATTTTACGTTAAGAATTATTTTGTTTAAACCTTTGGATTTTCCAAGACTTGAATTATATATGTGTGCTGCATTTTTAACTATTAATCAATTATTTTTAGTGAATATTTTGGGTTATTATATTAAATACAAAGAAATGAATAAAATAATTCTTCATCAATAATGGTGTCTAGATCAAGTGATTTCGATTTATTATTTGAACCAGCATACTTTAAAACTCATTGTAGATATCAGAAATGTTATCTTGGTTCAAGATTTCACAATATTTTTATAAGGAACATTGAATTTAACATTAATGATCTATCAAGAAAAACTTTGAGAAAATCCATTATGGACTGGATTATAATTGATGATGATGAAAACCTTTTTACTTCTATTTAATTATTGTATTGTATATTAATGTTTTTTATTTTATTTGCACACGTGCTTTTGTTAAGCTCCATGGTGATTTTTTATCACAAGGAGATTATATGTTTAATAAATTAAATTATTATTATTATTATTATTATTATTATTATTATTATTATTATTATTATTATTATTATTATGATGATGATGATGATGATGATAATGATGATCACTGGTAATTATTTTAAACTTATACAACACCAATGAGATATATAATTAATATTGCCACAATATTCAATACATTATATATTTATTTTTTAAGACTGCCACATAAAACAAAGAGAGATTGTACAATATTTACTTAAAATTTATTATATTGTTTATGTTTTATTGCTAAAGTTTAATTATTATATAGATTTAATATTGAGAATCATTAAGTTATTTTAGTTGTTTATGATTGTTATTATTTTATAAGAGTACTTAGATATCATGTAAAATCCTTCATTATATTTAACTATAGTGTGACGGTCAAAATCGTGTATTCATTCAACAAAACCAATAATCCAAGCAAAAGTACCTTGAATCCAACCATGCACAAGATACATATGTCAGGACAAGGATGAATCCTAACCTATTTGCCTAAATTATTGCCTCTCTGACTAATGGATAACGTTTGTGATGACACTAGCAGTGCTTGGTTTTATTCCGTCACAGTTGGAGGTCATGGTTCACATAGAGACTCAAAATAATAAAAGGGTTTATATGAAAAATCAATGATTTACTGAGTTCTGACGATTGCAGAACAGTACAGATATAATTTGATCAATTACTAATGGTTTGAACCGTAATAATGATAATTCTTTCTGGCAACATTATAAAGAAGTGAATTTAAATCAAAGAAATACTTAAATAAATAGAGTAATTAACCTTAGAGATTGGGAGTGATGACAAACTAAGCTTATTTAAATAACAATACTATAAGAATTTATTAAGGAATTTAGTACAAAATAAGTAGTCTTTGTTTATATAACTTGGTTATTTTCTTTAATTCATTTTGATGCGGCTTTGACAAACAATGTAAAAGTTTGTTAATTGGTCAGCCAAAACCAAACAGCAATAAAATAAGATATTACAAATAAATCTGTTTTATATATATATTACAAAATATAAAAGATGTGCATTTAAAACATTATTACATTTAAAATCATTCGTATATAATGAGTGTGGGAAGCAAAATAGTTCTTAAATAGATAATTGACAAGTATACAGCAGATTTAATTAATTACGAAATTTGTTTGTGAAGGACGTGCTATCATGGCAGAGAGCGTTTCAGGTTAGTTAAATAAAGATATAAAATGATGAAGAAGGCAATATGCTATTATAGATTACAACAAAAATAAATGAAGTGGCTTTGCTAAAGGAAATTCCTGATATGTACAGGTAGATAAGAGAAATGTTGGCCCTCTAGCCAAAGCATGTCTCTGAATAATAATAAAATATTTTCGATGTGCTGGGCTTCCATACACATTTAAATGGCAATGCCCGAAAATATCCCTTCGTATGAATTACATCTACTTTGAGGGAGTGTGAAAGACCGGACTGATCAAAGTTAAATTTCTGAAGGTCCTGGTGAGTAAGTAGCAAAGCAAAATACTAATACTATATGAATGGTTGTAGCTATAAATACATATTGCCTTAGACATATATATATATATATATATATATATATATATATATATATATATATATATATATAATGTATCACTAGCAAAATTAATAAATAAATTCCTGATTAAAATAATCAGTTCCCTGACATCGATAGAAAGTCCCCACAAACCTTAGTCCACTAATGAATGAATCATAAATATAATATATAAATTAAGAAAAAAAGAGTTAACTAAAATATAAATTGTTTACCACACTTCACAAATATTTCATTTATTAATAAGTTCTTAAATAATTTATAAAAGATTACAAAATAAGACTGTTTTTAATTAACAGATGGGCATTAAATATCAAACTAATAAATTGTAAAGCATAATTTTAATATTTTCTGACAAATAAAATATATGTATGAAATATATAGATTGATAAAATTCTATGATAAATTTTACTTAATTGATTCACTAAAATTATTTATTCTTTCAGAAATAATTACAGGGCTATTTTAAATTGGAGGTAATAGTAAGATACTTTTAAAATAATTTCAATCATTCAAATAAATTTATATATGAGGTACAAAACTAAATGGGCTTTCTATTAATTAATTTACAGAAGGAAGTCTTCTTGTAATGATTTTTAAATTAAAAAAATAACAGGGGGAGGATTTAAAGTTAATAGCTCATTAAATTTTGTAGTTGGCCATTTCAGTAAGTCAAATAATCTAAACAAACTGGCAAAAATTAATTTAATTTGCCGCATCAAAATAATGTAAAATTTTAGAAGAATTGATATTTTAAATTGAATAAAATTAAAAGACGCATTTTAAACCAAGCTGTATAAACATCACACAGATATATAAAATATAAATTAGTATTGATTTGGAAAACAAGTAAAATGGAATCAATGGCTTGCAGCAAGTTGGATGTTACCTCAGAATCAATCAGTATGCATTCCATGGGTGGAAACAGACATTTATACAGTTAGATTATTTGCAAGCTTCCTTGACACATACAGTCTCTGGATAGATGTTTAAGCACTGGAAAGGCATGGATGAGTTGGTGGAACAGACCTCTGAGAAGCAAACGACCGATCTTTTCACCCCGTCATTTCTTTAGGCACGATATATATAGATTAATCACATCTCTTCAGTCAACTCAACAATAATTAATCCCTAATAAAATTTTCCAATATTTATGTGTTCTGGTCTTATCTAAAGGATTAAATCTACACTGACCTCCACCAATTGTAACTGCTCTCAGCAGTTCTGTGAGGTTGGTGCCACTTTGGAGGAAAAATCTCTAACACTGCATGAACATGCCCCAAGGGTTGATTTGCTAATTAAAAAAAAACAACAACAACAAGCATATTAAGTTTATCAGTCATTGTACTAACAAAATCTATTTAATTATGGTTTAGATTAACAAAATGTAGATTTTATTCAGAAAAATTTGGTACAATGACTTTCAAACATATTTGGTATAAACTTTTACAAAATATTTCTTAAAAATATTACATTGTTTAAATAATTGATTCTCAAGTGTACATTGATTAAAAGATAAATATAAAATGTTACCAACTGATTTATTGAAGAAAATGAACTTTAATAAAGAATTTGAAATATTTGTAACATTTTATAGATATCTAGGATTCAATTCAATTTGATAAAATAAGCACAATATACATTTTTACAAATAAAATAAATAAACTAATATAAAAAGGTTAGTTTTAATTATAAAATAAGATTAATAAAATATAAAAGATTATAATATTGATTAAAATATACTACCACCTATTATAAGATGGGTGTCAGTTAATAAAGATTGGGTTCAAACCCAGACTAGTGCTGATGACATTGGCACTAGGTGAAGCAGGAATATGTACTATATTTTCAGCTTCAATAGGGTGTTAATTAATTATATTTATTTTGTTATTAGTTTGTTAGAAATGAACCTGAGAAGATTATTGTTTTAGAGAATTGTACATTTTCATTGAAAATTGATAAATAAGAAATTATTAATTAATGTTAAATGACCAATTATTATTTTATTAAAAGAATACTAAATAATTTATTATTTCTGTAGTAAGTTTATAAATCATATTTTAGTATTATTATATGTTTGTGTCTAAAACATGAGAGTATTACATAGTATTTCTGTTATGTGAATTTGGTGGAGTAATATTCTAATGTCATTGGGAATATATCTTTAGGGATGTATCTTCAATGTTTAAGTTAATTTTACCTTACTGAACATCTCATGTTAAGAGTTTCATAATTATATTTATTGTTTTGATAAAACAATATTTTATTTATAATATTGAGCAAGTTTATAAGTTAAATTTATTATTGAAATGAATAGAGTGAGCATTATAGTTGGAACCTAATTATTTATTATGAATCTAAGAATTATGATATTATAATTCACTAAATTTTCTTACATTTAGTTATTGGAAAATATTGTTTATTTAGATATTATATTTTAATAATGGATTTTGAGCTAGTCAGAATAGTATTATTTACATAGACATTGTTTATGTAACCCAATTGCAGTTCATTATAGTTATATCCTAGTTAGCTGGTTTCTTTAGTTTCAGTTTTCATCTTTTCGTAAGGGTACAATATATATTAGAACAATCAGTCAAATGACAATTACTGTATCTGCCATAAAGGATCTCACCAGGCCATTTGAACCTGGGGAATTTATAATGTAGGCAGATACTTCTTGTTAAGATTTTATTTTTATATGACTGATATGCCCTAATTTCTGACTCAAGGAGTAGCTGAGATTTATACATATAAATTCTTAAAATGTTGATAAAGAAACAATAAAATAAGACACTGCCAGTAATATCACACAAACTTTTATTTATGCCCATATATAAATTTGAGGAATAAATAATTTAATATTGTTTAGTTTTGTTATTATTATTTTTAACTTTAAGTTTTAATATTTTGGTAAGTATGCACAGATGGATAGTTCATATAATTAAATATTTTAAAATGTTGAGCATAGATAGGCTCCTAGAGTATGCAATAAAATTTTTCAAAACTTCTAACTTTAGTCTAAAAGTTTATAGTTAAACCAATGCTAGCTTCCTGATATACAGACATAACCAATGCAACATGAAGATGTTAGCATAAAACCATGCTGACATGAATGTGCATCTGCAGTATGATCTTATTTAAAAAGTGATCTTCATCCCGTATAGGAAAGTGCATCTGTCTGTCAAAGAAGAAAATAAAAATGTAAATGTAAATGCTCTTAGGATGGGAGAGCAGTCTTCCCCAACTTATATTCCCTATCTATAGAGCATACTGACATCAATGGTGTGGGAAGTACACCCATGTCAATTGCAATGTGATGGCTACACATCTGGGCCATGAATTCATTTGGGATCGGTGCCCTGTATGCTAACATGCTTCATATTACATTGATAAACACCTTTACATACCTTCACCGGCATTGATTCAACTATGAAACATATTGTCAAAATCAAACCCTTTTTAAACTAATATAATTTTAACGAATCTATGCAAACATTTACACCCAACTTAAATTTAATACTGTTTAATAATTTAGTTAATGTATAAAAAAAGAAAAATGGAAATCATTGATTAGCAAACTTATTACATAAATAAAAAGATTATTAAATTAGAGTCCTATTGCTGGTCAGATAAGAGATCACTTAGTTACATTTTTTCTTTATGAATTAAACACCTACTGAACATATATTTAAAAGGTTCAAGTGATAAAAGTTCATACTTTCCAGTTAATTTTGATGACTGCTCTGGATTTCAGCAGGTGTCTGGAGGTCCTTGGTTGTCTTTTTTCTATGGCTTTCTTTCAAGATATATCACTATGGAACATCCTTATAGGAACCATAAATTTGAAGGCTGCCTCAGCTAGTATACAATGAGAACCTACTTCATTGTGAGTCCCTTATATTTCAGGAGTCCACAATGCAGCTGCAGTTCAATCATCAACATTGAATTCATTTGTTTAAGTAAGTAAAAAGGAAAGTTTTTTTAATAATTTGATATTTCCATCTTTTATGACTTCTGGCATCTCTTATAAGGAAGTCTCCAATTGATTGCACATGATGTTTTTACTTTCTTATTGGTCCTGATGTTTTCCTTTCTAGCCCATTCCTGGCATGATACTTACATTGGTCAATCTGCTTCAGAGCGGCTAACACATAATCTTTATTTTTTATCTCTTATCTAATCTTTCAATCATTTAAGTGTCCCAAGGGCTAGTTTACATTTTTTTCAAATATATAAAACAATCACTTCCATTCATTAAGATTTATGCACGATTCATTTAACTAGAAACAAATTAAATTTTTTTCAATTTTTTGATAACTAATTAATATTTGTTTGTATATTCTTTTGTATTACATTTTAACAAAAAATATTATTCTTTATCTTTAGAACTATTTTTTTACATAATTTTTTTAAATAATCTTTTTTAACAGTTTTCCATCTGTGAGATTATATATATTGTGTTCTTTTCTTTAGGTCAGAATAAATTTATAATATCAATTTACAAAAAAAATTTAAATTTGAGATTTGTTTTCTGGGTATAATGATTATGTTATGCTGACAATCTTTTTAAAAGTTCAATTAAAGCAAGATAAAGATACGTAATGCCTAAAATTGTGCTAAATGTATTTAAAACAGTTAAAGCTAAATGTATAAATTGTATATGGTTGGGAATGCTGGCCATTATAAATAGTGTAGTAATAAATCTTTAAAACATGTATTAAAAGTTGAATTTTAATGGCAATAAGCTATAATTAAATAAATACTATATTTTACAGTATAAATTGTATTTAATAATTATATTTAATATTATATGTTTTAAAAGTAGTCTTTGTGGCAGCGAAATGTATATTTAATTTTATGGTATCGAAATTATTTTTCCAAAATTATATTATATTATTTCTTTAATATAATAAGTGTTACAATTAAATATTTAATATTCCCAGACAGAATTTGATAAAGTCTGTCTCTGTTGTAAGTCATGTGACATGTATACAGTTATAGTTTCAAAATTTATTTTAAAAATTACACTATAGAATTTAAGATATTTATTTATCTATCATGAGAGAAAATATTAAAATTAGTTGTCATAAAATGTCTAAATAGTTTTTAAAGATGAATGTAGTTAGTAAAAAAAATAAATATTTTGTTTTAAAGAAAATAGATACATTAAAAACTAAAGGTGGGAGAAATTAATAAAATATTGTTTTTAAGAGTTATTTTAAAATGTTTGGTTATTTTTAATAAAGTATAAAAATTGATTTAAAATTAATATTTTAAGTAATATTTTTAAATAAGAATGAGTATTTTTTTATTTTAATTGTGTAATACCAAAGTTATATGTAAATTAAGCTATCAGGTGAAATCTTAATCCACCAATCTGATGTCTGATTTAATTGTGTATAAATACCAATGCTTAATTATTTTCAGTGTGCTTCTTTTTAAAATTGTTGTGCTTCTTTTAAAAAAATCTGCTTCTGTAAATTTAATCAGTTTAAAGTAGTCTATTCAGTGCTATAATAGCTCTCTAATAATTTATTTGAAACCTAGAAGTGTACCAATTTAATTATTTAGCAAAGAGAGTATTATAAACAAATTGTAAATTTTATTATAAAAATTATGCAATGCTAGAAAGTTAAATTTCCTTACCAGACTTTTTGTCAAATACCGACTTAATTATAGGGGTTTTGGAAATAAAAGTGATAATTAAAAATATAATATTAGTAATCTTAATTGGAGAAGTTATTTCATTAACTAAATTAATATACTGGACATTATGTGAAGAGCTGAACAGGAGAACTAATAGGAACTTTAAAATAATAACGCATTTTTCTTTTGGAAGACAGTCGTAAATACGATAAAACTTTAAATCTTTCAATAAGGTGAAAGTAAAAATTATGTTAAGCTAAAAATGAAGAAAATGTTTTTTTTTTTTCTTTTTGAAGAGAATATTATTAAATTATTTTTAAACTGTCATAAAATAATAGTTAAATGAAGACAGTTACTTAAAAACTGTACATAATAAGTCTTTATTATTTTTAAAGACTACACACAGTATAATAACTTTTGGAAAGACCGATAATTGAAACTAATAATGAAAAGAAAAATATCTTTCGATAAGTAATAATGAATATCCTGACAATAAAACCTTATGGATGATAGAATTATGAATAATAAATATTGAATTCTGGAAATATTTTTAAAAATGTGCAAAAATCATATCCGGATGTCCGAATTCACATCACTGTAAGACGGCATAGGATCCTAAAGAAGAAAAACTTTGAAGTGCTATTTTCAAATATTATAAGTTTAAACTATTTCAATAATTATTGTTCTGAATAATAGAGACAATGAATTATTATTTTACAAACTTTTTCAGAACAGATCAATGATTATTTTTACCAATAATTTTAGATTTTTAAAAGTCAACTTTATTTTTTTTTATCATTTATTTTAAACTTCATTCGTCATGTTTGGAAGAAGTCTACAGAGCATACTCATTTTTTTATAAGGGAAGAGAATTTTGTTTTTCATCGTCAACCAAACAAAAAGCATAGCAACAAGTATTGGCAGTTTCAATCGCTCCTCCAGAGTTGATAAAGAAACTTTGAGGAAATAAAACCTTTTTTTTTTTTTGTAAAGAACATTCATCATAGAAGTTTATAATTAAATATGTCTTTAACTTTTTTTTAAAAAAAATATTAACCCTAGTATTAATTGTAATGTTATTTAATAATTAGAATAGGATAGATACATAAACGATTAATTATTCACTAATAATATTGTATTTTTTATAAAAGATATCTTAATAATTTAAGGAGTTTAATATTTTAAGTTTGATAGTATAAAGTGTATGTTATACAATGCAATGTTTTATTTTTGATTGTGGACTGAAGACATCATATAAGTGATTGACAAGTAGATATATCACTTAGGGAATAGTTGTAAATATTAATATTTTATGGTGTATTTTTTCTTTAGATTATCAACAAATTATATAATGTTGTAGTATGAACGTATGGACATGTGTGAATACATTATACACACATAAAACTTATAAAAGTCAGAATTTATTTATTATAAAAATATGCATACTTTTATTCCATATTACTGGTATAATACAACTTAATAATAAATTATTGTATGATTCTTTCATAAAGAACTTTAGTATTTCTTAAATGTTTAAATTTATTATTATTAACATTTGTAAAAAGTGCATATACATTAGCTTGAAAGGCTAATCATTAGCTTATTACAATTTATAAACATAGTGCTATAGAAATAAATGCCTCATTTACATATGTTTAGTTTCATTTAAGAGTGACGTTTCATAAATTCTAGATAATTTTGAAGATGTCATTCATTCAGACATAGTAAACAGTAATTTAAAGTGATTGATTTATCCTCATGCTTTCATATCCAGTACTTAAGATTTGCCCATATGTAAGCATTTAGGCTGAATGAATAAGTGTATTCATTTATTTGTTCACAAAAACTTTATCTTGTGTTGGAAATTAAAGTATTCATTTATTATTATTAACATTCGTAAAGAGCGCATGTACATTAGCTTGAAAGGCTAATAGTTAGTTTATTACAATTTTTAAACATAGCGCTACATAAATAAATGCCTCATTTACATATGTTTAGTTTCATTTAAGAGTGACGTTTTGTAAATTCTACATAATTTTGTTGACGTCATTTATACAGACATAGTAAACAGTAATTTAAAGTGATTGATTTATAATCATGCTTTCATATCCAGTACTTAAGATTTTCCCATATGTAAGCATTTGCATTGAATGAATAAGTGAATTCATTTATTCATTCGCAAAGAGTTTATCTTGTGTTGGAAATGAAAGTATTCATTTATTATTATAAACATTCATAAAAGGCATATGTACGTTAGCTTGAAAGGCTAATCTTTAGTTTATTACAATTTATAAACATAGCACTATATAAATAAATGCCTAAGTTAAATGTTTAAAATATTGATAATAGTCATTTGTATTTTTGTTCAAGAATATTTGATAGGAAAGTGAAATAACCTTTTCTTGTTGATCAGTTGAGATCGTTATATTCAGGTTAATTTTATTTGTTATTTTGAATATGTTGTCATAATTATTATCGATGTAGATTGATAAATCTGTAAAAAAAAAATTATAAAAGGTAGTGACTTGGTAGTAATGTAAACATGAAACCCAAAGAGATACTTTTAGTGTAGGTTTTTGTTACGGGAACAGGAATAATCTTTATGATCTTATTAATTATGCAGGTACAGATAACGGAGCCCTGTAGCTTATATATTTTCTGTGGGCAGTGTTTACTTTTATATTGAATATTGATGTTCCAAAAAGCTGAAGAAATAGCTTGAACATCGTTGTTTGTAGTGGAGGTCATTAGACAGATAAGTCGTGCTTCTATTTTATTTATACACTGTACCATGATGACTATCTAATATATGTACTATTGAGTTGAGACTCTAGTTTGTCCCTATACCTACGCATTTGTTCGCTATCACTATTTTCTAAAGTATTACATCGTACAGAATTGTAGTTTAATGGAAAATGATAGATATTTTTTTAGAGTTTAAGGATCGTTATTGAAAATGAATAAGATAGGTTTGCTTACTTAGGAGGATGATAAGAATAAATGCAAATGAAATTGAGAATCAAACAGAATTAAATATAAAGAATCATAGAAATATTTTTTATATTTTTATTTTTAATAAAATAAATTTCATGAAAGTATGTATATGATAAATGAGGTTTTTCACGAATTTTGAATAACTTGAAGTATTTTAAAACTTATATATATATATATATATATATATAAGTTTTAAAAGTTTTAATACACCATCCATTAAAATATGCATATATATATATATATATATATATATATATATATATATTGCATATTTTAATGGATGGTGTATTAAAACAAAACAGTATAAGATAAAGCAAAATTATATTTCTTAGTTATTATTTAATGATAAAGAAATACATCAATACTTGCAGCTATTTCATATTAGATCAATACTAAGTAAGAGATATTAAGTATGACAATTAGATTATCAATGGTGTCCACTCATTTCTTAATGAACGAAAATGAATACGTTTTGTTTAACAGTAACAACATTGCTATAAGAAACTATTTTAGTGATTGAGAATAAATTACTAGATACTTATTATTAATTTATTTGTATTTTCTGTTATGCTTCATAACTGATGTATGTTTAAAGGAAGCAGTAGTGACACTTAATGATAAATAATATTAAAAAAGTTACGTAAATTAATTATTATCATTATTATTAGAATTCAGATGAATATGTAAAATAAACAAATTATTTTTAAAGTCGGAGTGAAGACTTAATGTTTTTATATTTTATTTTATTACTTTTTATTGTGAGAAAACTGGAAATTGTAATGGTGCAAAATTTATTTGAAAACTGTAAATATTGTATTGTTTTATTGTAATAAAATTTTGTTAAACTTGTTTTCTAAATTTGTGTGTTAAGATAATTTCTTTCCATTGTGCAAAATACTTGACAACAGAGGATTTAAAGCAAAACATAACATTTACACAGTAATAAATAAAAGTATTATTTAAGAATTATATTTTCTTAAGATTATTTATTTAAGAAAATTCATTTACATTATCTTTATCGTCATAAGTTAGAGTTATAATGCTATCTGTTGCTACACATATATTTTTTTCAGATTATAAGATGCTACCACGTATTTATTTACGGTATCATATGAAAGATAAGATATTATGTTATATTATTTTTTATTGTTAATATTGTTGATAAGAATTATAATGGGGAATATAGATAAGATTAAATCATACAAGGAAGATTAATATTATTATTGTTATTAGTTAGGTGTGGTTGAGTATGATATTAAATCCCTTATCATGCTTTACTACAGTAATTTTGATTGACACGAATTAATTTAAGAACCTGAGATTTATTTTAGCTAGATTATTTTAAATAAAGAGATTAAGATTTATTTATTAGTGTAATCTTAATAATTAAGTATTGTTGAAGTCGTAAAAATGCTATAGATCTGTTATTTGAGATAGTAATTGGCGGATAGTGTTATGATGCCATTGAGGCAGTATCCTGTGGGATATTGGCTCAAAGTAATTCTTTACTACTACTTGTATCTCACTTACTAGGCTCATGATATTAATAAATATTTATTTATTTAATTTATAAACCGAACCAGATTATCATTTTATTAACTTGAGCTAGTTAAAACAATTAACATTAATGTAGAATATTTTTATTATCAATTATATCCATTTTAGCCGAGCGTAATTATTATATGATATTGACGCATTTTTATGTATATTTCCTGGAAATATACATATATTTTGGATTCCGCCAATAGCAAAAATGTTAAATTAATAATATTTTTTAAAAAAATCTTTCCAAATAGGAGGATGTTTGCATGTATCATTTCGCTTATTGATAGAAGCTGGTCTTTTAACACGGATGAACCCGCAAAATATGTCTTTTATATATGCAACCAGTGAAAATCTTCGTATCAATATATACAGTATATATATATATATGTTAAAATAACTATTTTAATTTTCTTTCACAATTTTAACGAACCAATTTTATTTACGATTCATTTCCCCTTTCATTTTAATTTTAAAATAATGTAACGGCATATATATATATATATATATATATATATATCATCAATCATCATCAACCATTATCAATCCACTGCAGGATGAAGGTCTCTCCAAGTTTAATCCATCTTCTCCGATATTTAGTTTCTCTTCTCCACAACACCCCTGCACATTTTCTTATTTCATCCATCCATCTCACATGTGGTCTCTTTCTGGGTCTTTTACAATCTCTTGGAATCCAGTTTAAAATTTCAATTGTCCATCCATTATCATCTCTTCTAGCAATATGTCCAGCCCAACTCCATTTCAATCTTTTAATTTTTTCAATAAGGTCAGTAACACCTGTTTGTTGTCTTACCCATACATTGCGTTTTCGATCTCTTCTTATTACTCCCAACATACATCTCTCCATATCCCTTTGAGTGGTTTGAAGTCTCGGTATTGCTCTTCTATTAAGTGTCCAAGTCTCAGATCCATAAGTAAGAACTGGTAAAACACATTTGTTAAAAGCCATCCTTTTCAAACACATAGGCATATTTCCTTTTAGTATCAAGTTATTTCTACCAAAAGCACTCCAACCAAGTTTAATTCTATGATTAATTTCCTCCATTATGTTTCCATCTGTATTAATAATCTGACCAAGGTATTTGTAACTGTTAACTTCTTCTAATTCTTCATAATCAATCTTTATTTTCATATTTTGAGCAAATCGATTAAACATTACTTTAGTCTTTTTAACATTTATCTTTAGTCCTACTTTTCTACTTTCATCTGCTAACTCCTGCAACATTTTCTGCAAGTCTGAAGCATTATTTGCAAAAACAACTACATCATCTTCGAAATCTAAATGACTTAAATACTCTCCATTTACTTTCACTCCTTTAGTTTCCCATTTTAATCCACAAAATACTTCTTGCAGCACTGCTGTAAAGAGTTTTGGAGATATGGAATCACCTTGTCTTACACCTTTCTCAATGTTGATTTTTCCAGTATCATTATGTAATCTTATTGTTGCTGTTGCATTTTTATAAATATTCTTTAAAATATGACAATATCCTGGATCTATACCTTGATGATCCAATGCTTTAATCACTGAAGAAATGTGTAAAAAATCGAATGCCTTTTCATAATCTATAAATCCAAAACATAATGACAACTCATATTCGTTTGTCCTTTCTATGACTTCTCTCAATACCTGGACATGATCTATTGTACTAAAACCACTTTTAAATCCAGCTTGTTCTCTTGGTTGATGGAAATCCAAAGTTCTCTGTAGACGAGTTGTAATTATCTTGGTAAAAATTGTATATAAAACTGATAAAAGGCTGATAGGTCTGTAATTTCTAATATCTTCTTTATCACCTTTTTTAAAAAATTAATATTATTACTGCATTCTTCCAATCTTCCGGTACATCTTTATCATTTAGACATTTGGTATATAACCTTGCTAAAATTGTTTCTATTTCTTCACCTGCTTCTTTTAATATATCAATTATAATTCCATCATTTCCTGGAGCCTTTCCTTTCTTCATACACTTAATTGCATGTCTCACTTCTTCATTTAAAATTTTGGGCAATTCGGAAGATGTAATAGATATAGGAGGTACTTGTTCTTTATTACTATATAATTCTTGATAAAAATCTTCTACCAATTTCATGATGTCATCTCTCTTTTTAGTAATAATTCCATCTTTTTTTTATTGCAGATATAAATTTCCTACCAATACCAAAATGTTGTTTAACATTTTTGAGACTTTTATTTTCTTCTACAGCTTTCCTTGCTATTTCACAGTTATACTTTCTTATATCATTTTCAACTCTTTTCCGTACCATTTTACAAAATTCGAAATATTCAATTCTTTTTAATACATCATTTGTGTATATCTTCATATTCCTTTTTTTCTTTATAAATTCTCTAGTCTCAGTAGAAATTTTATTGGTCAATTGCTGCTTTTTTCTACCTGCTATGTTTGTTGCAGTTTTTAAAAGTGTATCAGTTATTTTCATATTAATTTCGTTCAAATCTGAATCATGTTCAAAATCTCCTAACACTTGAAACCTATTTGTAAGTTCTAATTTAAATTCATTAGAATGTTTCTGAAGATTAGGAATATCAACTGTAAATATTGTTTTTCTTAATAATTTTTGTCTCTCTAGTTTTACATTAACACGTAACTTACACCTTACTAATCGATGATCACTTCCTGTGTTAAATTTATTAAGAACATTACAATCTGGAAATATGTATTTTCTGTTAGTCAAAATATAATCCAATTCCACTGTACCTTCATTTGGATGCTTCCATGTCCATTTCTTTTTAACATTTTTCTCAAAAAATGAATTCATAATATAAAGTTTTTCATTTTCTGTAAACTCCACAAGTCTATGTCCTCTCTCATTTCTATTACCATAACCAAAATTACCTACAGCAATTTCATCTTTCATTTGTCTACCAATTCTAGCATTAAAGTCTCCCATAACAATTTTAAAATGGTGTTTACTCTGATCAAAAGCCTTTTGTACATCCATATAAAAATCTTCTACTACTTCATCACTATGAGAACTTGTTGGGGCATAAACCTGAATTATCTGCATTTGGTATCTGCTATTAAGTTGTATAACTGATGTTGCCACTCTGTCCGATACACCATCAATCTCCACAATATTGTTCTTCCACTTTTTATTTATAATGAATCCTACTCCACTTGTATTTCCAATATGTGTGCCTTTATAATAGAGTATATGTCCACTTTTTAAATCAATTGTTTCTTCTCCTTTTCTTCTAACTTCACAAAGTCCAATAATGTCCCATTTAATATAAGACAGTTCTTTTTCTAATTCTTGCAATCTTCCTTCACTTGAAAGTGATCTGCAGTTGTAAGTACCTAAATAAAAAGTCGTCATCAAATGGCAGCCTGGGTTGGCAATCAGGGAATTCTTAGCACCCTCCGCCTTCGGCCACCAACCGCTGCCTTGCTTGGTGACTTTACAGCCTCCTGGGAATAAGGGCCATGCTTTATTTTTGTCTGTCATAATTGTATATATGTATTGGAAAAATATTTATCATTTACACAAACATTCATTCTGCCTTATCAGGCACTGAGAAGAAAGACCATGGTGTTTCTTGATCTTAAACTCAGAGGTAAAAAGCCAATAAACTCACCACGCTGGCAAATGCGTGTTGGTAAGCAGCCCATCCATGTTCGTATACTATATGAATAATCACATAGTAATAACAGCTGCAACGTCAAGAACGTATGGAGTGGACATTAGGAATTTGCCCTGCTCGGTTCCTTTAAGGCCTCCAATAGGAATCAAAGGGTATCCTTTCAGTCAATAGAAAACTCCTTTCGTGCAGCCATATATTTATTTTATTTTATATATTATATATATATATATATATATATATATATATATATATATATATATATATATATCGTTATAATATATTTAATAAAATAAATAAATTATATCAAATATAGAATTAATAAAACAAACAAAAATTAAAACTAAAATTTATTAAAATATTTTATTGCTGATTTTAAGGGCAGTGTTTCATAAACATTAAAAACACTATATTAACCTATTTTCCAAAAATTCTGTCTAATAGCCTAGTTTCTTATAATAAAAAAATAACTCTGAACGATGTTAACATCTACCGAAATTTAGATATACAATAACTAAAATTAATTAATTTTTATCTTTTATTTTTTTATTTTAATGGAAGGCAATATTATTCTCGTCAAAAATATTTTTATGGCTTATACATCGATGCACATTTAGTTTTTTACAAAAATAATTGATAATATAACCTTTCCTAGACTGACAAACCTGTAATTTTAATATTTTCTCTTCATTAGTAAATAATTTAAAGCTGTATTCTGTTTCATACATGTTTTTCATTTCCAAACATATATTTTTTACATAATGAGCTTCCATGTAACCTCTTAACAAGCTTTGGAGAATATCTTTAGCCCCAGACCAGTTTCTGCTACTGGCTTCTTCAGTGATGTGCTAGGACATGTAAGCATTAGATTAAAACTACCAGGCCAAACCCAGAATTTTATCTAATAGATAACTATCAAGTACAAAATCTAAAATTTTCAGACATTCATATGTCTTCCAATCCATTTACCTAACGTAAATCACTATATGGGACTGAACCAAGCTCATTATATAACATTTGTCATACAAGCTTGTTAAATTAGGTCATGCGACATTTGACTTGATTTATTTGTAATTTTATTTTTTTTCTATTAAGGCTTGGCGATTTTATATGCTAAAGCTATTAATATATGGTGTATCTGAACTTGATTCATTCCCATATGGCTATTCAAGATAGATAGCTGGAATGGAAGACATATGATTATCAGAAAAATACAGATTTAAATTTACTTAATAATTATCCATTAGATAAAGTTCTGGGATTGGCATGATATTTTTAATGTAATACTTGAATATCCCAGTACCTCACTGAGGAAGCCTGCAGCACCAACTGGTCTGGGATCGGGGATATTCTGCAAAGCTTTCTAAGAGCTTATATACAAGATCATTACGGAATATTTGTAATACAAGCATGTGAAATTAAATCATGTGACATCTGACTTAATTTCTTTGTAATAATATGTTTTTCCTTAAAGCCTTATAAAATAATTTAAAAAACCAAACAATTAAAATATTTTTTGAATATTTTTCTGAAAATCTTTAAGTGTATTAGAATAGGTATTAAAGAAAATGCTTTTAATTAACCTTTCAGAAGATTCAATACTTAATAATAATACTTATAAGTTTGTCTTTTTTGAAAAAAAGTTATGTATTTAACACTATTTAATTTCTTATATTTATAACAAACATTTTAAAACTAATTTATGTAAGTCAGGTTTGCAACTAATTGATCAGCCACTTGGATATAATTTTACCACTTCAAGGAATGTTTGTGCTATATATATATATATATATATATGAACTGAGTTATTTATAAAAATCATTTTCTAAATATCATCTTTGTACAAACTATTCTCAAAATATAACCAGAAAATATTTTGTTTAATTTTTGTTATTATAATTTTATAGTTAGTAGGATATAGTTAAAATATAAATTTATTTATTTTTCTTTTAAAGTAACTTTATGATATGGTTATAAGAATGCAATGTCAAGTGTTTCGGAAAAGAAAAATCGCTTGTTAGAAAAAATATTAATTTCAATAGTTTACGAAATAATACAAAATCGAAGTTTGGTAGTTATGTCATCGTTTTATATTTTTTCTTATTTATTTAAGAAGATTGAGCATAAATTAAAAAGTGAAAGGTCATAAAATTTGCATTATATATCGTAAAAGAAATACAGATTATAACAGTATGCTTGAGAAGGCTTAACTGTTCTTCGAAAAAAAAAATGAAATAAGGAAGCTTAAAACTTGTCTGTAAACGTAATTAAAAGTCTTCTTCATATTAATGATTACGAAAATATGAAGTAGAATTATAAGAGAATATGTTAGTATAAATTTATTTTATTCTTGAAGAGAATAACATTTGAGAAGTCTGCATTAGCAGTGAAGTCATTGATTTTAAAATTTTATTTTTATTTGTGGTTTGTTTTATTAATTCTCAATTTGGTGTATTAGTTTATATATATATACAAAGTAAGGATTAGCTTTTTCTTATTTAAGTTACCAAAAATCAAGCAAGGAATAATTTGTTGTACTTAAGTTGAAATAACAAAAATAAACTTAGAAAAATGTATATTAATAAGGATGCATACAGTTTATAGAATATATTCACTTGAGGGTTATTTTTTTGGAGTGTAAAATTTGCAGGATATTATACGAAAATATGCTAATCTGAATTTTTTGTTAGTTAGTCCACATACTAACGGATTAGATATCGTGTGAACATTTACTAGTATCATTCCAATTCGAATAAAAACCATAAAAGATGGAAAAATTAATCCTAGGATAAAAAGGATTGAGATAGGAAAAGTAAATATAATATAGATTAAATAAATAGTAAACATAATTTTGGTCATTCTAATATTTTCATTACAACGTTTTTGAATTGAAATCGAATTATTCATGAGTTCTAAATTATTTTTAGATGCATCGATTTGTTTAAATATCTTATAATAACTTAGTCCAATCACTGGAAAGCTTGGGAAATCAGTACTTATTAAGAAAAAGAATATTTGTATAATTCCTTCTCTATTCAAAACACAAAAGCACACTCTCAAATATTTATTAAATTCAAATTTAAACATTCCAGATAATTCTATAAAAGCAAGTAAACCAAATGAGTAAATCCAGCTAAATAGTAGCATAATGAAAACATTTTTATTTGTGTATATTTTTTTATAAACATTAGAACTTTTACATATAAGAATGTAACGATTAATTGCAATTTGAGTGGATAACATTACCATCATCTGTGCACCTACACCTTGGAATGTAAAAAGAAAAGCGCATCCATCATTCAAATTTTGATGTAATAAAATTTTATACACAAAGTATGGCCCAGATATGGCTCCAAAAAAAAAATCAGCAATTGAAAGATTTGCAATAAAAATATGTGGAATTGTTCTTAAATTAGGAAAAAGGACAATCGATAATATTATGATAAAACTTCCGCTTATACACAGAATCTGAATAATGAGACTTAAAATAATATCAAGGTAATCTAACGGGCGTAGATTATTCCAATTTAATTCTTCAACTGTTAAATTATTAGAAAGAGAAGCATTAAGTAAATAGTTCATGATTCTAAAAAAAATATATATATACAAATTATAATCACACAATTGTGTAGAATATATATATGTGTGTGTGTGTGAGTGTGGTTGGGTGTACACTTGTGGGTTAATTTAATGACTGTCTATGTTTCTATCTATCTATCTATCTATCTATCTATCTATCTATCTATCTATCTATCTATCTATCTATCTATCTATCTATCTATCTATCTATCTATCTATCTATCTATCTATCTATATATATATATATATTTGTTTCACCATTCACTGTGGTTTAACTGAAGACCAGGAGCCCAACCACAGTGAATGTAGGCTAAATTTAAATAGAAACTTAAAGATATATTCAATAAATTTTATGAAATAAAGTTAAAAGATTTTATTTTAGATAACAAATTAAATTCCTAGAATCACAGAACTCATTAGAGAAAAAGATTAGTTAAATAGGAATAATTAATTAAAAACACTGTAATTAAAAATAAAATAGCAAAACAATGACATAGGAATGTAAGATGGTCAACAAGTTAGGTATAAATTGAGAACTTGTCTGTTGTTTGCTCTCTTTTTAACTAGTTCAAATCTACAGTTTGGACTGAAACAGCCACAAAGATATTTTTATTGGAGAAGAAAATATAGTTAACTTTTCTGGAAAGAGCTCTCTGCAGCCAAGAAAATATCCTAGCCTCTTGCTGAATAAATTCTTAAGCCACCAGTCTTCTATAGACAAGGAGAACAAGAACTTAAAATGGGTGCTCTAGGTAAAATGGTGGAGTAGACTTTTCTCTCTATCTCCTGATCACTTTCCTGTCTGCTGGACCTTGAAGGATATAACCCAAAAAAATGCAGAATGCTAGAACAATTTTTCCTGACAAATTCCTGTTCCTATAAATGGGTAATCGAGGACAAAAATCACCTTAAGCCATCAGGAAGGGCTGCTTACTAGAATGTCTTCAAGGTCATCTAATAAAGACATACACAATTTGACATGGTTATTGGTAACTTTAAATTTGTACTTATATGTTGTTTTGGCTTAAATCATAAACGTAAGCCATTTATGTATTATAATTATAATGTGTTAATATATACAGCCTGATAATTTTTAACATTTTCATTGTTATTTTTTTTGTTTGACCAGTATAATGGCAATTCTTAATTCTATTAATATATAATTAAATCTTTTTTGGGGGTAATGGATTGCCATTATACATTACTTCAATTGTATACCACTTTTTTTTTTAAAAGAAAGAAACACGATTTTTTTCTTATGGCTTGGCATAAACATATATATATATTGGAGGAAATGGAAGGGAAAAATAATATAATTTCATTTATTTCTATTTGTTTGACCTGCTACTAAATATTTCAGATTTATTAGAAAACTCTTTGAATAAAACTCCTCCTTCCAATTCCCTCCTGCCATATTGGTTTCACTAATTTTTTTAAAAATATATATTAGAAAGGGAGAAAAAAGCAGTACAGGCAATTGTTTTTTTTTTAGAAAAATAAAGCATTGTTTTTTTTTTAATTTATACTTAGAAATATAATATATATATATCAAAGTGTTCAAATTTATGCATTTTATGAGGAAGATCCAATCCTGCCTTATATTTTTTTTTACTTTTTTAAAGTCAACCTGGGTTTTTACTAATTATTTGTCTAAAACAGATATAACTTAAGCGTTTTATGGTTTTATTAAATGTAAGAGAGGATACAGTACAGTATATATATATATATATATATATATATATATATATATATATATATATATATATATATATATATATATATATATATATATATGAAACCAGGCACTCTTCACATATATATATATATATGATCAATAGATGGAGCTTTACCAAAACCTTCGTACAAGCATATTTTGTTTACATAAACATCAAAAGAGTCAGAATTCACTATATATATATATATATATATATATATATATTAAAATCTTAAATCTTCAGTAACTCTAAGGGTGAGTAATTAATTAGTGATTAATTAATATACCTATTTTTTATATTTTAGTGTTAGTTAAAAGATATAAAATAATTATTTTTAATTGTGGATAATCTCTCAGTCTCACAAAAGTTTGAAATCATATTATTTCATATATGTATATTTTACCTAAGGTTTTTAAAGTTTAACAGTCAGTTGACCACATTTTCTTTTATATCGTGCTACTTGGAGATTCGTGAGAAGGACTTGGCATATCTCCATAGCTTCTGTCATTATTAATTAATAGGCTAACACTCTTTCAAGATTGCCATTGATGATAAAGTAAATATTGACCCTTTTTCAAATATTACTACTGGACACAACGATACATACTTCGTCCTGAGCTCGGATCATGCTGCAGTGAATGAGTTCCATTTATCTAACTGATGTTAGACCCAGGGTGCTATCCAGTTCTCTAGTTAGCCATATATAAAACATTTCTGCCTCCATGACTTGCTTCTAAACTGACACAATTAAGTCACCAAGGACCACAGTAATGTTTAATTTCATTTTACATTAATCCTTAACTTTGTAATATGCTCAAAATATGGCTATGTAAGTCTGAGAAATGTCCACTGGGGGGGATTTTCTTTATTTTGTTGTTTAAATGCAGTCTATCTTTGAACATGTCCTTAATCTATTTAACTCATTCTAACCAATTATCCTTTTTTGTAATTTCCACCTAGAGTTTTGTTTTTCTGTCTCTCTTCTTTAAAGTAAAGCACCCATTTGTTGACTAAGTATGATATTGTTCTGTAATTATCAAATTATTGTTTAATTATATCAAGTGGATCTTACTAATGCATATCAATACATATCTATGTCTGTAGTTGCATGAAAATAACTTGCAACATTTTTTGTTAATTAGTTCTTCAAATTGTCATTTCTTTTAATTGGACAATAAACTTGTATTCACTAATCTCATCAATACATTGTCTGGTTCATTATATAGTCTAAACCGATTTTTCTTTCTTAAAATTCCCCTTTGCAATATTATCTTTCCCTGACCACTGGCCATACATTAAGAAGTTCTACTGAGGTTTGGGGAGTAAGTTGCATAGTAGCAATCTAGAGGAGTAAGTGAGGTTTGAACCCCTCTACCTGCATCGCTAGGTTAAGTTAAAGCAGTTCTACTTTTCATACCATTAAAGTTATTTTGTATAATCTGACATCCCAAGTCTGGCATGCTTAGAGATAGACCCCGAGATATGATGTATGGGAATTTTATGACCAGGAGAATTTTTTGTGCTTTTGTAAACAAATAATGTGAATGACAAAAGTATATATATATATATATTGTAATGGTCAGAAAACGTGTGACTCGTAAACATAGTGCAGAATTCGACCACCATACAGAACAGCAGCACAATCAAGTAGCGAAGCCACCCATGGTACTGAGTTCGAACATAGTTTATTAGTTCCACAATACCACCCATGAAACAACGCATCTGATGCAACATTAGTAAATATTTCCTTAGGCACGGTGGTCAGGGATATGCAAGCGGCTCATGATTTTATTCTCGAGTTAGCCAATAATCAAACTAATATTAATTAAACATTCATATTTACATAATTGAGGAAATATTATATAGAATGGGTATCGAATAAATGAAATGTAAATGCAGACATATAGTTTAAAATTATTTATTAATACATTTTAATAAAATCATTTACTAATAATATGTTAGGGATTCAAAGCTTCAGTAGCGGAATTTGCGACATGATTATATTTTAAAGAATACATTTATTTATTTAGACATTATTTATATTGAGGATTTCAGTAGCGGTATTTCCGATACTGAAATGTTTACAAAAGGAATTCACTTATTTGAAGGCGTAATCTAGCTACCTAAAATTCTTGAGTAAGTATTTTTAATGCATGCCTGGAGGGATTTATATCTTTGCAATGCAAGAGTCTAAAGTATGGGTTATAAGAGTAATGGCATACATATATTTATTTAATTAAAATATTTATTTATAACTAAGGGCAAACATTTATTTGAGAATGATTTATGAAGATAATGCAGAGGCGGAGTGATATATATAATAATAAAATTAAGTAAAGGAACATGTGGTATGCTTTAGAAAGGCGATATGGAATGGCAGTATATTGAAACTGCAATGCCGCGAATGGGTTTATAAGAATAATGGGCTGGTCTCTGCCTCAGACTGACGAAGTAAGGTGTCACATAAGCATAACCAGGGACAAGCGGTCCGTGTGGCAGTTTTGCTGGCTGGCTGCATGACGTCAAATCCTACGGGAGCACCCATTATGCCTGCTTGTGTAGGATGACTGAGGTTAATTTCAACCCTGAAGAATCCGGAAATTTCACGGCAGAATGAGTCATCGCATCTCTAAAACGTAGCACATGGATACTGTATCAACGATTATGATGAGATTTAAAATAGATTTCTAATTAGGCCCTACATTATCAACATTTACTAAAGAACGTTGGTGACTCTCAAAGAAATGTAATTTGATGGAATTATTCATTAAGATTTAATATATACAAAACATATCTAAACTGGGAGTTATTACAACTAATATTCCAGCCATTTGCGAAGTTGTAGACCCCTGCATTATAATAAATGAAGCATTGAATGCGTGTCGATTTATATGAAAGTTAAGTTAGTTATGAAAGCAAATATTAATGAAAATTTGACACGCATTCATTGTTCCAAGCGATCATAGATTTAAACTTTGAAAATTGAGACAATTATGAGCAGGCAATAATTAAATAATAACTATAGATAAAATGTAGATTTGAGAAATACACACCCAAGAATGATAGAGTGAGGTAAGCTAGATTATTAGAGAAATTTACACATTAAATTAATTATTCAATTTTAGTTATACAAATGATAGTTTTTATATTTTATAATTTAAATAAGTATTATGAAGAAGAGCTATAGTATATTATTAGAATATTCTAGAGTTTAAACACAGACAGGTACCTGTTTTATAAGAAGTTTTTTGATTCCATTAGTTTAGCAGCAAAAAGTTCATGAGTGGCAAGTCTTTCTTGTATTTAGATATTTTCATTTAATTTCACAGCAGCAGCAGCTTTTTCATTTATTTCAGGCAGCAGATCTTCATAATGAATTTATGATGGGCAATGGAAAGTTCAGCATCCGATAGGCCATCTCCCGATGGAGAATAATCTAGGTGCTTTACTCAGTCATACCTTGGCAGGAACAAATTATTTTATATTTTGGAGACTCTCAGTGATCGAGAGCAAAGCTAAAGTTTTAGTCAATGTCTCCAGCAAGTCTAAGATGGCCTCTTTTCTTATCTTGATCTCTCACATTTTTGTTAAGATATTTTTAGGTTCTACTTAATCTGCCCTGAGGATAATCAATGCATTTAGTTGGTTTTTAATTAAAGAAAGCTGCCATTCTATTGTTTACATTTTGCATTTACTAATTACATTTTGGGGAATTTTTCTTTAATTAATCTATTATCTATCACTGACCGATGCTTTTAAATTTCAAAGACAAAAAGGGAACATAAGATTATTTTAACTTTTAATTAAATATTACATCAGATTTTTTTAGAATTATTATTAAATTAAATTTAAACAAAGCAATAAATACAAACTTTATAATCCAAAATAAATGATTAAAATTATACAAAATTATATAACTAAAAGAAATCTAAATTATACTATTTATCCCTATTTATTGCCTTTAATTTGAGATCGAAATGTGTGCATGTTTATGCTGAATTCTACATATATTTATACATTTTTAATATTGCTACACACACAATTTGATACCAAAAAGTTTAAATTTGGGCAGGATAGACCGGTCAGTGAGAGACGACAGAAAAAGGTGAAATTTAAGATTCGAATACGAATCTTACTGTTTCAATATATATATATCATTGCACCTTCTGCTCTCTCTGTAAATTTTTTTGTTTGTTCACATGTATATATGTACATGTGTTGAAACTAACCAAATGCTGATTGAAATAATTAACTTAGATATGTATACAAACATATATTTTTCTTTTTTTTGGTGATGTGGAGGGATGTTTGTGAAGCAGAACAAAAAGGGGTTAAGTAAAAAAAAATATTTTTTGCAGAATTTAATATTCATTACAATGTAGACATAGAGATAGAGCACTAAGTACATATGGTTGTTGTACATGCAGGCAGCAAGAAAAAAAAACTGGTCACACAAACGCACTTCAAGAGAAGCAGCATGCTAGGTTCAGCAACATTAAGGAGATGATTGTGAGAGAGAGCAGTAATAAACCAAAGACACTTCAAGAAAACTCAATTTTTTTTCTTTGATTTTTTTTTCTTCAAAATATTAATAATACACAAGAAGAAATATGTGATGTCACCCTAGATGACATAAATCAGCTGTCAGAGATTATGGTACAAGACCTAATTTCATGAACTAAAGATTGAAATACGAACTTACCAGAACCAGAATGGATCGGGCAGCTGTTCCTAATGATAAAAGACATGGGAGTAAGAATGAAGAAAATGGAGAAACAAATGAAACAACAGGAAGTAGAAAGTACAGATACACAATGGAAAAAACTGATATCTGAAACAATAATTGAGAAATTCCAAGATGCTAATGTGGAAATAAACAGTAAACAGAATCTTACCGACTCATGCAAAATAGACAGCCCTCTTGTCACAAAGTTTATACAAATAAAGACCTTTAGAAGAGACATCAGAGAAAACCACAAGGACTACATATAGAGTTTTTAGGAATTATTCTTATTCTACAAAGTAAGAGAAGTCAAAAAGATAGCTGTGTCTGCAAATTACTTGCATGGGTGTGCATGATACTGGGGGGTGTATTGCAGTTCAACCCAAAACTTTTAATGAATACCATCTCAGAATGTTTAAAAATTTCTGGAGCAAGAAGAGTCAGCATGGGATACTCCTTCAAGTATCTCAAGAGAAATACTGTGCATCAAGAGAGGAGACTTATACATATTTTTCCTCTGCCAGGTAGCACTCCTAAAAACCCTGACAGCATTCAACTTGTCAGATAGTCACATCATTAGGACTAAAAGTGATAATATGCCCCTCCACATACAACAATTGATGATGAGCTGTCAAAACTATGGGACAGGATAAATAGGGGAATTGCTTAGTTGCTGTGGAGTTCAGTAATTTAGAAGAGGACACAAAATGGAAACAAACAGCTAATCCTCAGGTAAAAAGCGAAGTGCACAACAAAAATTATTTATGAGGAGAAACCCCATCATCAATCACTATACCAAGTTTGTCTGAAAGTTTAAGTATTTCTAGAAGACATCCCAGTGATTGCTTTAATGGACACAGGCAGTCAATTGTCATTTGTGATGAAGGAATGGTATGATGGTACAGTAAAAATGCAGGCTACTCAAACAAGGTTAGCAAATAGAAAAAGGGCTAAAATTAAAACATGTCAAATATGGATGGACAATAAAATAGGATCTACTGGAGTAAGTCAGCCATTCTTGATAATGGCAGGTCTTATACAAGATACACTGTTGGGGTCTGATTTTATGGGGGATCATCAATCAGGGATAAATTATGCTAAAAAGATGTTCCAGTTTCATGAAGAAGTCCTGATCTATAACCCAACAGATTACAATGCTACCACAGTAGCGTGCATACAGGAGGTAGTTGATTTGTCAACTATAGAAGAGAAAATAAAAACGGTCATGCACAGAATGCTACTGGAAAATGCAAGGGCATTTTCAGTCATATCTGGGATCATAAAAAATTATGTATATAGGATACAAGTCAAGGAAGAGAAATTACTTTCATGCAGGGACATATCCTATACCTTATCAGTATAAGGAAGAAGTGGAAAACCAATTAAATAGCATAATAGAAAGTGGCATTATAGAGAGAAGTTTGTCACCATATAACAGCTCTATTGTACTAGTTAAAAATGAATCAATATGAATGTGTTTGGATCTAAGAAAATTGAATAGCATTACTACTCTAGAAACTGACATACCTCCTCCACTTCAGGATATTTTTGCAAGTTTCACTAATAATAAAATTTTTACTACTCTTAACTTAACATCAAGTTATTGGCAAATTGCAATTGACCCATGGGACAGGAAATACATGGCATTCTGATATGAAGGACACACATGTGTATTCAAGTGGATGCCATTTGTCCTAATCAACAGTGGTGCTGCATTAATATGGTTTCTAGATCACACCCTATCAGAAGAAATAAAAAACACATGGTATGCTATGTCAATGATGTAATTATCACTTCCACTGACATGGCTAAACATTTAGTACATTTAAAAAGTTTTTTCCAAGAATGTCTGGCAAAGATCATAACAATACATTTTACTGAAAGTTGCTTTGCTCTACAAGAGATTAGTTTTTTGGGACATTGAGTGAATAGGAAAGGGATCTTACCCCACCCAGACAAGATAATGGCCATTAAAAATTTTCCCATACCTACTAATTACAAACAAATACTGTCATTTTTGGGCATATGTAATTTTTACCATAAATTCTATAAAAGCTTTGTGCAAGATGCATCATTATTACTCAACCTCTTAAAAAAGAACCACCATTAGAAATGGTTGATCGAGCATAAACAGGCTTTTGAAAAAATTTAAGAAAATTTTACTACAAACTGTGGTATTGCAGTAAAATGGATCTGGTGGTAGTGTTGTTTCAAATTGATCAACAGAATAGACATAAAGTCTTGTATTTTTGCATTTGAACCATCCAAGGGGCCGAAGCCAATTACACCATAATGGAACAAGAAACTCTGGCAAAACTATGGGCATGCCAAAGGTTTAAAATGTTGATAATAGGTTCAGAAGTAATCATCATCACTGACCAAAGGGGCCTTGAGTTCCTAAATAGAGGATATCTCACCAATGACTGTCTTATCAGATGGTTTATGTTTTACAACAATTTAATTATAAAGTAATTACTTGCCCTGGAATAGACAACATAGATGCAGACATCTTGAGCCATCACCCAGTAGAAGTGGAACCACACAACTTGGTGGCAGAAGAAATGTGTATAGCAACAATGTAAATTGGTATAGATGACTTAATAGAACATTATTTGAAAAAATTGGCCAACTTACAAAGAAGGGACTTAAAATATGGACCCATCATTGAGAGCCTGGAGTAAGGATGGGGACCAGAATGGAAGAAACAATTCAAGATCAAAGATAACATCCTGAGATACAAAGCGTGTTATTCAGCTAATCCATGGAAAATTCTAATACCATGGAAATTTAGAGGGTGGCTTATTGAACATATTCACAAACTATGTGATCATTATGGCCCTTGGAAAACTACGAGTGTTATCTACCATCAATTCCATTGAGAAGCAAGGTACTCAGCATCTTGACCAAACAGAGGGTGCCAGATCTCCACTCAGAGTTAACACCATAACAACTCTTATATGGTAATAGTTATTCCAATACTACTTATGGATCCAAACAAACTTTTGGCCATGGACCACTATGGACCACTGCCTATTTTTAAATGCTTTAAGTTTGTTTTTGTCACATACAACATATTTTTGAAGTATGTATCAGCATACACTGTATGGCAGACAAACTCACATAGTGCACTAAAGGCTCTACATTTGAAGAAGTTAAATAAATAGGTAAACCAAAGACAATTCTTACAGATCACAGGTCAGCAGTCACATTTCAACAATGGAGAGAGGGCATCTGCCAACAGGGAGTTAAACATATTTTAACATTAATAAGGAACCTCCAGTCGAATCCCTGGGAGAGGGTCATGAGAAAGTGCTGAATTGATTGTACCGGACTTACTTGGGTAGTAATCATAAAAGTTGGGTCAAACAAACACCCATGGTGGTAAGATATTTAATCCAAAACATAAATGAATATACAGGTTTTACCCAGAAGGACTACATTTTGGAACATGTGACCTGGGATTCATAAAAATGATATAACCAATAAGCAGGAAATAGTTGATCATGTTGGGGATCAAGACAATGCTAGACGGAGACTGGAAAAAATGGCTCAAAAAATAATTTAAAAAAGTGAAACATAATGTGTACCACTTTCAAACAGGGAAATAGGTGTGGGTCCACACACTGTGCAAAAACAATTCATCAGAGGGGCAATAAATAAGTTTTTTTTCCTCTATATGAAGGGCCTTTCATTATAAAAAAAATTAGGAGACAATGCTTTCCTGTTGGAAAATAAAAACTGGACTCAAGGGCCATTTATTGCAGGATCATTAAGCCATATCATGGCCAGATCACAAACACTGAACAACAGAGTGGAAATACCAGATTGCAAAGAGGAAGATCCACCCATAAAAGGATCACATAATTAAAAGTATGACTGAATAAAATAATAAAAATGATAGACCTTATGGAACAAACTCATGGACTATAAAACAGAAGAAGAAATAAATACTTGATAACATAACTAACTAGTAACATCACATAATGTTTATTCCCCTAGAAATATACATAAGACTGAAGAAAGTTTCCCTCTGTATCACTATGCTCCACTTCACACCAAAGGTAAGTAGAATCATTTTTTGTTATTTTTATGGGTTCTGAGAATATGAACCTCTCTCTCTCTCTCTCTCTCTTTATATATATATATATATATATATATATATATATATATATATATATATATATATATATATATATATATATATATATATATATATATATATATCATCATTATCAACCATTATCAATCCACTGCAGGATGAAGGTCTCTCCAAGTTTAATCCATCTTCTCCGATCTTTAGCTTCTCTTCTCCACATCAACCCTACACATTTTCTTCTTTCATCCATCCATCTTACATGTGGTCTCCTTCTGGGTCTTTTACAATCTCTTGGAATCCAGTTTAAAATTTCAATTGTCCATCTATTATCATCTCTTCTAGCAATATGTCCAGCCCAACTCCAACTTCAATCTTTTAATTTTTTCAATGAGGTCAGTAACACCTGTTTGTTCTCTTACCCATATATTGTGTTTTCGATCTCTTCTTGTTACTCCCAACATACATCTCTCCATACCTCTTTGAGTGGTCTGAAGTCTCTGTATTGATCTTCTATTAAGTTTCCAAGTCTCAGATCCATAAGTAAGAACTGGTAAAACACATTTGTTAAAAACCTTTCTTTTCAAACACATAGGCAAGTTATTTCTACCAAAAGCACTCCAACCAAGTTTAATTCTATGATTAATTTCCTCTATTATGTTTCCATCTGTATTAATAATTTGACCAAGGTACTTGTAACTCTTAACTTCTTCTAATTCATCATAATCAATCTTTATTTTCATATTTTGAGCAAATCGATTAAACATTACTTTAGTCTTTTTAACATTTATCTTTAGTCCTACTTTCCAACTTTCATCTGATAACTCCTGCAACATTTCCTGCAGCTCGGAAGCATTATTTGCAAAAACAACTACATCATCTGCGAAATCTAAATGACTTAAATAATCTCCATTTACTTTCACTCCTTTAGTTTCCCATTTTAATCCACAAAATACTTCTTGCAGCATTGCTGTAAAAAGTTTTGGCGATATGGAGTCACCTTGTCTTACACCTTTCTCAATGTTGACTTTCCCAGTATCATTATGTAATCTAATTGTTGCTGTTGCATTTTTATAAATATTCTTTAAAATATGACAATATCCTGGATCTATACCTTGATGATCCAATGCTTTAATCACTGAAGAAATGTTTATAGAATCAAATGCCTTTTCATAATCTACAAATCCAAAACATAATGACAACTCATATTCATTTGTCCTTTCTATAACTTTTTTCAATACTTGAATATGATATACTGTACTAAAACCACTTTTAAATCCAGCTTGTTCTCTTGGTTGGTGAAAATCCAAGGTTCTCTGTAGACGAGTTGTAATTATCTTGGTAAAAAATTTATATAAAACTGATAAAAGGCTGATAGGTCTGTAATTTCTAATATCTTCTTTATCACCTTTTTTAAATATTAATATTATTACTGCATTCTTCCAATCATCCGGTACATCTTTATCATTTAGACATTTGGTATATAACTTTGCTAATATTTTTTCTGTTTCTTCACCTGCTTCTTTTAATATATCAATTATAATTCCATCATTACCTGGAGCCTTTCCTTTTTTCATACATTTAATTGCATTTCTCACTTCTTCATTTAAAATTCTGGGCAATTCGGAAGATGTAATAGATATAGGAGGTACTTGTTCTTTATTACTATATAATTCTTGATAAAAATCTTCTACCAATTTCATAATGTCATCCCTCTTTTTAGTAATAATTCCATCTTTTTTCCTTATTGCAGATATAAATTTCCTACCAATACCAAAATGTTGTTTTACATTCTTAAGACTTTTATTTTCTTCTACAGCTTTTCTTGCTAGTTCACAGTTATACTTTCTTATATCATTTTCAACTCTTTTCCGCACCATTTTACAAAATTCGAGATATTCAATTCTTTTTAATGCATCATTCTTGCATATCTTCATATTCCTTCTTTTCTTCCTAACTTCTCTAGTCTCAGTAGAAATTTTATTAGTCAATTGCTGCTTTTTTCTACCAGCTATATTTGTTGCAGTTTTTAAAAGTGTATCAGTTATTTTCATATTAATTTCATTCAAATCTGAATCATGTTCAAAATCTACTAATACTTGAAACCGATTTGTAAGTTCTAATTTAAATTTATTAGAATGTTTCTGAAGATTAGGAATATCAACTGTAAATATAGTTTTTCTTAATAATTTTTGTCTCTCTAGTTTTACATTAACATGTATCTTACCCCTTACTAATCGATGATCACTTCCTGTGTTAAATTTATTAAGAACATTACAATCTTGAAATATGTATTTCCTGTTAGTCAAAATATAATCCAATTCTGCTGTACCTTCATTTGGATGCTTCCATGTCCACTTCCTTCTAACATTTTTCTCAAAAAAAGAATTAATAATATAAAGTTTTTCCTTCTCTGCAAACTCCACAAATCTATGTCCTCTCTCATTTCTATTACCATAACCAAAATTACCTACAACACTTTCATCTTTCATTTGTTTACCAATTCTAGCATTAAAATCTCCCATAACAATTTTAAAATGTTGTTTACTCTGATCAAAAGCATTTTGTACATCCATATAAAAATCTTTTACTACTTCATCACTGTGAGAACTTGTTGGGGCATAAACCTGAATTATCTGCATTTGATATCTGCTATTAAGTTGTATAACTAATCTTGCCACTCTGTCTGATACACCATCAATCTCCACAATATTGTTCTTCCACTTTTTATTTATAATGAATCCTACTCCACTTGTATTTCCAATATTTGTGCCTTTATAATAGAGCATATGTCCACTTTTTAAATCAATTGTCTCTTCACCTTTTCTTCTAATTTCACAAAGTCCAATAATATCCCATTTAATATAAGAGAGTTCTTCTTCTAATTCTTGCAATCTTCCTTCACTTGAAAGTGATCTGCAGTTGTAAGTACCTAAATAAAAAGTTGTCATCAAATGGCAGCCTGGGTCTGCCTCCAGGATATTCTTAGCACCCTCCGCCTTCGGCCACCAACCGCTGCCTTGGTTGGTGACTTTACAGCCTCCTGGTATTAAGGGCCATGCTTTATTTTTGTCTGTCATAATTGTATAATTGGGAAAAATCTTTATCATTTACACAAACATTCATTCTGCCTTATCAGGCACTGAGAAGAAAGACCATGGTGTTTCTTGATCTTAAACTCAGAGGTAAAAAGCCAATAAACTCACCACGCTGGCTAATGTGTGTTGGTGAGCAGCCCATCCATGTTCGTATACTATATGAATAAACATATAGTAATAACAGCTGCAACAACAAGAACATATGGAGTGGACATTAGGAATTTGCCCTGCTCGGTTCCTTTAAGGCCTCCAAGAGGAATGTGTGTGTGTGTGTTTGCTTCACCATTCACTGTGCTTTAACTAAAATCCTTAGTCCAACCACAGTAAAGGTAGGCTAAATTTAAATAAAAACTTTAAAACATATTCAATACATTTTATGAAATAAAGTTAAAAGATTTTATTTTAGATAACAAAATAAAATTCCTAGAATCACAGAACTCATTAGAGAAAAAGATTAGTTAGATAGGAATAATTAATTTAAAACACTGTAATTAAAAATAAGATAGCAGAACAGTGCCATTGGAATGTAAGATGGCCAACAAGTTAGGTATAAATTGAGAATGTGTCTATACAGCTTGGAGTGAAAACTGCCACAAAGATATTTTTATTGGAGAAGGAAATATAATTTTTTTGAAAAGAGTTCTCTATAACCAAGAAAATATTTTTGCTTCTTGCTGAATAAATTCTTAAGCTACCAGCATTCTATAGACAAGATGAAAAAGAACTTAAAATAGATGCTGGAGGTAAAAGAGCAGAATAGACTTTTCTCTTTATCTTTCAATAGTTTTCCTGTCTGCAGGAGCTTGAAAGATGAAACCCAAGAAATGTAGAGTTCTAGAACAATTTTGCCTGACAAATTTCTGCTTCTATAAATGGATAAATGAGGACAGAAATCACTCTAAGCCATCAGTATGGCCTGCTGACCAGAATATCTTCATAGCTATCTAATAAAGATGTACACAATTTGAAATGGTTTTTTGTAACTATAAATTTCCACTTATATGTTATTTTGGCTTAACTCATAAACTTAATTCATTTATGTATTATAATTATAATGCTTTAATATATATATAGCCTGATAATTTTTAACATTTTCATTGTATTTTTTTTTGTTTGACCAGTATAATGGCAATTCTTAATCCTAATAATATATACATAAATCTTTGTTTTGGTTAATGGATTTCCATTATACATGGCTTGGCATAAACATATATATATATATAGCAGGTATTTACGTATATAAAACTTGTTTTTGTTTTTCATATATATATATATATATATATATATGAAAAACAAATATATATATATATATAAATATATATGTATATATATATATATATATATATACAGGAATATTTCAAATTTATTAGAAAACTCTTTGAATAAAATTTCTCCTTTCATTTCTCTCCTGCCATATTTGTTTCACTAATTTTTTAAAAATATATATATATTAGAAAGAGAGAAAAACGCAGAACAGGCAATTGTTGTTTTTTTTAGAAAAATAATTCATTGTTTCTTTAAATTTACACTTAGAAATCTAAAAGAAAATGACATTCAAGTATATATATATATATATATATATATATATATATATATATATATATATATATATATATATATATATCTATATATATATCAAAGTGTTCAATTTTATGAGAAAGATCCAATCCTGCCTTAAATTTTTTTATACTTTTTTAAAGTCAACCTGGGTTTTTACTAATATACATTAATTTGCCTAAAACAAATATAGCTTAAGCATTTTATAATTTTATTAAATGTAAGAGAGGATACAGTACAGTTATATATATATATATATATAACTGTACTGTACATATACACATATATATATATATATATATATATATATATATATGTGTGTGTGTGTGTGTCTGTGTGTCTGTGTGTGTATAGGAGCAAAATACTAACAAAATATTGATTTTTTTAAAATATTTTATTACATGTCATTTATAGAACTTTTACTTTTTAAAGTATTTTTTCCTATTAAACTATATTTTATAAAATCCAATATGAAGATGCAACTGTTTATTGTCCAAAAATAATGAAAGGGTTGGAAACACTACTGTTTTAATCTGGGGAAAGTATTTTTAATTAAAGCTTTTTACTTAAAATGAGATTAGGATTAAAGATTTTCTTAAGTTATAAACATTTTTGTCAAATCTATTTCTAATCTGGAAATAGATTTGAATTTATTTTTGGATGTTACTTAATGTTGCGTATTTCAAAAACTATCAATAAAAAAATGTAAGAAATTTTAAGACCAGAGATTAGATTTCAAGCTGAAACTAAGTAATTGAAAGCATTCCAGAAATACCTGAACAGAGAATAAAATGGCCTGATTTTAAGTCAAGAGAGAATAGCTACTATTGAGAGAATGGTATTGTTAACATAATACATATCACTGTGAAACTTAAAATGATGTAGTAGTAAGTTCACCACCCTTCTCAGCCCTGTTGGGTCATCATCTGTCACTGTTGTAATATCATGCTACCATAATATCATGCTCCCGTAGAATGAAGTAATAGCCCGACTAGAGAATGGTGGAATGCTGAATAAAAGCTTGCTGTCATTTAAGAACCAATTGCCTTGCATGAGCAGACTTTAAAATATGGATTCTTAAAATAGTGCAAGGTAAATTTCATGCCACAAGTAAAGCTAGTCTAACTAATCTCAAACTCTATTATCAAGACTTATTCTCCTAATATATTATTTAACTTTATTTCTAATATACAATATGTAAATTGTGTGTAAATAATTTCTATAAATTTAATCCTATCTCATAACTTTCTTTAATTTTGATGCAGTCATTTATTTATAGTTATTTACTACTTGATTTTATATGTCTATTTTAGTTGTTAATATGCCAATCTCAAACAATAAGATGAGTTGAATTTAGAAAATCTTTTGTTTTTTAAGTAATCCTTCATGAATCAAGATATTAATGTCCCCTTAAAATATAACATGTTATTAATTAATACGCTCACCAGATTGTTTTTACATCAACATTTTTTTTATGTTTAAGTGTAAAAATTTGTCATTTGTTTAAATCTGGATTCTACCCAGGGTGAATCCAGAACTCAAGCTAATTAATGCTTTGAAACCTTATTTATTTTATAAATGTTATTCAATTCTGAAAAGGTGATCTATTACTTTTTTTCTATAACTTCTAGTTTTATTTTTACATATTCTTAAAATATCAAATACAGTATTTATATATTCCAGTTATTGTAAAATCAATGAAGGTGGGATTGATTTATTTTAAATAACAGAAAAGGGAAAGGGTTAAAGTTTAATGTTTTTTTTACTAAATAAAATCTTTATGTATATTTTATTAAATGAAATTCGCATTCTCTCTCTCTTTATATATATATATATATATATATATATATATATATAAAGAGATCTTAAGTTTTTATATAGGTTATATATATATATATATATATATATATATATATAAAAACTTAAGAGCATGCTAACGCTCTAAACAAGCTTTTTTTATTATGATAAATGCTACTACAAGAGAAGGCATTCAAATCATCTTTATCTTAGATTGTCCCCATCCCCAGACCGGTTTCGACTTATGGGTCTCTTCAGTGAGGAGTTGGCACATTAGATTCAAAAAACCAACTCAAGCTAAGCATTTATCTAAAAGATAATTCTCAAGTAGAAGATCTAAACCTTTAGATATCTGCATGTCTTTAAAGTCAGCTCTCCAACTGAAAAAATTATATGGGCCTGAACTTAATTCAGATACTCCATATATTAATAGGCTTAGCCATTTAATTTAGCTAAAGCGCCAACAGCAAAATAATAATAGTAATAATAATAAGTCAGATGTCACATGACTTATATATAGCTTGCAATTACCAATATGTAAACTTAAGAGCATGCTAACGCTCTAAACAAGCTTTTTTTTATTATGATAAATGCTGCTACAAGAGAAAGCATTCAAATCATCTTTATCTTAGATTGTCCCCATCCCCAGATCAGTTTCGACCTATGGGTCTCTTTAGTGAGGAGTTGGGACATTAAATTCAAAAAACCAACTCAAGCTAAGCATTTATCTCAAAGATAATTCTCAAGAAGATTTGAGAAAGAGGATGCTCTGAGGAAGGTACTTGATATTGTACTGAAATGTCAGTATTTAGCTTTTTCATTACACAGAATATCCTGCAAATAGTAATAATAATATGACATCTTTTATCCGTGAAAATATTAGAATTAATATATATAAATTAAAATCTTAAATCTTCATTAACTCTTAGGATGAACTAGTTAAATAGTGATTAATTAATATACCAATTTTTTTATATTTTAATGTTAGTTAAAAGATGTAAAATAATTATTTTTAATTATTTCATATATGTATATTTTACCTAAGGTTTTTAAAGTTTAATGGTCAGTTGACCTCATTTTCTCATATATTATGCTACTCGGTGATTCATGAGAAGGTCTTGGCACAACTAAATAGCTCCCATAATTATTGATTATTAGGCTAACACCATTCTGAGATTGCCATTGATGATAATGTGAATCTCAACTTATTTTCAAATATTACTACTGGACACAAGCATGTATCCTCCGTCCTGATCTTGGATCATGCTGTGGGGAATGAGTTCCATTTCTCTAACTCATGTTAGACCTGGGTGCTATCCAGTCCTCAAGTTATCCATATATAAAACATTTGTGCCTCCATGACTTGCTTCTAAACTGACACAATTAAGTCACCAAGGACCACAGTAATGTTTAATTTCATTATAGATTAATCCTTAACTTTGTAATATGCTCAAAATATGGCTATGTAAGTCTGAGAAATGTCCACTGGGGGGGATTTTCTTTATTTTGTTGTTTAAATGCAGTCTATCTTTGAACATGTCCTTAATCTATTTAACTCATTCTAACCAATTATCCTTTTTTGTAATTTCCACCTAGAGTTATGTTCTTCTGTCTCTCTTCTTTAAAGTAAAGCACCCATTTGTTGGCTAAGTATGATATTGTTCTGTAATTATTATATTATTGTTTAATTATATCAAGTGGATCTTACTAATGCATATCAATACATATCCATGTCTGTAGTTGCAAGAAAATAACTTGCAACATTTTTGTTAATTAGTTCTTCAAATTGTCATTTCTTTTAATTTAACAATAAACTTTCATTCACTAATCTCATCAATATCTTCTCTGTGCCATTATGTAATCGAAACCTGATTTTTTCTTTGTTAAAATTCCCCTTCAGGATCTCATCTCTCCCTGACCACTGGGCATACATTAAAAAGAAACTCTAATGAGGTTTGGAGTATAAGTTTCTTAGTAGCAAGCTGGAAAAGTAGGTGAGGTTCGAACCCCTTCTACCTGCATTTCTAGGTTAGGTTAAAGCAGCTCTACTTTTCATACCATTACAATATATATATATATATATATATATTCTAACAATCAGAATCGTCTATCTCGCTAACACACTGCAGAATTCAAACCCCAGACACGAGACTGAACATTCTAGGAGGGGTTGTCTTCTAGATATACTAAGTTCGAATCTAAAGCCCAAATTTCACAGCACCACCTATGTAGTAATGCATCTGGTGCTACTACTAGTATAACCTTTGACCGGTGCCTGGTGGTCAGGGAGAAACAAAGGACTCTATACTAAAAGAAGCTTGGGTGGCTAATTAATGTCTATGGATTTACAAAAGAAATGCAGAAATATATATATATATATATATATATATATATATATATATATATATATATATATATATATATATATATATATATATATATATATAGACTGAGACAGTGATAGGAATCAAATAAAATAAGAGATCAAATTTATTTTTAAATAATTTCACAAAATTTATTTATATAAAATATATATATATATATATATATATATATATATATATATATATATATATATATATATATATATATAATGCCACTGTCTGCTTATATGAGACAGTGACACATATTAAATAATTGTGGGCATTATATTCCAATAAATGACAAAAAAGTTTTAAAGCAAAGTGATATATTCTATTCCTCGAGCTAATAGCATTACGATAATGTGTTTGATGAGATAGGAACATGTGCGAGGTGCTTTGAGCAATTATACAGGTTAATGAAAATATTTGAAAATTAAGTGTTCTAAAATATTTATTGATTTTGAGAATAGCACAGACAAAAGCTTCCTAAGCAACAAAGTGGGAATGTGATCAAGGTATTTATTTGATAATAATAATAATAATAATAATAATAATAATAATAATAATAATAATAATAATAATAATAATAATAATAATAATAATAATAATAATAATAATAATAATAATAATAATAATAATAATAATAATAATAATAATAATAATAATAATAATAATAATAATAATAATAATAATAATAATAATAATAATAATAATAATAATAATAATAATAATAATAAAGTTACATTGGGAGGTCAGTATTGCTGATAATGAATTTATTAAAGTTGGAGGGTTGACATGTTTAAGTCATGGATGCTTTGTAAAATAAATATAAAATGAAACAATATTGAATATCTGGAATGATTACGGAGGGCATCTCGCTGCTAATTTGTAGGAAAGTATTTTATGAACAGCCTAAACTTAGTGACTGGGTGACGATTGTGTTTAATTCCCAGGTGTGTCATATGTGGACACACTTTGCCTGGAAACCACAAGAAGCAAAGAGAATGGCCATGGCCGTGTAAAGAATCCTTGGAAAAGTAAAACAAAGCAGTCTCAACAACCAATTCATTTACCAGCAATACGAGACTAGTGTATATAAAACATACTGAATAGGTTTTACTTGGATTAAGAGAAATGCCCAATCAAATTCCCAGAAATTCATTTAAAAGGGTCTGCACATTCTCGACATCAATGATGAACTTTGTAATTAAAGTAGAACATGGTAATTAAAATAGAAAATGCATGCTTGTGGGTTTGAAAAGGAAGTAGAGATTTATAAACGCAATCATGCATTAGGAGACACATTTAATCATTGACCTCGCACATACTCTCATATTAGATTAAAATCAATAACATGTAGATTTTAAACTATGTGATTATATTATATATTAAAGAATAGAATCGCCCTCAAACGAGTGATTTGCAAGATAATAAAATTGGAAAATTATTTAGAAATTTAAAATATGCCTTCATAGCGACATCTTATTTTCATCAAAGGGAATAATTCACTTGGTCAAAGATGATTCTGACACACTATCATAATAAAATAACAGAAAGCTTAATCAATCGAAAATATTAACCCAAGGATAGAGAGCAAAATGTTGAGTATATTTAAACACGTTAAAGAAATACATAATGAAGTTATGTGAAATATCAGAAAACAATTTATAATAGCTATAGCATGTTAATTATCACAAGAGCTCTTGGGTTAATTTAGGGTTACCACTGGAGAAGCATTTTGGGTAGATTGATGGTTGGCAGGTTTTTATATAATTTAACAGCAAAATCTGGAAATGTTCATATTTTTGGCAGCGGCAGCAGTTCCGGGGTTCCTTGTGTGATAACTTTTGATGGTCTATGGCAGCATATAACCATTCTGGAGAGATATAGCCTTCTTGTGCTCTACTCCATCATGTCAAGATTTACAAATTACTACAATAATTTTGGTTAGAAACATTAGACCTCAGAAAGATTTCTCTTAGAAACCTTAGAATGGAGAACAAAAGAAAACCCTCCTTTTTATATTAGAAATTAACAATAGAACTGCCCTGGAGCGTTACAAAAATATATCAGACTTATCAGCTGTAATTAAATCTATCTGAATGTCTAAAGAAATTCAATATTAATCAATTTCTTTTGTTAATTTCCCTGTTGACATTTGAATTACAAACCAGATTTAATTAAAACTTACTTTTATTAATTAAAGAAAACCTTAAGTGGACAGCTGCTGTTTTTAGATAAACTTATATAACATTAACTAATTAAACTATTGTCCCTCATTTATTTTAACAGAAATAATTGGAATGACTTTTATTAAATTAAAGGAAAATTATTTTACTCTTAAATTGCAATATTTGAATCTATTTACTAAACGAATATTTACTAAATGAATTTTATTTTAAATCAAAATATATTATGACGGTAATATATATTTGTAAACAGATTCAAACAAAATAACTTGAACAATTTACAATTTTGATATGCTTTAAAATGCATATCATAGTGTGTGCAATTATGACTTATATAACCTACTTTTTAATAAATCAAAATTATGTGAACATATACATAATCTATAATCTCTTATTTATTTGGGAATGAGTCATATATATAATATGAGCATTGTACTCGTGGTTTAAAATTAAGCGGGATTTTTGGTATATAAGCGTATTGCAGACACACTACGATAGATTGGGGTTCAAACTAATGTATGGGGATAAGAAATAGGTGAGAAAATGTGAAACAAAGATCTGCAAAGCAGACCTTACTGTTTCAATATATATATATATATATATATATATATATATATTACAATCGTGCAATTGAATAGAATATATATTGTAATGGAATATATATATACACACATGTTACATTTCAATTTTGGTACTTAAATTTTTTGTAGATAGGTAATAATGAGCTAAATGCACAGGCATTCAAATTGGATAAATATTAAGTTATTAATTTATTAATATGTTTCATTTAAATATTGAAAATAAAATAAGCTTAAAGAATTTATAGAATCAAAGCAAAGATTGTAATCTTAAAATAAAACAATAATAAAAACATTTTAATTTGAAAATAATGAAGAGAATTTTTAACAAAAATAAAATTACAAACAGGTTCTTAGGGCAAAATAATCATTAAAAAGATTACTACAAAATAGATAAGAGTCAAGAGATACAAACAAAAGACTTGCTTTTCCTGCCCAAGATATATACACAGACCAAATCAGAAAAATCTACTTAACCACAGAACCAATGAACCAATGAAATACATGTAAGAAATATGTCAGATGGCTCTGATCATTCTTATATAAGATGCTTCAGGACTATAAAAAGAAAAATTCAAAAAGAAATAATTAATTAGAAGATTAGAATTTTTAATATCATTTGCCGTTACTGAAAAGAAAAGAAATTTAAAAGTGATTGTCACCATTAACAGAAATGTACTCTGTTTAATCATGCTTCCTTCGGTTCGGCAAGCCAAAGGAAGATTTCATCTCTGCATATCCCAGTATTGAACCACTGGAACTGTCTTCATAAATCTTCATAATCCATCAGCATCTGAAAAGAAATGGCTCTTGTCTAAACTCATATCTTCATCATGAAGGAACGAGCCCGGAGAAAGAAAGGAAAGTATAAATTATAAATGATAAAAGTGAACTATAAACTCTCATTAATTTAAAATCTCCAAACATTATTTTCCTTTAAAGATGAACTATAGACTTTCTTTCTTGATCAAATCTCAACTTTATTTTCATAAAGTATGCAATTTTAAAAGTCTTATCTAAAAGTTAAATGTAATCTTTTTAAAATATGTATTATATATTTTATTCTTAGTATTAAGGTATGTTGGTAATAGGGCAGGAGTTTGCAATTGCAAACTAATTTAAAGATAAAATCAACGCATCATTATTTGTGCATTATTAGATTTTCCAAATAGGTCATTTATATTATTTGATGTAAAAGTAAGTTAAATACAATGTATGGTTTTAAAATAACTTAAATACCATAAACTAAATATTTTTCCTTTTTAAGAATAAGTTAAATTATTAAATTGACTTAAATTAAAGTTGAGTGTAGATGGCTGTTTAGACTCATTTAAGAGTATGTTAGGTTAAAGGAGTTTTGATATTGGATTATTTGTTCATGATTGTGTCAATGCTAGTAGAGGGATATATAGATGTTTATATCAATGGAATGTGAAACATGTTTAGCATACAAGGCAACTTGCCCAACTGAATGCATGATCCAAAAGTGTTGTCATTGGGTTACAAAATATGCAGACATATTTCCTGCAACATTGATTACTTTTAGGTCTGTGGACAGGGACTATAAGTCAGCAAAAGTTCCACTCTCCCTCTATACGTAACCCTTTCTTCCTGATATTTTATATATGTGATTTCTTTGACAGACAAATGCACATTCCTGTACTGGACGAGGATCATGTTCTTTAAAGAATATCATGTGGAAGACACACATTTTTGTCAGTGTGGTTTTATGCTAGCATTTTCATATTGCATTGGTTGTGTCTATGCATCAGGAAGCGAGCATTGGTTTGATTTTGAGCTTTTACTCTGGAATCAAAGATTTTTAAAATCTTAAGTGTTAGTCTGGGTAGCCTATATATACTCAACATTCTAAGATAAAAAATTAAAGCTAAAGAAAAAATAATAATGAAACATAAAGCATATTTTTATAGTAATTATTTTTCAAGTTTGTTTGTTGTCACTTATATATATGTAAATAAAATCTTGTGTTATTAGTACTGGCAGTTGTTTGTTTTTTTTTTTTTTATCGTTTCCTTATTAAAAATATATTTTAAAAAATATATTTTAAATCTCCGCTTCTCCTTGAGCTAGTGGCAAGGACTAACAGTCAATATAGAATTATAATAAAATAAAGTTGGATCTTTAACAATACACATCTGCTTACAATATAAATATTCCAGTTTCAAAGGACCTGGTGGTGCCCTGTGTGGCAGATATGGTAAAGACCTAGATCTACCCCGACCATAATATATATATATATATATATATGCATATGGTATTCTTTTCTGTGATAATTATAATGATGTATTCTGTCTCGTTCATTTTATATTATAATCACCACGCTTTTGTTAAATAACTTGGGCACTCAACTGGATGAATAATCACATGATTACTGCAGAGATAAAAATGGGATAGTGTGATATTGTTGAGATTATATGTTTTATTCATATGTGAAAAGAAACTTACCTCCTACAGATAGTAGTAATGATATATATATATATATATATATATTATCCGTATGGAATATATACATATCCATATGGAAATATATACATAACAAACGATCAAAGTTCATTTTATAATCTGAAAAACAATCACGTGATACAATATTGATCTTTGCATCAACAACTAGAGTTGGTGGCATTGTGGTTAGCGTAGCTGCCTTACAAGCAACTGACCCGGGTTCGCTTCCCAGTCAACACTTTGACATATGAAAAAAAACAACTAGAGCATTTACTCGAGTTAGAGCAAATAGTATCGTTCTGCACACTTTAAATTATTATTATTATTATTATTATTATTATTATTATTATTATTATTATTATTATTATTATTATTATTATTATTATTATTATTATTATTATTATTATTATTATTTAATGTTCTTTTCTAAATGACATTAGTATGAGTTAATACAAATATAACATGAGGAATAATAATAAATAATAAAAGAATATATTGAAATTAACTGTACATTTTCTCCTTTACTAATAAAAATAATAAGATAATTGCAACCGTCGGACTCTTATCCTGTATTTCAATCGGATGAATGCTAGTCTTTTTATGATCTATTTTAAAATAATTATACTTTAGTGTTACAAAATAAATATTCCTTACATATAAAACATACTTCATTTTGATTAACTTCTGATTAATATCAGAAAATAAAATTATACAATATAACTATTAATATGATTTTTAGTCTTATTGTGTGAGATACTTGACCAGGGATACTATAGTGATAGTCTTAGACTTTTGAAAATTCAAATGGTTATGTGACATTGGTTAAATGAACGACCTCAAGTGGCAAATATTCTCTTTACAAAATCATCTTGTTTAAAGTCGTTTCAATTGAGACTTAAATGTAAAAGGAAATTTATAAAACATCTACCAATTAATTATGGACATCAATTTGGATATATTTGTACTTCCAGAATCACACTATTTTTAATAATAGTGTATGAATGAATATTGATTTGTGAGAGGATGCATCACGAAGATAATATGGCTATTTTCAATTCACATCCCATCTTGTTAAAAAAAATAATCCCATTGAAGATAGTTCAAATGCTGTTGTAATTATAACTCAGATACATATTTTTGAATATTAACAAACATTACATTAAATCTGCCTACAATTCTCTTCAAATTTATATTACAATTCAAATCTTATAGTAATCTTCTGACTTATGGAAATGTGAATGCAATAATTGTAAACATTTAGAATGGATGAATGGATATAAATAACATACACTTCATTTCAATAAAATTTTTATTAACAATAAATAGTGATTACATACTAATAAAGGATAAATAAATGAATAAATTGTACAATAATATGATAATATAATGTTTTATATGTCATCTGGCTAGATTATGTTATGAGAGCACAATGTTATACTCTTATGTGGTTAGGTATAGTGAAGAGATTCTAAAAACTTGTTTAATGGTATTGGCATTTTTAATATAGACATGAATATTTTCTTTTATAAATGACTATTCTATAATGCTGGGTAGGTGGGAATTGATAATCAGGAAAAGGAAAGAGCAATTAAAGACCAGGTGTCAGCAAAGACTTTACTGGAGGCAAGGAGCTGGTCACGTTTCTTGATTTTTTTGAGCATTTGATAAAACAATGGTATGATTTGTGGGGGGGGGGGAATTCCATGAGACTTTTGCATCTCACTATCCATATGGAAAAAAGGACAAAGGTAAAAAGCCTTATTATTGAAAAAAAAACCATTATGAATGGCATTTTCAAGTGAGAAAATCATATCAGGTCTTATGTTGGAATTGATTATAATTATATCTTTCATAGCTTTAAGTCTTGGGCACCGGTGTATAATATGGTCTATGGTTTCATCTTTACGAGCACACAGACCACATATAGGGTCAATGCTGGTAAAACCTCTTCGGTGATAAAGAAACCAATTTGTGGGTAGCGCATTAAGATTTATTTTAATGACAAAGTCAAGGAATTTGGGTTCCAGACTCCATCTTTTGAAGTGTGTAATGAGTCTTTGGTTGGTTACTTTTAGGCTGGTTTTAATGGGTTGTTGATTATAGTTGATTATATTGTATGCTTCCCATAAGGTGATTTTTTGGTTAAGGTTAAAGGGTATTATCGGGTTATAAAGTTGTAGTTGTTGTATTAGGTATGCTATCCATAAACTGGAAGAGGGTGGAGGACGATCTGTCAGTGTAATTTTTTTAATAATGTTAGAGTATCTGCAGGAGAGGATCAGATTATGTAGAGTGTTGTGGGTTTTCTGTAAAATGATTGCTTGTATTGAGACGAATGACAGTCCATTAAACCTACGTGGTCATTGGATACCTCGCAAGCTAATAGCAATTGTCCTTCCTCTCCAGAGAAGTTTGGTGCATAATCAGTTAATTTTATTTTGAAACTGTTTAGACATTTTAACGAATGGAAGATAATACAAGATTTTTGGCATTATGATCATGTTGAGGAGGCCAACCTTTCCATATTGAAGCAATCGATGTCTAATCATCATCGATGCTTCATGTTTTACCATCTAGACTAACCTCCTAGGGGTCTGCAATTCAGACCTTGCTATAAATATATGCTATTCACTCACACACTGTATGCTGAATCATTAGAAAGATTAGTAAAATTAATTTTTGTTTAGTAAAAATGAAACAGTAGTTTGAGTGATGTGTATATATATTATGACTAAAGCAATAATTTTATTGCTATGTTTATTGCTGGAAAATACCTTTGCTTATATATTTGTAATTATTTTTATATCTGTGTGTATTTAATGTAACAACAAAGAAAAATGGGGAAGGCTTGAAATACTGAAATTATCTTTATCACTAGTCAGATCATTGTCTATAATTAAAATTTATAAATCTTAATTAAAATTGAAAAACAAATCGTTTATCAGTTGTTTTCAAATGATTTGGATTCAGCTTGTTGCCTTTAATTAAAATTGTCAGTCACAATTAAGATCGAAAACAAATAGTTTATCAGTTGTTGTCAAATGATTTAAAATAGCTAAAAATGGTATTTCGAGTCTTATAAAAACATTTTGTTAATTAAATGTTGTCTGAAAAGAAAGTATAGAGATAAGGTTGGTATATGAAATTGCATTCTGGATGGTATTAAAATGTTATAAAATGAACCACAGAACAAAGGAAGTTAGTTTACTTTGAGTTACTTTCAGTTTTAGTTGAGTTTAGAGGAGTGTTTAGTCAGTTGAGTTTAATTACGTTTAAGAAGCCAACACAAGTTCTGCGTGATGAAGAGTGAGTAGGGGACTCTTTTTACCTTTTTCTTCTCTTCTCGAAGGACTGTCTACCAGCCTCAAAATTCCATCTGACCTGCCATAAGAGATGAAGTAGATTTGTCAACCTGCCTGCCACTATGCTGATATCTTAGGTAAAATCATGTAATTTAGAGCTGCCTTAATATGAACATTCACGGGTTGATTTATATTTTGTGGCTGACTTAATTCATAGATCTGTTTATGATGTTTTTCTAGTTTTGCTCGTAAACTCTCTCTCTATAATCCTTTATTAATAATTATGTAATTCTAAATATACGTTTGCTTTCATGCTCAATTTATGTTTATATAACTATATGCGGCTCAATTAAATATATACAATTCATTTTGTTTAATATATATCAGTATCAGTCAACCTCGCAACATTAATTAAATTCATTAGTAAAAAAATATATTCATTTGTTTATTTAAAATAGAAATCGTTTGCTAGGTTGGTTGTATATCTAAAAGTATTTTATTGTGGAGGCTTATTTTACTTTGTTGTTTAGTTGCCCTTATCAAAGATTGCGGCACCTAATATAAAATTCTACCTTTTCTTACCATTGCCTGAAGGGCTAATTCTTTACTTAATACGTATATGGGAATCAAATTCAAATATAAATTTTATTAGCTTCATAATATAAATAAAAGTTATAATTCATTATGATTTGTTAAATGACTCAGAATTGAAAACAGATTATTGAGCAAGAGATTAGACCCTTTCCAAACTTTAAGTAATAATATAATATTATATAAACATTGCTGGCATACATTTTCTTTTATTCTGATATTTTATCTTTCCATTTCTTGATTACTTTGTCATTGGGGCATCGGAAGTATGAAGCTCCCATCCTACTTTTCAAAATCGTTCGTTCAGAGACACTACTCTCTGTGAAATGTAAGGTTTATGAGGATTATGTGCTGCAGATGGCAGTACATAATGATCTGAGGTCTCAAACTCAGCCTCTCCTTCGATATCGCTCTGCCAGAATGTGCGGACATATCAAATCTAAGTTAGTCTCAAATATTCTTTTAAATGATAAAATATCCAATCGCCATGAGGCCTTATTCCGTTATTGTATGCTAGTACCGTTAATTTGCTCTTGAATTTGATCATCCATCCGTCTAAACCTTTAGTAAGTCGCAATGATATGTTAAAGATAATGATTCATTTCGTAAAAATACATTTAGTTCATTGAGTTAAGATGCTTTCTTTTAAAAACCATTATCGATTTCTATAGACATAAATCTAATTTATATTAATGATTGCAAAACTTACTCTCGTAAATAAAGTACATTGTTTGTTTCTTATTTCTAAAAGACGTCTTTTCCAAACAATGCGAATAAAAGTATAAATAATGGTTCTCCAAAGAAATACATGATTGAAATCATATATTTTGCCCGTCATCAAATAAATCATTTACTATTAAAACTGTCACGATCTTTTATATTTATTTTCGGCATCCACAATGCTCCGTAGGAAAAGTTTTCTTTAATTAGCTTATTAACTCCGCATAAGTTATAAAACACTATAAAATTGTATCTGTAAAATTATATTTATTAAACGTGTGATAGAGGGGATTTTATACAACAAATTCCCAAGTCTTGTAAATAAATAGTATTGTCCCAAGTGTGAAACTATTTCGTAAAATATACCTGTTTCTTAAATCTTTTGTAATATATATATATGCGTTTGTTTAATATTTAATAAATATATCTATTTCATGGTTTGTTTTTGAATTATTATTTTCTAGTTAATATTTAGAACTATTTTCTTTAGCTAAGAGCTTAGCATTAATAAATAACTATAATAATGTAATAACTGGGCTACTCCGACCTCGATCATCATCATCAGTTTGATCTTATGCTCTATCGCTTTGCTTTGCTTCTGGGCACGAATTTAAAATAATTTTACTGTGTCATCAGAAATTGTTGTTCATTGGGTCAGAGATTCGAAGAATAGGCAATCAGGTTAGAATTTAGGACTGCTCCAGACGTTGGGCACCAAGCCTGGAAAAAAAATCCACTGTACCGGTCAAAATAGTATGCTCACTTAACAAGATTCAAATCCTAAGCAAAAGGACCTTGAATCCAATCATGCTCGAGATACACAGGTCTGAAGCAGTCCTGAATTCTAACCTATTTGCCTATTCTTCGAATCTCTGACTCAATGAACAACAATTCTGATGACACAGTAAAATTATTTTAAATCAGTGCCCAGAAGCAAAGCAAAGCGGTAGAGCATAAGTTCAGAATGATGATGATGATCGAGGACGGAGTAGCCCAGTTATTACATTATCATAGTTATTTACTAATGCTAAGCTCTTAGCTAAAGAAAATAATTGTAAATATTAACTAGAAACTACTAATTCAACACAAACCAGGATTAACACGAAAATATATATATTTAATGAATGCAGAAAACGCATATGTATATGTTATAAAATTGTTTCACGCTTGGAGTGACTTTATACATTATGAAAACTTGGGATTTGTTTTATAAAATCCCCATTACATCAATTATTTAATAGATACCATTTTATAGAATGTGTTATAAGTTGTGCAGGGTTAATATGCCAAAATGTGGATGTACAAAATAATCTACAAGATCGGAACAGATTCGGATTACAGAAAGATACACGATAATTTAATGTTAATCATTTTGACAAATAAATATAAATTTACGGTCTCAATCATTTATTTACAATCTTGAAATCATTATATATGTTTGATAGGCATTGTTTGGACCTAGCATCTTTTGAATAAGTATACATAAAAAACAAACAATGCGCATTATTTACGAGAATAAATTATACAAATTGATTTACGTCTCTGGGAATCGATAAAGCTTTTTTTAAAGGAAAGTAGTTTAAATCAATGGACTAAAAGTATTTTTACGAAATGAAACATTGTTTTTAACACATCATTGCGACTTACTAAAGGTTAGGCGGACGGTGATTAAATTAAAGACAAAAGTAATGGTACTAGCATACATTAAAGGAATCTGACCTTCATGTCGATTGTGGATATTTTATCATTTAAAGGAATACTTGGAAACAAACTTAAAGTGGATATATCCGCGCATTTCTGGTGGAACGATATCAAATTAGAGGCTGGGAATGAGACCCCAGATCATTATGTACGGCCATCCGCAGCACATAATCTTCTTAAACTTTATATTTTAACAGAGAGCGATATCAAAGTAGAGGCTGAGAATGAGACCTCAGATCATTATGTACTGCCATCCGCAGCACATAATCCTCTTAAACTTTATATTTTAACAGAGAGCGTTGTCTCTGGTTAAGAAGAACGGGAGCTTCATGCTTTCGATGTCCCCAATAATAAAACAATCAAGAAAATGGAAAGATAAAATATCAGAAAGAAAATGTATGCCAGCAACATTATTGGACATAAATATAAATTTTATAATATAATTTTCAAACTAGGAAATTGTCTAAACTCTTGTGAAATAATCTGTTTCCAATTCTGAGTCATTTAACTGATCATAATGAATAATAACGTTACTATTTACAATATTATTAAACTAACAACATTTATATTTAAAGAATCGATTCCCAAATACGTATTAACTGGTAGAATTTTCCCTTCAGGCACCAGCAAAAAGGAATGAATTAATTATATGAAAGTTGAAAGTTCACGATCTTTTTTAAAATAGAAAATTAAAGCAAAATTCATCCACTGTAAAAGTTTTTAATTTACTTTAAGAATCATGAATTTAAAATGAAACCAAATTCGCGAGCAATTGCTATTTAATATAAACAAAACTTTATTGATAAGTTTTTAAATAAAGCCCACCCTTTTCCAAGTAAAACAATTATTTTCCCCTTGACTCGCGAACTTAGCGATTTTGGCATATTAAAGAAAATAAATCATATTTGTACATTAAACAAAATACATAAAATCTTAATGGAATCGCACACATTTATATATATAATTTAATTAAGCATGAAAGGTAAGTTAAAATACATGATATTAATAAAAGATTACTGAGAGAGAGTTTAAAAGCAAAATTAGCAGAATATCATAAAGGATCTATGAATTAATTTGGCTACAAATTATAAATCACCTGTGAATGTTCATATCAAGGCAGCTCTAAATTACATGATTTTACCGAATATATCAACATAGCGGCAGGCAGGACGGTTGGCAATTCTATGTCATCTCATATGGCCAGTCACATTGAAGTTTGATGGCTGGTAGACAGTCCTCCAAGAGGAAAGAGAGGTAGATGGCTCTGCTACTCATGCCCCATTTGCTCAACTTGTGTTGGCTTCTTAAAAGTAATTCTCAATTGACTAAAAACTGACAGTAAACTCCAAAGTAAAACTCAAAGTCTCGAATTTTAGCTTTGCTCTCGAGTGGAGTGTCTAAAATATCTTAAATAAATTAATACTGGAAGGTATGACCGAGTAAGCACCGAAATTATTCTCCATCGGGAGATGGCCCACCATATGCTGAGCTTCACCTTGCCCATCGTAAAAACACCAAAATGATCTGCTGCCTGAAATAAACAAGAAAGCCGCTGCTGTTAAAAAATCAATAAAACAACATGCCCAGGACAAGAAAGAAAACCTCTAATTACGAACAATCTGCTATTAAACCAATGGACGAAAACATCTTATAAAACAGGTACCTGCGTGTTTATTCCAAATTATAAAGTACTCTAGTAATAATAAGCTATAGCTCATCTCCTATTATTTGTACAACTTCTAAATGTTAAAATTGTAATTTTGAGAAACTAAAATTCGAGAATTCATGTAATCTGTAAATTTCTTGCATAATCTAGCTTACCCTCCCTCTATCACTTCTTAGGTGTGTATTTCTTAAATCTACATTTTATTTATAATTATCATTGAAATATTACCTCCTCATAATTGTCTTAGTTTTAAAGCTAAATCCATAATCGCTTGAACAGTGAATGCGTGTCGAATTATCATTAATATTTGCTTTTATAAATAACTTAAATTTCATATAAATCGATACGCATTCAAAGAATCAGTTATTGTAATGCAGGGTCTACTACTCTGTAATAGCTGGCATACTCGCTGTAATAATCCCCTTTTTAGATATTTTTTATTATTAAATGTTAATGAATAATCATGTAAATTTCATTTCTTTGAGAGTCACCAATTTTCTTTCAGTCAACATTGATAATGTCGGGCCGAGTTTGAAATCTAGTTGAATATTACCACAATCTTTTCGATATTATACATGTGTTACGTTTTGAAGCCCCGATGGCTCATTCCACGCCATGAATGCTCCGGATTCTCTAGGGTTGAATTAACCTCAGTCATCCTACACAAGCGGACATGATAATGTTCCCGTAGGGCTTGACGACCATCACGCAGCCAGCTGGCAAATTGCGACACAGACCGCTTGTCCCTGGTTATGCTCATGTGACACCTTACCTCTTTGGGTCGCGGCAGAGACCAACCTGAAACCCTTATAACTTATTCACAGCATTGCAGTTTCAGCGCTGCCATTTTACATCGCCCTTCTAAAGTGTACCACATGTTCTTTCATTTAGTTTATTATTCTCTCTATCACTCCGCCTCGGCATTATCTTCGTCATATACTCTCAAATAAATGTTTGCCCTTTGTCGTAAAATAAATATTTTATTAAATAAATGTATGTCCGCCGTTACTGATGACTCTTGCAGTGCAAAGTATAAATTCCTTACGGCACGCATTAGAAATACTCACTCGAGAACCCTAGGTAGCTAGATTACGCCTTCATATAAATAAATGCTCCATATAAATAAATGTATTTTTATATATATAATATTACTAATTAGCTATTGAGACTTTAAATTTAAAATATGATTAATCACATTAATAATGTTTTCTTTTATTAAATACATAAATAAGTAATTCTAACTATGTGTCTGTAGTTAAGTTTTCATTTATTCGATGCCCATTATAGACATTTTCTCGATTATATATGTTAATTAATATTTGTTTGATTGTTGGCCAACTCGGAAACAAAACCCATGAATCTCGTGCATCTCCCTGACCACCATGCCTAAAGAAGTGTTTACTTATGTCGCATCAGAGGCGTTATTTCGTAGATTGTATTGTGGAACCGATAAACTATGTTCGAACTCAGTATTACCGGTGGCTTCGCTACTCGATGGTGCTGCTGTTCTGTGTGGTGGTCGAATTCTGCAATATGTTAACGAGATACACGTGTTTTGACTGTTACATAGTTAAATTTTTTTTTTGGCATTTGGCGCCCAACATGGGGCTTCGATATAAACACTCACATACCCTGAGTACTGAATTCTGTTTATATGTATGTTTTAAAAATTGTAAGAGATCATTGATGATAGATATGTATATTTCCTTCCTACCCAAGTTTGTTTTCCGATTTTATATATATATAAAGTAAAAATTTTGTCTTAAAACCGATGTCCATGTATTGCAACCATAAATGTAAATGGTTTGTGTTGTATCTGATTTTGCAACTATAGAAAAAAATTGTTTTCCATGTTTATGGCTACAAATGTAAAAATCTTATTTTTAAAAAGGAAAAGAAGTTTGATACCCATGTGTTATGACCATAAGTGAATTTTTTCTGTATCTGGTTTTTTATAAATATATAAAATGTGTTTCTTATGTTATATACGCGAAAATAAAAATGTTTTGCAAATAAAACCCATGTACTTCAGCAATAAGTTATAAACCTTGAAATTGTAACAAGGTGCACTTCATGTTTCATTCATTTTCTGTACATTATATATATGTAATAGAGTTTCTAATGTGTAACAGATACTTAGCCCAGATGTATTTGGAATTGTTTTTTGTTATATCCTGTTGGCTGGCGCCATATAAATGTGCCAACTGTAATATAATAAAATATGTATCAAAATGAGTTCAAACCAGGATGTTAGGGGTTGAGAAAGAGTTTAATTATTTTCCACTATTTTGCTATGTATAATTGTAATGAGCAAACATATATGATATTGCTGAAACAAATCACTAATCAAATTTTTTTTGTAAGAGTCTATTATAGGTGCAGAAAAACAACCAAAAAAGTTAAGCAGCAAGGCAGTTGAATCCAATAGATCATACACATACATGTTATGATCAAATATTTTTTCCTGTTATCAGCAGCAGTCAGCAGCAACAAAAAAAATATGGCAAAATGAAGACAGTTGAAGAGAGGAGAGAGAGAGAGGTGTATATCCTGAATAAAATAAAAAGAAGAAAGAAACAAGCCTTGTTTTTTTCAAATAATTAGAAGTGACAATATGTTTAAAACAAACTAAAAGAAGAAAAAAAACAAGCCTTATTTTCAAATAATAAGTGACAATACGTTAAACAAAAAAAGAAAAGCTTAAAGCAAAATATTAAAAAATATTTCTCATAAACATTTAAAATTGGCTACCTTTCAAAAAAAGAAAAAAAAAGGGAATTGTGAAGAAAACATAAGAGCAATGTCACCAGAGCAAAAAAAGCAGATCTTGTAACTCATGCAAGAAATGATGAAACAAAGTCAAGACCGAGCAGAACAAATGATGAAACACAAAAGAGACCAAGAAGAAAGTGATGCAGAATTTATGGAAATGATGAAGGGGTTTAGAAGAGATATTGATGAATTAAAAAGACGAGAATCAAATATTGATCTTACTATCACTCAGGACACACAAGCTGATGGTTTCAAAGATATATCTGTAACCAAGCAAAGTGAGACTATTGATGTAACCAAAGCCCACAAGGAGAGAAAGCCTCATGAAGCCAGGTCAGCAGAAATGATCAATTTCATCCAAGAAATGAGAGAAGACCGAAGATACTGGAAAGAAAGGATGGTCATAATCCAATATTAAAGAATAAAAGCCATAAAAGATCTGAAACAAGAAGTAAGTCAGCTCAAAAGAAGCATGAAACCGGTAGTAAATGAAGAAACAGAAATCAAATTACCACAAGCCATAAGAGACCTAAAGTCAGACCAGGAACTAGATTACCAGAATGACAAAAGGAAAATAAATGCAGAATCACCAGAAATAGTCGCCAACACAATTTTGAAAAACACAGTAATGAAAGACATGAAAGTAGTGAATGAAATTGAAGATACTGCAAAGAAGCAGAATGCTAACCAAATAGAAAATCTGATGAACCAAACAAGAGAACTGAAAAGATATGAAGACGGTTCTACCTTCGGATCAAAGGATATTGTTGCTGAAACTAAAGATAAGATAATTTTCATGGAAGCACTTTTAAAAGACAGTGAAGCAGAGAACACAGAACCTCAACCAACTAAAATAAGGTTGGAACCTCATGAGACTCTGTTGATGAAGACAAATGCCAACTCTACTCAACAAAAATGTAAAGAATTAGATTTGACAGAGATTACTCACAGTCAAAGTTTTACTCTAGAAAATTTAGCTAAGGATGAAGAAAGTACTGAGGAAATGGTGATTTTAAATTTACCACAAGCCAGCCCATCTCAAACTGATTATATCAGTTTACCACCCTCTAATGGAGTGGCTGTATCGATGAGGAAAAATATCAATAGAACAATACATACTGTTTTGGATGAATCTTTTGAAATCATAATTAATAATTCTAAGTTATATTTTCATAATAATTATAAAGATGTTTTGTGGAAAAGTGATGATAAAGGATTAATGAAGACATCAAAGTTAACATTTAGAAATGATGCTGAATGGCCTCCTGATATGAAAATGAAGAATGTAGACAGATCTTTAGTTGTGTACAATGCTGCCCATTTTAATAAAACCCATAATTATTTGTTTATGAAATATGTTTAGAACATAATTGATGAGGAGCTGAACTCATTAAACAGAAATGATAAACTTTGTTTTAAAGCATGGACATTGTTAAAAAAATAGTTTCATAAAAGATGGAATAAAACTTCTCAGCTCCCAAAGTGAATATGTTGTAATGGATGCCATTAGATCACAGAAAGTTAGAGAAATTCTTTTAAAATCAGATACTTTTAATAATGAACAATACAATAATATACCAAAGCACAATTTTGTGACCACTGTTGATATTTTAGTAAGAGATCTAGAAAGACATACCTATCATCCTTATATACCTCCGGATCCTGGAAAATGAAACTAAGAAGCAGCAGCCATAAATAACAAAGTCGAAGACAAAAAAAAATGCACATGGACATTCTCATGTTTTGAATCCCTATACCAAATCTAAAGTAATAATAAGTTGCAACAAGGAAAAAATGAATGAAAGATTTTGTCATTTTCGTACTAGAAACACGATTCAAATAACAGGCAGTTTTTCTTTTATGCTCATTTATTACGGTTGTTTTTCTCACCAAAATGATAGTAGACTCCAACTAAGGTATTTTTTTTATTGATTTTTTTTATCACTTTAAGTGGGAAAGAATGAAGCAATCGATGTCTAATCATCATCGATGCTTCATGTTTCACCATCTAGACTAACCTCCTAGGGGTCAGCAATTCAGACCTTGCTATAAATATATGCTATTCACTCACACACTGTATGCTGAATCATTAGAAAGATTAGTAAAATTAATTTTTGTTTAGTAAAAATGAAACAGTAGTTTGAGTGATGCGTATATATATTATGACTAAAGCAATAATTTTATTGCTATGTTTATTGCTGGAAAATACCTTTGCTTATATATTTGTAATTATTTTTATATCTGTGTGTATTTAATGTAACAACAAAGAAAAATGGGGAAGGCTTGAAATACTGAAATTATCTTTATCACTAGTCAGATCATTGTCTATAATTAAAATTTATAAATCTTAATTAAAATTGAAAAACAAATCATTTATCAGTTGTTTTCAAATGATTTGAATTCAGCTTGTTGCCTTTAATTAAAATTGTCAGTCGCAATTAAGATTGAAAACAAATAGTTTATCAGTTGTTGTCGAATGATTTAAAATAGCTAAAAATGGTATTTCGAGCCTTATAAAAACATGTTGTTAATTAAATGTTGTCTGAAAAGGAATTATAGAGATAAGGTTGGTATATGAAATTGCATTCTGGGTGGTATTAAAATGTTATAAAAGGAACCACAGAACAAAGGAAGTTAGTTTACTTTGAGTTACTTTCAGTTTTAGTTGAGTTTAGAGGAGTGTTTAGTCAGTTGAGTTTAATTACTTTTAAGAAGCCAACACAAGTTCTGCGTGATGAAAAGTGAGTAGGAGACTCTTTTTACCTTTTTCTTCTCCTCTCGAAGGACTGTCTACCAGCCTCAAAATTCCACCTGACCCGCCATAAGAGATGAAGTAGATTTGCCAACCTGCCTGCCACTATGCTGATATCTTAGGTAAAATCATGTAATTTAGAGCTGCCTTAATATGAACATTCACGGGTTGATTTATAATTTGTGGCTCACTTAATTCATAGATCTGTTTATGATGTTTTGCTAGTTTTGCTCGTAAACTCTCTCTCTATAATCCTTTATTAATAATTGTGTAATTCTAAATATACGTTTGCTTTCATGCTCAATTTATGTTTATATAACTATATGCGGCTCAATTAAATATATACAATTTATTTTGTTTAATATATATCAGTATCAGTCAACCTCGCAACTTTAATTAAATTCATTAGTAAAAAAATATATTCATTTGTTTATTTAAAATAGAAATCGTTTGCTAGGTTGGTTGTATATCTAAAAGTATTTTATTGTGGAGGCTTATTTTACTTTGTTGTTTAGTTGCCCTTATAAAAGATTGTGACACCTAATATAAAATTCTACCTTTTCTTACCATTGCCTGAAGGGCTAATTCTTTAGTTAATACGTATATGGGAATCAAATTCAAATATAAATTTTATTAGCTTCATAATATAAATAAAAGTTATTATTCATTATGATTTGTTAAATGACTCAGAATTGAAAACAGATTATTGCGCAAGAGATTAGACCCTTTCCAAACTTTAAGTAATAATATAAAATTATATAAACATTGCTGGCATACATTTTCTTTTATTCTGATATTTTATCTTTCCATTTCTTGATTGCTTTGTCATTGGGGCATCGGAAGTATGAAGCTTCCGTCCTACTTTTCAAAATCTTTTGTTCAGAGACACTACTCTCTGTGAAATGTAAGGTTTATGAGGATTATGTGCTGCAGATGGCAGTACATAATGATCTGAGGTCTCAAACTCAGCCTCTCCTTCGATATCGCTCCGCCAGAATGTGCGGACATATCAAATCTAAGTTAGTCTCAAATATTCTTTTAAATGATAAAATATCCAATCGCCATGAGGCCTTATTCCGTTATTGTATGCTAGTACCATTAATTTGCTCTTGAATTTGATCATCCGTCCATCTAAACCTTTAGTAAGTCGCAATGATATGTTAAAGATAATGATTCATTTCGTAAAAATACATTTAGTTCATTGAGTTAAGATGCTTTCTTTTAAAAACCGTTATCGATTTCTATAGATGTAAATCTAATTTATATTAATGATTGCAAAACTTACTCTCGTAAATAAAGCGCATTGTTTGTTTCTTATTTCTAAAAGACGTCTTTTCCAAACAATGCGAATAAAAGTATAAATAATGGTTCTCCAAAGAAATACATGATTGAAATCATATATTTTGCCGATCATCAAATAAATCATTTACTATTAAAACTGTCACAATCTTTTATATTTATTTTCGGCATCCCCAACGCTCCGTAGGAAAAGTTTTCTTTAATGAGCTTATTAACTCCGCATAAGTTATAAAACACTATAAAATTGTATCTGTAAAATTATATTTATTAAACGAGTGATAGAGGGGATTTTATACAACAAATTCCCAAGTCTTGTAAATAAATAGTATTGTCCCAAGCATGAAACTATTTCGTAAAATATACATGTTTCTTAAATCTTTTGTAATATATATATATGCGTTTGTTTAATATTTAATAAATATATCTATTTCATGTAAATCCTGGTTTATTTTTGAATTATTATTTTCTAGTTAATATTTAGAACTATTTTCTTTAGCTAAGAGCTTAGCATTAATAAATAACTATAATAATGTAATAACTGGGCTACTCCGACTTCGATCATCATCATCAGTTTGATCTTATGCTCTATCGCTTTGCTTTGCTTCTGGGCACGGATTTAAAATAATTTTACTGTGTCATCAGAAATTGTTGTTCATTGGGTCAGAGATTCGAAGAATAGGCAATTAGGTTAGAATTCAGGACTGCTCCAGATCTGTGTATCTCGAGCATGATAGGATTCGAGGTACTTTTGCTTAGGATTTGAATCTTGTTAAGTGAGCATACTATTTTGACCGGTACAATATAATGAAAGGTATACACTAGAGAGTAAAGTGGTGATGGCTTCAGTTGAATGGAGGATTGCATCTTGAATCTCTCCTGCCATTGCTGTTGGAGTTTTGTAGATTGGAAAACCCAGGTATCTTTGGGGTTTTGCAGAAAAGGGAGAGTTAATTTGTTTACCAGACATTATCTTCCAGATGGAAGATTTGTTAAAATTTATTTGTAGGCCAAGTTTCACTGTATTTCTGTTTAATATGTTCATGAGATGGGGAAGGTATTTAATGGTGGGAAGCACAACCATGATGTCATCTATATATGCAAATACATTGAAGTTTTTATTGAGAGAGGGAAGGAAAATTCCAGGGAGGTTTTTTTCTATATCCGTCAGAAGAGGGTTGATGTATGCTGTGAAGAAAAGGGCACTGAGCGGGGATCCTTGAGGGATAGACTTGTATGGCTTGACGCCTGGTGTGATCTTGCCATCAAGAGAGAGAAAAATCTTTCTGTTGTTGAGCAGATTGCTGACCATCTGTACAATCCCAGCTGGAATGTCGCATTCCAACAGAATATCCAGGAGGGTGTTTATCTGGACTGAATCAAATGATGCCGCAACATCCAGCTGGACAGCAATAGGTTTTGATTTACGATGTCCTCTGATGTAATTGAACAGTGCAGTTACATTGGACATAGCATGTGAGGTTGATGATCCCTTTTTTCCATATTGGTTCAATGAGATATGGCTAAGAATTTGAGTTTGGATTTGATCTTTAATGACTGACTCAATTATCTTGATAAGCAATGGGGTCATGGAAATTGGCCGGATACTGTTAATGTCGTTTAGTGGTTTTGCTTTTTTAATAAAAGGCACGAGTGCCACTGGGTAAAGATCTGTTATATTTCTGTTGCCGGAGGCTAGGTGATCAATCATTTTTTTAATAATTGGCGCAGTGAATTGACTGAGGTGTTTGTGAAGGAAATTTGGGATGCCATGAAGGGCAGGATGAACGCTGTCAGGGAGAGATGTTATCTTCTTTTTGATTTGGATTTCCATGATGCCATATTCGCCGGGGTCACCAGCATCCAACCAGCTGTTTATAGGAGGAGCTCCATCTTTTTGCATTAATTGGCAGAATTGTTTGCTGATGTGCTGCATCATTGGAAAGCCAATAAGATTGGTTCCATTAGTATTAATGGATAAGGGAGTGATTTGTTTTTTATTGTATCCCAGTGCCCATCTGATATAGTCTCTCATCCAGCAGTGTTGTTGTGCTAAGAAACACTTGGCTCTTCTGATGGATATATATTCTGCAAGGGACTTTTGCTTGATTTTGTAGAGATTTTTAAGAAAGATAATTTTTTCTGTATTTGTGAAATTTTGCTGTGATGCTTGAAGTTGTATATTAATGTCTGTTAGGTCATTTAGCAGGCCATTAGGTCCTTTGATTTTCCTGGTGTGGTGATTTAATATGGACTGAAGTATTCCAGTGAAGGAAAACCAGCCCTCCTCAGCAGGCAGGGAAAGGATATTTATTTTCTGGAAAAGGATGTATGCCTCAGACACTATCGCTTTGGTCATATTTGATTGGGTGATCATGCGCATGGTTTTACCAGGTCCATCAATAGGTATAGGGATTGCAATAGGTGTAAGTTGTAAGATTAGAGCCATATGATCAGAGAAAGCAACAGGGGCCAAGGCTGCATCAAGGTTGAAATGGAGGTCTGGGGTGTAGAAAACCAAATCAATCAGGGACTTTTTGGTTTTAGTATAGAAAGAGTAGGCTTCAGGAGGAAAGAAACCCTCTCCATACATTAATCTGCGATTTATTAGATGCAAAAATCTCTTGTTGAAATCATTGTATGTAGTGTTAAAGTCTCCCAGAAGAATAGTAGGAGAGGTTCTGTTAGCGTTGATGGCATTTAGGATATGGATTATTTTTAGATATTGAGAGGTGTCTTTGGCTGTATATATATAAGCTATGATGATCGGATAACCCCAATAGTCTATTTCTATGACAATAATATTGGCATCTAGGAATAGAATGCTAAAACTGTTTGGTGGTGTTGACTTGCTGAGAAGAATACCGACTCCACCTGAAGCAGAATGGCCTATGGAAAATCTAGTAAATCCGAGAGCTGAGAGAAGAGATAATATTTTATGATCAGTCTTATGGTGATATTTAGTTTCACCCATAAGAAGTATATGAGGGGAACAGAGCAAGAGCCAGTTTTTAATAGCTAGAACTCTATCAATTGAGTTGATGCCGCGAATATTAATGCCAGCAATTTTGCAGAACATGATAGATTAATCCGAACCGTCCTCAGCTAAGTGTACACTTAATCAATGATATCCACAAAAAAGAACATTTCATTAAGGCTAATAAGATAGTCAATCAAATCTTGATCTATAATATGTTTCAAAAAATAGTTACCATTACCTTCTGGATTAATAAAATAGGATCATTTCACTATAGTCACGACTGCAATCACCATTTTTATAATAAATAAATAAAATATCCTAATCAATATTGGAATTTAAAGAAAGATAAGTAGAATCGATTTGTTAGATAACTTATGAATATTAATAAAACTTTAATTCCTGTTTGCTATATTACGTTAAACAAATTGCTAATATTAGGGTATGAAGTAAAATTTTGTTTCAGGCTGGAGCAAAACCAGAGTGGCTTTTAGAATCAACTCGTTTCTGCCAATGATGCAGAAATTGCTCACAAACTTATGAAGTAATTGGACAATGTCAGAACATAAAAGTGGAGGGATGATCATGATGTAGTAAACCTTTTTGGATTTATTTCTATGCTTTTGTCTGTATTACAACGCTTAGTGGTTGTAAAGTATATTTATAACTACAGCTATTAAGGCTAAGAATATTGTTATTCTTACATCTCAAATTTAATCCCATTAAAGATAGAATAACAAAATCATTAAATTAGATTGGAAAACTTGTCTTTCATAATATTCCACCAATATCAAATTGATAAAATCGATTTACCGTTCATTCAAACCTAGAAAAGTCCCATTACAAGATAACATACATTTATTTAAAAGAATGGTCCAAACGCCGAAGCAAAGTTGATAGCTCAATTCAGTATTATTTTTAGACAAAAACAATTACGATAATTTAACATATATTCAACACTATAGCAAAATTAAAATCAAGATTCGCTGTCATGATGCAAATAAATATATCCCTAGCTTTGTACAAAAATTATATTGGAATAATTTAGACAATGGTTAAGAAATATTTGAAAACCAGGCACTCTTCACAAACCTGGGAGCTTTAATTGTAAGTATAAGTATGGATACTTGCTATCTTAATATAAACTGAGCACTGAATATATATATATATATATATATATATATATATATATATATGGGAGATGATAATCTGGACCAACTGATGAGTACTGGTTTAGCACGAAATACATATATTGGTGATTATTTATATTTTCTACATGTGTGTGGTCATGTGTATCAGTTATATGAGATAGTGTGGCTAGTTGGAGAATGCTTGAAAATTTGAGTTAAAATCCTTTATACTTACGATGGTTAAGAATAATTTAGCTGTTAAGAAGACCAAGTTAAAGCCAGAAAGAAGCTGTTATGAATAAGATTATTCTTAGCGATATTGTAAAAATGTTTCTAAATAACATTAAAACTGGTACAATGTTTATTCATTTAACTTCAGCTTATCATTCGGTCTGGAGGGAAAAAATGTAATCCTTCTAAAAGTTTCCAAAAGTCATAAATGCACAAAAAGCATTCACTTAGTTAAAAAATACTCTTTAATAAAAGAATAATAATATGCCACTAAATAATTAAATGTAATAGATACAAAATTTAACTGACTGTTCTTCCACTTGGGTCACTCCTTTTGTCACTTTTATTTAATATATTCCTTTCATCTTCCCTTAACTGAATGTGACAAATTTATTTATGCCTATGATATTACTTTCAGTTCTCAAAAGACACCCTTTTTCCAAATAGAAGAGTCACCTGATAAGATTAACCAACCCAATAAACTTAATATGTTCTAGACTTTATTTAATCACCACAAAATCATTTCTAAGCTAATTGAACTTTGTAATAGTATAATGAAACCCAAACTGATTCCATGATATTTAAAATGATATTGGTTAGTAATTTGATTATTTTTTGTAATTTAGCTAAAGTTAGATCAAAATTAATAGTTATGAATATATCAGTTTGTAATTTAAATAATTCACCATGTTCATTGGCGCTCCTTAATCTGTTGATCAATTCTTTACAATTGCTTGGAGAATATAAAGTCCCTCAATAAGTGTGGTACTTAATACTACAACGAAACATGTGTGTATAATAGTGTTGATCCTTCACAATGGCTTCCTTATGTTTCATATATGTTTCTGCCAAATATAAGAAGAAATAAGAGGTGCAGCAGAGAAAATAAGAAGTTGTTAAGCAGAACAGATTTGCCAAAATCCAAGATACAGTTTCATTTGTAAGAATCCTTAATTCAAAATCACCGATTTTATGTTCAAATAATGATCTTTAATAATTGAAGGATTAAATTATTGTAATACTTTAAACATTTTCTTTTCAAATGTAATAACAAAATAAGCTGGATTTGATCATCCAAGACTTAATTGGAATATTATCAATTGATTTAGGAAAATCTCTAATCAGCATATTCGTCTAGGTTCATAAAAGTAATTCATGAGCCCTTGATATTTATAGAAATAGGTAAACACAAACAATGATCCACGTATTAATTTTCAAAGTTAAGATTAAAATGACAAATTGCAGATCGTAATAAAGCCACTGCGAAATATGTGCTGATCCATTTATTATTTATTTAATAAATCCATATACTAAATTAAACATTGAAGAAATAATAAAAAAAAAAGACAAAGTATAAATATCACGTAATTCTAATGCTCCCATGGAAATGAATAATCTTCTGTATATTATGTAGATTTATACAATTTCTTTGTTTGTAAAAGATATGATCTATTATATTATAAAATATGCCTTCTCTATTTTAAATATCGTTAAATTAATTTCCGCATGCAAAATATAAAAAAAAAAAAACATTGTCAAAACATAAACACCCAATACAAGTAATTGCATGGTTTGCCAATAGAAATTTAAATTCATTCATACAATAATGCAATTTTATACAGTATTGCATATTTTATTTTATTTATATATAACATTACATTTGCTATCTTTACGAACATTTTTTTTATTAATAATTAACCTATCAATACTTGAACACATTGTACCATTTTAAAATCATCCTATTACTTCTTTATTATTTATATCCAATAATGTAATCAATTTTATTGCGTCACGACATTTGTTTGGTGATTATATAATACACATAAAATGTTTTTATTGTTATTGCGTCACGACATTTGTTTGGTGATTATATAATACACATAAAATGTTTTTATTGTTATATTCGACAATCTTTAATTCATTAACATAGATTTCAACATTGAGTAATTGATCACATTGTAACTTATACTACATTTGTTTTTATATAAATACATTCTAAATATAGCTAATGTATGCATTATAGGAACAATACGAAGTCTGCAAATCTCCTAATCGTTAAGCGTTTCATGAAAATTTTATCATCGATCTTATATCTTCCCCTACCCAAATTTATATTCAAATATTTGAAATAGTATAAATTCTTCTGAGAAGTAGAAATATATTTCGAACTATCAAATTCATGTAATTTATAAAATATTAAATTATTACTGACAATTTAAAAGTAAACATATAATAAGCATGCCTATGTTAATCTACAATATCTATTTCGAAAACCTCTCTCAAAAATGTCTCTTCATAATATGTTCATGTACAAGAACAAACTATTAAGCTAATGGATACTTATTCTTTTAATTTAAGTGAATGAGGTTTAAATGTCATTAAACTTAAATTAATAAATATAATTGCATTTTAATAAATACAATTATAAAATCACATTCTTCCCTATCAAATAAATATTGGATATTTATTTGTCTAAAAGTTGGCAGACGTGCTAATTTGGTTAACGCTTTTATTTATTTATTTACGGGCATAATGAAATTCATATGTTTTCGAGTTTTAATATATATATATCAATACACTGCAGGATGAACGTCTCTCCAAGTCAAATCATCTTCCCCGTACTCTAGAATTTCTTCACATTACCCCTATACACTCTCTTATTTCCTCCATCGATCTCACATGTGGTTTCTTTCTGGGTCTTTTACAATCTCTTGGAATCCAGTTTAAGATGTCAATTGTCCATTTGTTATCCTCTCTTCTAGCAATATGCCCAACCCAATTCCACTTCAGTCTTTTAATTTTTTCAATGAGGTTAGTAAAATCTGTTTGTTCTCTTACCCATATATTTCATTTCGATCTTTTCTTCTTACTTCCAACATGAATCTCTCCATACTTCTTTGAGTGGTCTGGAGTCTTTGTATTGCTCTTCTATTAAGTGTCCAAGTCTCAGATTTATAAGTAAGAACTGGTAAAACACATTTATTAAAAAACATTCATTTTCAAACACACAGGCATATTTCCTTTTAGCATCAAGTTATTTCTATCAAAAGCATTCCAACCAAGTTTAATTCTATGATTAATTTCATCCATTATGTTTCCATCTGTATTAATAATCTGACTAAGAGATTTGTAACTGTTAACTTATTCTAACTCATCATAATCAATCGTTATTTTCATATTTCCACTGTATTTTAGTTTTTATGTTAAAGATACTACTCATTTCCTTTAAATTTTAAAATAAATTCAAATTCTGCTACCAAATTATTGTTTTTAATTACATTAGATATTGCATCAGTGTGCAGTAGTGTATATTTTATTAATAGGATTAAAGATATTAAATGAGCTTTACAAGCTAAAAAATATGATCACCTTCTTATTACAACCATGACTGCATTAATATATTAAATTCTTTAAAAAACATTTTAGCTTCCATTCTAGATATTGTTTACAGAATCAATGTAATGCAATCGGTACTATATATAGTGACACCAAATTACGCAAACATTTTTATGGCAGAAATGAAATCATTTCTACTAAGAAATGCTAGGCTGTAACTTACTTAGAGATATAGATGACGTTTTCATACTATTTTCCCATAATGAAGTCGAACGTTATAGATTCTTCGATTATAGAAATAATTTTATTAAAAATATAGTTTTTAGACTAACTTTTCGATTTCCCATTTTTTTACGTTGAAATTATTTACATTAATAAAGTTATAACTATGATTTTATATAGAAAAACCGACTAATAGCCTTCGTCATATATATTTTCATAGGAACCATCCAAATCATGCAAAACCGAATATCCCTTATAGCCAAATTTTAAGAATGACAAAGATTTGTAGTAATGAGAAATTTCATCTATAAAATAATAAAGTTCTATATGATAGAATGATGGATGTGTGATATTCTAAAATATTATTGGATAATGCAGTCATAATTGATTCAGTAATTGACAGGGAAAAACTTCTTTTACTTAAGAAGAACAAAAAAAAAGTTAAAGTTACACCACTGATTTTTACTTTTAATAACAACTTACCTAAAATTAACAGTATATTTCAATATATTAAATTGTACAGATTATTGAAAATCTATTTTTTACAATCCTCCTAAGATTATATATTGAAAACGGAGACCTCTTCAACATATATTTGTTGAAAGGAATTTGATTAGCAATTCCGTATCACAAAAATGTTGTTTTGCATAGAGTGGTAAGCGATATCTTACATGCTAACTTATTATTGTGACAAAAATGGTCTAGATTTCTAATAATAATTTTAAATGCTATATCCCTAATTATGTTAATTGTAAAAGTGTAAAATTAATTTATTTAATAGAGTGTAAAGAGGTTTGAACCATTAAGTAGATGAATCTATTAAAATAACTAAGCATAGATTGTACATTTTGCATAAAAATGAAAGCAGACCGGTATCAAAACCACTCAATTTACCAGATTATTTACTGGATAAATTGAGAGTAATGATATAACAGAATATTTTATTTCTTTTATGAGAGAAAGAAAAAATGTTTTTGATCCAATAACTTATATCCACATGGAATGAATTTAAATATTACCAGTATCATGTCTTTAATTTACCTAGTTTTCTGAAGTATTCTTTCTTTTCTTTGTACATTTTATTCATATATACTAAATGGTTACGGTTATGTCTCTAAAATTAGCATTTAATTATTATTAATTGCTATATATAAGATTTAATTATAATGTATAAATTGGTCATTTATTTTATACTAATTTTCATATAACTATAGTGTAATTTTTGTATATACACACATTTATTTATGTGTACATTCTTAAATAAATACTGTGTACATTTTAAAATTAAGTTTATTTTCTTTTATGTGGTTAGCTTAGACAATAATGCAGTTTTTTAACTCTACTTTCAAATAAATTCTCTATTGATTGGTTAAATATTCTCAGTAAACTTTTTTTATCCAATAGGATTTTTTTGTCAAATACGTTGCACATGATGTGTAATTTTTGAACACCGCCATTTTATTGCATTTCTTTCTGATGAAAACTAGTCCTCTGTTTGAAGTATAAAATATAGAAGTAATTTTGTTTGCAATTTATTTACTTATATACATATAATTATAAAGTGCAAAATCCTTACTGCTAGTGAATAAATAAATACAAATAAAATAGGAAAGAAGAAAATGTATGACTCACAAATTAATAAGATCAGTGAACAATTTGACTGAAATAACAATAAAAGAATTGTTATAATCCTACAAAATTTGAAAAAAAAAAATTGACTATATCTCACATAAATCATCGTAAAAATCTTACTCATGTGGAAAAAAAATACAAGTGAAGATATAAAATAATTATACAAAGTATTTGATGGCCTTATAATATTTTTATGACCCTTTGTAGCAAATAATATTTAACATTTGTTGAGAAAACATTTGTAATATTGTTTAAATTGTACATGAAATATCACAAATTATTCTCACTATGAGTTTATGTAACTTTCATGTTATCTATCTTATTTATGCTGTATATAAAAAGACAGAAAAAGCAGTTGTTGCTTTTGCTTGCATATATGCTGGTATTTTTTATAGGTAACACTATATACATATTTTTTTATATTGAGGTTTAACATATTTTTTTAAGAAACACATTTCTAATGTCATGTAAATAAATAAAAAAAATAACTAATACAATAATCGTGGGATATATACATAGATAGATTGGTATAATTTTACAAAATGTGCGTGAGTGTAAAGGTACCAGTCTGATTATTTTCTACCCTGGACATATATATATATATGATCAATAGATGGCGTCTTTACCAAAACCGCCGAAACAAGTGTAAAATATTTTTACATAAACGCAAAAGGAGTCAGAATTAACTACCTCTTTCATTTTGCTCACCTCCAGATCAGCTGATTTCAAGCTGGTTTGCTTTCGTCAGTGGAAGGATAGAGCTATAGAAACTAGGTCTAAAGACTGACTCTCAAGCGTTTATGCAAAACGTTTATATCAGTTTGCAAGCGTGAATTTTTCAGACCGGTAAAGTCTTCAAACTCAGCCTAGCAAGCTAGATATCTATATGGGTCTGATCTCAGTTCAGTTTCACCACATAGTCAAAGTCTCTGCAATATATATCATTGCAAGAAAACTTTAAAGGTACATTTATGAAAAATAAAAACAAGTTAGTCACGTAACCTGCTATCACTTGTTATTTATGATCAATAGATGGCGTCTTTACCAAAACCGCCGAAACAAGTGTAAAATATTTTTACATAAACGCAAAAGGAGTCAGAATTAACTACCTCTTTCATTTTGCTCACCTCCAGATCAGCTGATTTCAAGCTGGTTTGCTTTCGTCAGTGGAAGGATAGAGCTATAGAAACTAGGTCTAAAGACTGACTCTCAAGCGTTTATGCAAAACGTTTATATCAGTTTGCAAGCGTGAATTTTTCAGACCGGTAAAGTCTTCAAACTCAGCCTAGCAAGCTAGATATCTATATGGGTCTGATCTCAGTTCAGTTTCACCACATAGTCAAAGTCTCTGCAATATATATCATTGCAAGAAAACTTTAAAGGTACATTTATGAAAAATAAAAACAAGTTAGTCACGTAACCTGCTATCACTTGTTATTTATGATCAATAGATGGCGTCTTTACCAAAACCGCCGAAACAAGTGTAAAATATTTTTACATAAACGCAAAAGGAGTCAGAATTAACTACCTCTTTCATTTTGCTCACCTCCAGATCAGCTGATTTCAAGCTGGTTTGCTTTCGTCAGTGGAAGGATAGAGCTATAGAAACTAGGTCTAAAGACTGACTCTCAAGCGTTTATGCAAAACGTTTATATCAGTTTGCAAGCGTGAATTTTTCAGACCGGTAAAGTCTTCAAACTCAGCCTAGCAAGCTAGATATCTATATGGGTCTGATCTCAGTTCAGTTTCACCACATAGTCAAAGTCTCTGCAATATATATCATTGCAAGAAAACTTTAAAGGTACATTTATGAAAAATAAAAACAAGTTAGTCACGTAACCTGCTATCACTTGTTATTTATGATCAATAGATGGCGTCTTTACCAAAACCGCCGAAACAAGTGTAAAATATTTTTACATAAACGCAAAAGGAGTCAGAATTAACTACCTCTTTCATTTTGCTCACCTCCAGATCAGCTGATTTCAAGCTGGTTTGCTTTCGTCAGTGGAAGGATAGAGCTATAGAAACTAGGTCTAAAGACTGACTCTCAAGCGTTTATGCAAAACGTTTATATCAGTTTGCAAGCGTGAATTTTTCAGACCGGTAAAGTCTTCAAACTCAGCCTAGCAAGCTAGATATCTATATGGGTCTGATCTCAGTTCAGTTTCACCACATAGTCAAAGTCTCTGCAATATATATCATTGCAAGAAAACTTTAAAGGTACATTTATGAAAAATAAAAACAAGTTAGTCACGTAACCTGCTATCACTTGTTATTTATGATCAATAGATGGCGTCTTTACCAAAACCGCCGAAACAAGTGTAAAGACGCCATCTATTGATCATAAATAACAAGTGATAGCAGGTTACGTGACTAACTTGTTTTTATTTTTCATAAATGTACCTTTAAAGTTTTCTTGCAATGATATATATTGCAGAGACTTTGACTATGTGGTGAAACTGAACTGAGATCAGACCCATATAGATATCTAGCTTGCTAGGCTGAGTTTGAAGACTTTACCGGTCTGAAAAATTCACGCTTGCAAACTGATATAAACGTTTTGCATAAACGCTTGAGAGTCAGTCTTTAGACCTAGTTTCTATAGCTCTATCCTTCCACTGACGAAAGCAAACCAGCTTGAAATCAGCTGATCTGGAGGTGAGCAAAATGAAAGAGGTAGTTAATTCTGACTCCTTTTGCGTTTATGTAAAAATATTTTACACTTGTTTCGGCGGTTTTGGTAAAGACGCCATCTATTGATCATAAATAACAAGTGATAGCAGGTTACGTGACTAACTTGTTTTTATTTTTCATATATATATATTTGACCTGCATACATACTGAGCATGAAGTGACGTATGTTGTTAAGTGAAAAATCGATAATAATTCCCCTAAAATATTGTTGGCTAAATTGGAAGAAATATATCAAAAGAATTATTAGAGCAAGGAGATTCAACCTAAAATTAGGTCAATCGAAACCTTCCCTGTTAAACTATTCCACAATCGTCCGATTAAATAAACATTGATCAATTTTGGATTTTGCACACCTTTGAAAGCACCGAAATATTCTAATCCAGCATTTCGCGCCAACCCTGATCAATTTATTGTTTATTCTCCCTTTTCTTTCCCAGGAGAGTGTGCAACTATAAATGATTCACTGTCATATATATTAATAGATTAATAAGTTCGACATAAATGGTGAAACAAACCAATTCCCCGGTAAGTTATCCCTGGCTAGCTCATTATATGATTTCATTCTTTCTAACAAATGTTAATAAGTGGGTCAATACTTTAATTACAATAATTATAGTTATATGCTAATGAATAAATAATTCATCAAACTAAGTAAGTGAAACGGCAAACGATTTAAATGTAGAAATCTACTACAGTATTTATTATTCCCTTTCTTGTTTTATCTCCCTCCACCAATTACATATAAAAAACTAATTTAATCCAGTTAATATTGCAAATAATCTAAACAACAGAATGCTGATACAATATTACAAGGTATTATGACAGACTAGTCTGGTTATCATTTTACTCGTTTTCTTTAGGTAAATAGGATTAAGGTTTTATTAAATTAAATTTAAAATGACATTTTAAAAACAAGAAGCTAATCGTAAAGAAAACTTATATCATACCACCTACAATATATATTTAAAGAAAACAGTTGATAATAATGTTAGGTTACAAGTGATAGGGGAAGCAAGAATGATGATATATTTATATGGAAGAATAGTCATAGAAATGTGTTAGTTTATTTTTCCTATATATAATGATTATATTACGATTGATTTCATAAAGTAGCTTTCTTTTTCGTTTTTACAGTAAGGAAAAATGAATATTTACTGATAATATACTTAGAAATAGTTTTGAAAAAAGTATTCAATTACTTGTAATAAAATCCAAAATCTAAATTTATTTATTATGGATCTTTTAGAAAATTTGATAAAGGGATAAGATACTTTTCCATAATATGATTTGTCATCGACATTCCTGAATTGTTAATGGTAGTCGAGTTATTTGTTTTTCTTTCTTTTTTTTTTTCAATTCTTAAGATTCTTATAAACTAAAGTTGGATTGGCATAAGTTGTTTATGATTTTTAGTGTATGCAAAGACGAGGTATAAGAATTTTTGATAGTATATTAGACATAGTTCAAATTAGGTTAAATAATTGTAGGTTCTCTGCAAACAAAATAGACAAATATAGTATAAAGTATTGTAATATTATTTTCGTTGCTACTTTTAAATACTTTACGTAAGTGCATTCTGTAATTCTCTATAATTTTAATGCAAAACAAATTTTGCTATTCTTTTTTTAGTAATTATCATTGACTAATTTTGTCAAATATGATTACGTTATTAAATGACTTTTTTATTCAAAAACATCTATATTTTTGTCAACGATCATAAGACATTTTTAATAGAGATTGTGACTTAACATTATACAGTTATTCAACAATTGTAATATGATTACATTTTTAAAAGTAATTTAACTTCTGTCATTTTTAGTGAAAAATTAAAGAACAATCTTAAATAAAATAGTTGAGGTAGTTTTTTTTTTTTTTGGAAAGAAGAAAGATAACAAACTCATCCATCAGATGTATAGATGGTATATTAGAAAATTTCGATTGAATATATTGCAAATCATTTGCTTTTTATTTCAGGAAAAGTGAATTGGTATATGATCATGGAAAAGTTATGAAATAGATGATGTAGGCATTGTTGTTTATGTATAGTATGGATCTTTCGTTTTGGGGTTTTCTTAATCTTACCTGAAATGCTTTTTCTAACACTTATTTAAAAATAGACAATTTTCCATAGCATTTTATCAAACTCGACTCAAATGTATTCTGGATGATGAAGTTGATGTTTGACCTATCTAGTGATCTGGATTATTTAAATACAAAAACTACAGAATTTTCCATTAAACAAGTGAACATTTTCCCAATGATTCTTCTGAGAGATACTGAGTAATTTTAGCATTACATATCATTTGTAGGAATGATTTAATATTTAATAAATCATTTCTCTTATGACTTGCTGATAAATATGAGTAAAGTCCATCAGTTGGAGATTTTTTAAATGAGTTATTAATATCACGTATTGAAATGTTTGATGTACTAGTATTAATAGATATATAGAAAGATTTTAATATATAATGATGTACATTTTTTTTTCATAAATTTTACTCGTGTAAATTAAATACAAATCAATATTTATGTTGGAAATATCGATAGTGGTTTGAATTAGCAAATTAAAGTTATTTTGATTTTTACAATTAACATTGTAAAATTATGCCATGTGTTTAGTTTTATGTATTTTCTCTGCAATTACAGATTTTAAAGCATTTATTTATTTTGAGTTTTCTATTTGAATGGATTCAGAAAAAATGTAGCCATTTATTCTGGTCTCAATATTAAACTGTAAGAAGGTTTTTTTTTTGTTTTTCTCAAAGTTTGTAAAGTTATGTTTATCGATAGACGTTGACATTTTATAAAAGAAATTGCTTATTCGAGTCAAAAAAGCAATTAATACTAATACATTTATACATAAAATACATATTGTATTTATATGACAATTCACATTTTTTAAAGAATAACTTATCATGAGAGAAATAGAAAACCATTACTTGTATCTCTTAGGATAATTTTGACTTCAACTTTTTTAGGAGAAACATTTATTTTGGTCAAAATTAAAATCAATCTTCTGCTATTAATATTACAGTATGGAGATTATTAGTAACACTACTATTACTGTTTATGTTATTAATATGATTATTGATACTTTTAATGAATATAGATAACTAATTTATAGTTAATTTGTAATAAAGTACTGTAATATTGCATAGAAATCGAGTTGTAAGTTATACCTAAAAAATTATGAGTGACATATTTAAATAAAAATATATTTTTCTTTACAATAATTATTTATAATTCTCTAAAGAAAGATATTTAACAATGAGAATATATTTAACAAAATAGTTATTATTTTCATAAATTATTGTTCAATACTGAATGAAACCTGTTACGCGTCAATAATGTATTATTTATAAACATTAATGTTTAAATATAAATTATAATTAAAATGTGTTTAATAATTTTAGAAATATTTTTAAAAAAAATTCAACTAGTGTCTTATTATGTGACACTACTATAAATGTCTAAGGATAAAAAATTGTTACTGTTGTTAATAATAAAATACAATAGTTAAATGTAATATATAGAACAATTACATTATTTTATTTTTGACAAGGAAAGTTCAAGGTATGATAAGTGTTGAATGCCACTAACATGCCATGTCATAGAGATAATTTTCGGCTGATGTAAATTTCTGTAATATTCTAATGGTTGCTAAATTGATATGCAATATTATTAGAACGTGGTAATTGAAGAGTCTTATGATCTGTGTGGTTTTCATTATTTTTCTATAAGAAACCCCTGTGGAATTCATCGCTCTAAAGTAAGAGTATTAGAAATTGTTTATTTTTGTACATCATCATTATTATTGTCAACTGTTATCAATCAGCTGTAGGATGAAGGTCTTTCCAAGTTCATTATATCTTCTCTGATCTCTAGCCCATTTTCTCTACATCACCCCTGCACCCTTTCTTATTTCATTCATCCATCTCACATGTGTTCTTAATCTTTAAAAATCTCTTGAAATCCGGACTAAGATTTCAATGGTCCATCTAGTCTCACCTCTTTTAGCAATATGTCCAGCCAAATTCCACTTTATTTTTTAAATTCTTTCAAGGAGGTCAATAATGTTTGTTTGTTAGGCATGTATTGTGTTTTCATCTCTTCTTACTATTGCTAACATACACATCTCCATACTTATTTGAGTGGTCTAAACGATCTGTGTTTCTCTTGTATTCAATGTCCCAGTCTTTGATCACTAAGTAAGAACTGGAAAAACACACTTATTAAACACTTTTCTTTTCATGCACAGATACATATTTTCTAGTAATATTAAGTTATTGTTAAGAAAATCGCTTCAACCAAGCTTAATGCTATGATTAATTTTATCATTTATACTCCTATCTGTAGTAATAATCTAGACAAGGTATTTATAGATGTTTACTTTTTTCAACTCTTCATAAGCAATCTTTCTTTTCATCTTTGGAAAAAATTCATTGAACATTACTTTAGTATTTTTAATATTTACCTTTCATCCTAATTTCTTCTCATAAACTTTATAAGATTTGCTAAAGTTCTGAAGCATTATTTGCAAAAAAATAACTACATCATCTGAAAAATCTAAATTACTTATAATAATCTCCATTTACTTTCATTCCTTTATCTTCCCATTTTAATCCACAAAATTCTTCTTGAAGTACTGCTGTAAAAAGTTTTGAAGATATGGAGTCATGCTATCTTACACAATTCTTAATGCTAGCTTTCCTAGTACTATTATGTAATCTAATTGTTGCTGTTGCATTTATCTTCTTTGCAATACGACAATATTCAAAGCTTCTATCTAGGTGATTCAATGCTTTAATCACTGTAGAAATGCTTATAGAATTAAATGCATTTCCATAATCAACAAATCCAAAGCACAATGACATCTCATATTCATTGGTCCTTTCTATAACTTCTCTCAATAATTGAATATGATGTACTGTACTAAGACATTTAAATCCAGCTTGTATTTTTTTAAGTTGGCTAAAATCCAATGTTCTCTCAAGACGAGTTGTAATTATCTTGGTAAAAATTTTGTATAAACTTGATAAAAGACTGGTAGGTTTGTAATTTCTAAGATCTCTTTTATTACCTTTTTTGAATATTAATATTAAAACTGCATTCTTACAATCATCTACTTTATCTCTAACATTATGACATTTGGTAAATACTTTTGACAACTTGTTTCTATTTATTCCCCTTCTTTTAATGTATCTATTATAATGTCATCATTACCTGGAGCTTTTCCCTTCTTCATAAATTTAATTGCAAGTCTCACTTCTTTACTTAAAATCCTGTTCAATTTAGAAGATATAATACATGTAGGAGATACTAATTCTTTATAAATTTACACTTTTTGATAGAACATTTCTATCCATTTCATGATGTCATCACTCTTTTTAGTAATAGTTACATCTTTTTTCTTAAATTCACATATGTTCCTATCAATACCAAAATGTTGTTTGACACTCTTGAGTCTTTTATTCTCTTCTACAGCTTTCCTTGCTTGTTCACAATTATCTTTTCTTATATAATTATAAACTCTTTTAGCAACCTTTTTACAAAATTCAAGATATTCAATTCTTCTTAATGCATCATTTTTAAATTTTTTCATATTCTTCTTTTCTTCATAATTTCTCTTTTTATTGGCCAATTGCTGCTTTTTTCTACCAACTATCTGCGGAAGTCATTTTCCTATTAATTTCTTCCAAATCTGTATCAATTTATTAATACTTGAAATCGATTTGCAAGGTCTAATTTAAATTCACTAGAATGTTTCTGAAGATTACTAATATCAACTGTAAATAGTATTTTTCTTAATAATTTTTGTTACAAAATATTATGACCAAAAAAAAAAAAAGTGGTTTTATTTTTGATCAATCTTTTTTTTAGAAAATACACACACACTCAAATATTTATATATTTTGCAAAACTGTTTACTGTATGAATGGAATTATAATTTTACTAAAATATTGTAAATATTAATAATATATATATATATATATATATTATAACCAAATGCTTTATTACCTTATTTCCAAATTATTACAATGCGTTTATAACAATTAAAATTAATAAGCGTTTTACATTTATCAATCTGACTTAATTAAAATGAGTTTATTTTCACCAATCATATTTCTTTTAAAATTACACTAAACAAAATTACATTTTGTGATTACTTAATTTGGTTTTAACAAAATCAATAACTAATTTAAATATATTAATTATGTAGCGCTGGCTTATTTTATCTATAATTTTTACGTTTATATAACTTAATTAACATTTAATTACGGCTTTATTTTCAGCAACAAAACATTTTTTTTAATTATAAATAAATATACTATTAATAATAATTTAAATTTTCGTAATTATTACTTGATTTTGACGTAAAAAAAAAGGAAAACATTGATTAATTTATATACACTTTTATTTGTCCGGGTATATTTCATTTTTTATTTATATGTCAAAGCGTGGACCGGGAAGCGAAACCGGACCCGCTGCTTGGAAGGCAGCTATACTAACCGCTAGTCCACTAACTTTGAATCATAAGCAGCAAAACGTTATCACTAAACGATAAGTATTAATCGTCATTGTTATAATTCATACCATCTACACACCCACGCACCCTCTTAAATCATATATATGATATTTGAAACGCCCTATAACTATATTGTTTCGGACACACTCCCCCTTTAAATAAATAAAAGTTTAAATTTTTGCATCCCATGGATGCGGAAATATGAGTAAAACTATACAGCATTGGGGCGTTTCAAATATTTTATATAGATTTTGGATAATTTTATGCATTGTTTATATATATATTTATAAGGGCAAATAACTTCAACTTCCCCTCAAACTATAAATAAATAACATTCTATAAGTTTATCAGTAACCAAATATATATATATATTGCTAATGTTACCGATAATTATTTATTTATAACTTTGAGATTAATGTCTGTATTCATATATGTACATAATAGTTAATTATCGTTATATTTATTGTTATATATATACCCTGTAAATTGTCACCTTTTTATGAGTTAAATATGTTTTCCACTAATACTGTTTTGATCAAATTGGATTTTTTAACTCATCCCAATACACATCTATGTCATCGCAACTATTCGTCTATAAAAAATAGTGTTCATATTTCCACTACTTTTTGCATTTTACAGCAACATCACTATTCTGATGAGGTAAAAATTAATACTTCAAATAACTTAACCTCATATACATATATAAAATTAAATAGAGAATAAATAGTTAGAAAAGTAAATACAAAAGTAGATAAAGAGATAGACAGATCGCAAAATATAAATGCACATATAAATAGATAGATAGATGGATAGATAGATAGATAGATAGATAGATAGATAGATAGATAGATAGATAGATAGATAGATAGATAGATAGATAGATAGATAGATAGATAGATAGATAGATAGATAGATAGATAGATAGATAGATAGATAGATAGACCTGTTTAAAACATTTTTTCAGTATACATTCCTGAAACACATATAGGAAGCAAATTCATGAAGCCAATTCATATGTTTCACTAATAGTGGTACTGGAATGGATGCTTTAAATTATTATATACGAAAATTCAGTTGTTGTTTTTTCACTTGCTTAGTGGTATCTTATACAAAGAATGAAATAGATTCAAGATGTATTCATAATAAAAGCAGAATTGTGACTTTCTGATAGTGTGATCATAAATGATTGCAACATGATGATTTTGAAAAAAAATGAAAGTACTGATATAGACTGATAACAAAGATTAAATTTTGTTATTGATATGTCAATAAATATTGTAATGGTACAAATAATCTGAGGATGAACCTGGGATGATGGAACTCATCATCTTCATAAACTCCAAGCCAAAGACAAGATATTCTAAATATATAAACAATATACAAATGAATATGATAAGTAATTCACCTGAAAGATCAATGTAACTAAGTATAAATTCGCCAGCATTACAAAAAAACAATAATCCTCATTTATCCTCATGAAGAATCAACAATAAAAATAAATCAACGTTCTATATTATGGCTCTAGCCAGCTTGGGGCAAATTAGTTACACAATAATATGGATGCACAAACTTAAGCGCTAATCCATAAGAATATAATGGTAAAAATAATAATGCTGAGATATTGATCATCATCTATGTTCTAGTCATTTAGTACCATTAATGTACTGGCCATCTATAAACTTAATTTTAACAACCCACGATCATCCTCACACTTCTATGGATGAATCTAGTAAAGGAACAAAACTTCTATAATTGATACTGTGAACAAAAGATATAATATTTTATAATAATTTAGGATTAAATAAATTCACTGGAATAATATTAACAATGAAATATCAAATTATTAATAACAATAAAATTAAATTAAGCACTGTAGAATATGACTCTCTCTCTCTCTCTATATATATATATATATATATATATATATATATATATATATATATATATATATTATACCGAGACAAAGTCGGTATATGTAAACACACACACACTCAAGCAATGTAAAATACTCTATTTTATTTTCTTGCAACTTATGATAAAAAATAGATATAGTTTTCTTTCCATACTTTCTAAAATACACTTGTAAAATAAAATATTAATATGTCTAATTAAATAGTTTAAGGCTTTAATATAATTTACTAAAATAATATTCTCTAAAAATGAAAAATAATATGCCATTATAAATATCAATAAATAATTTATACTTGTATATGCCGCGGGGGTGATTAAAAAGGGATATTTTAAATTATAATTGTAGTAAAAGTAAAAGCTTATAGAAATGATTTTGAGAAAGATTAAATGCTCGACTTCTAAGCTAATGTAAATTACATTGTTCTCGTAAGACACGCACACACGTATGCATCCAAGGTGTGAATGAATATAAGTTTGTTAACTGAGATTGCAATATGAGATTGCCTAAACATATGATTGCCTCAAGCACATGGATTGAGTTGGACACGGACCCCAACGACAACTCTAAGAACATGGAACTCTGGGGGGAGATTCGATCCTCAGATAAGATCCAACCCATATAAATATCAAGCAAAATCTGAAGTTAAAAAAGTTAAAAAGTTAAATTGTCATTTTTTTCAAATTTTCAAATTCCTTTTATTCAGTTCAAGTCAAATTTCAATTTAATTCAACGTAAAAATTTCCTTCAAATAAAAAATCTTTTTATTTCGTTTGTGCTATCCGTATTCAAGATGATCGCTGTGAAATTAATATTTAGAGCGTCGGTTGTCATGAGGGGCTAGGAAACCCTTCAGTGATTGATCGACGCTCCGCCACCAGAACATCTCCGTCGCTATGAATACTTAATAATATTACCATCTGAAATTAGTGCTCCAACCATTCCAATAATGTTCCGTGAAATACATGAATCATCCAGACTTATTACGCTCAACTTTAAAAGAAATGAATAACCTCATTATGGAAAACATCATCTCCCATGTTCAAACCTTCACTTAATTAGAAGCAGCGGAAGACTAAGCCAAAATCCTAGGTAAACACTTTATTTTTTTTATGCTTTCATTCATTCCATACGTAAACTTTTAAAAAGGCAATCTCATAATTAACTAACTTTGATTTTCGTAAATTAAACTATAAAATGTTCCGTAATTCATTATATTTAAAACTTATTATTGTAACTTATTATTGTAATCTCAACCTTCGTAAAATCAAATACTATGCAATCCCTCAAATTTAAAACTCAGGACTTTTCAAATATGAACTTTGACCCTAATTATTATTTTATAAGTTATAACACTTACTTTCAAAATATAAGAGGAAATTTATATTCTATCATCCATATTTTATGATATATACTATGTTCTTTTCTGTGCGAGTGCATAAATGCGTGTGTGTGCGTGTAAATAAAACTTTTAATCAATATTGCTTTTTTTATATTCAATAAATTTGTTCAGTATTTAAACAAGTCGAGCATTTCTCAAATCATTTCCTATAATTAAATCTTTATTTTATATTTTCGTTTTGATTATTAATAAAGTTAGCATTTATTCATATAATTAATTATATTACTTTAGATTTATCTTTCTTAAACTTTGTTGCTTTTTAAAATGTCATTTACAAACATCGTGCCGTAAGTCACGATGTTTATTTATTTATTTATTCCGTAGTTAAGATAGATTTAAGATTTGGGAGGGCCTATTATAAAAAGTATAAATAAATGTCAATAAATTATAAGTAAAGCTGGAGTAAATAATTCTACCGGACGGTATGATATGGGGGGATGATCTTATAGCTTCTAATTGTTTTGAGACATAAACGAATTATCGTATTGGTTCCAAATAACCAATGACCCGGTCCAATGCTTGGATCGATCTATTAGTCAAGCAAGCGTCTTATCCATTAGTTAGTATAGCGTCTTTTACCAGAAGAGTAATTTAGAAACAATTACATCGCGACCCTGAGTGACCCTATTGGTCCATGCTGGGAGTTTGAGCTTGTGGGCGGGATTAGACTTCGAAATCGTTTTGATATGACGTAAGGTGATGCGAGAAGTTAAATTATAATTAAATCATCGTATCTGGCGCCCCTTTGTGTTGATAGTGAACAACTATCGATATAAGAAAATAAATAAAGCTTTACGCTATGTCATGTTTGTTTCGGAGCTCTCGATCTCTTTTAGGAACGTACGGATAAAGATATATAGGGCGGACGGTAACAATTGGCGCTTCCAACGTGAGGCTAATACAAATGACGCTTCCAAATGTGAAGCTAATACAAATAATGTTTTAGAGAAGCAAATCAAAATATTAGCCAAAAGCGGCCGAACCTCGTAAAAGACGCAAAACTTTTTTCATGTAAACAAAAACTTTGGACGAATACAAAGGGAGAAAAGGAAAATAAATAAACGGAACAAAATACAGCGATTCATAATATCGCAAATCTTTTAATAAAAAAACATTTGGAGCCGGAGCGAAATAAAAAAAAAAAAAAAACATAGCGGGAGATAGAGGCGCGGACGTCGATTAATCACTTGTATCATAAATAAATAAAAAAATAAAATAATCACGTTCCTGTAAGCATTAACAAAAAGTTATAACAGTCTAGATATAAATAAAGAAAAGAAAAAATCTTTTATCAAATGAACAGCAATAACGATAATATGTGGGAAAGTGAAATAGGAAAAATAGTACAAACATTTAAGGGAAAGAGTAATGAGGACCCAAGTGAACACATAGAGAGCCTAGAGAGATTATTCGCTTACAAAACATTTAATGAAGAGGGTAAAATAGCCATAGCAGTCAGCCATATACGGGAAGGGGCTCTAGATTGGTGGAAATCGATACGACAGAAACCAAAGACATTCAGGCAGTACGAAGAAATGATAAAGGAGAGCTATTGGGGAAAAGCAAGACAAATGAGAGCCTTACGTGAAATAGAAAATGAGGAATGGAAAACAGGAGAAACGATGGAAGGATTTTTTCGTAGGAGAATGGCACAGCTAAGAAAAATAAACGTAGGCGCACCGTCTGAGGAATGGTTGATCAGAATAGCAGGAAGGGGATTACCCACATGGGCAAAACGATTTTTGATAGGGATAGATAATATGGACAAGGTAGTAAGGAGGTTAGAAGAGATAAAGGATGAAAATGAGGAAGAGGAAGAAAGTCAAATAGCCAATATAGGAAAGATCATAAAGGAAGAGAGGGGAAGTAGAAATGGATCTCGATGCCCTAAAATAGAGGTTGAAATAGGGGGAATGAAAACTCACGCACTACTAGACTCAGGGAGTCAAGTATCAGTTCTGTCACAAGAAACATTCAGCAAACTTACCCAAGAAGAACCAAACCTCAAAACACTACCGCTTAAGATAATGCACTTAACCTTGGCGAATGGGAAAAGGGCCCAAGCGGAAGCAGTACAGGCATGGGTAGACATAAAAATAGCAGGAAACCAGCATAACCAAATCATGCTGGTAATGCAGGGATTAATACATGATGTTATATTAGGATCCGATTTTATGGGAAAATATAAATGTAGCATCGACTACGAAACAGAACAAGCCCGGATCTCAGGAAGGATGGTGCCTTTTATAGAACAAGACCAAACAAAAAACATGGAACAGGCCATACATAGTATGGAATTAGCCAAGAAAATGGTAACAGAGAAGATCGGAACAAAGCGAGAAGAAGAGATGGAATTGGGAAGTCTCCTTGAGAAATACAAGGACATATTCTCCGACATACCTGGAGTCATCAGTGGTTACGAACACAGGATAAAACTCATTCAGGATCAACCGTATCAATCTAGATCATACCCGATCCCCTTTCAATACCGGTCAGAGATAGGCAAACAGATAAACAACATGCTAGAATGGGGAGTAATCTCAAAATGCTCCTCACCATATAACAACCCCATTGTTGTAGCAAAGAAGAAGGATGGTTCGGTACGATTGTGTCTGGACGCGAGACTCCTCAACAGGATCACGATCGCGGACACAAATGCTCCGCCCCCCATGAGTGAATTAATAAATCGGTTCAATGGGAAAGGTGTTTTTTCTACCCTAGACATGACCAGTAGCTACTGGCAGATTAGCCTACACCCAGATGACCGCCAGTATACAGCATTCCGATATAATGGTATCGCCTATCAGTTCAACCGGATACCATTTGGTCTAAAAAATAGCGGAGCAGGTTTGATACAATGCCTTGATAGAGTGCTGTCAGAGGAAGTGAAGGGGTTTAGCACCACGTATGTTGATGACATCATCATCGCGTCTGAGGATAATAGGGAGCATATTAAATGCCTTCGAAAATTATTCCAAGAATGTCGAGAAAAGGGAATCAAAATAAACCTGGGAAAAAGCAGGCTCATGACACCCGAGGTGAAGTTTTTAGGGCATATTATTAGTAAAGAGGGAGTATCACCTAATCCGGAAAAAATACAAGCCATACAGGAATTCCCAGAACCCAAAAAGAAGCGTGACGTCAAGGCTTTCCTCGGACTGTGTAATTTCTTTAAACAATACTATCCAAATTTTTCAGAAAGGATAGAACCACTGCTCAGACTTCTGAGGAAAGAAACACCATGGGCATGGAAAGGAGAACAGGAGGCTAGCTTCCACCGAATAAAGGAAGGGTTCTTAAGACACGTAGTGTTGGCACACCCAGACTTTGGACGTACATTTTATGTACAAACGGACAGCAGTGGAATAGGAATGGGGGCAATGATGTTTCAAAAGGATAGCAATGGACAGAGCAAAGCGATCGCCTTCATAAGTAGACTTTTTACAAAGGCCGAGCAGAACTACACGGTCACCGAGAGAGAGGCCCTGGCCATTGTATGGGCTTTCAAAAAACTGAGGCAATACCTAGTAGGATCAAGAGTGGTGGTCGTGACCGATCACCGAAGCTTAGAGTTTCTGAACAGGAGTTTTCTGACGAATAGCCGCCTAATAAGGTGGAGCCTCACCCTTCAGGAATTTGATTATACGGTAGAATACTGTAAGGGGAGGGACAATATAATAGCAGATACCCTTAGCCGATATCCCATAGGACGAGGCCATGAGAGAAACGAGGAGCCATACATAGCGACGACACGAGCCCAAAGCAGGGAGCCTTATAGCCTTCAGAAAATTAAGGAAGCGCAACGGGAAGACAGGGAATGTAGACAGGTCATGGATTTTGGCAGGAACCACGCGGTGCTAAATAGTCAAGGAAATACGTTATGGGCCCATCGAAAAAAATGCGTTATCAGAAATGGACTTCTTCAACGACAAACAGGAAATGGGCAGAATTATCGGGTGATAATACCAAGAGCCATACGACAGAATATTATAGCGCTGGCACATGATGAAAGAGGACATTTCGGGGGCAACAAGACCGCCGGATGGATTGAACAATGGTTTTACTGGCCAAATCTCCACCGGGATGTAATGCAAGAAATAAGGAAATGTATGACATGCGCCAAAACAAAGCCAATGAATAGATCGAATGAGGGAATATCGACACCAATCCTCGTGTATGAGCCAAATGACACAATAGCTATTGACTTCTACGGGCCACTACCGATGGCAAATGGGAAGAGGTACCTGCTGGTGGCATATGACTTGTATTCTAAATTGGTATCAGCTTTTCCGATCAGTCAAGCAAATGCAAAGCAGGCGATTCGAGTTCTGGAAAATCGACAATTTAGGGAAGTGGGAAAGCCAAAAAGAATTTTATCAGATAATGGGACTCCATTCGTATCCAAAGAATGGGCACAGTGGACAAAAAAAAATAATATTAAGCATGCCCTCACGTCTATTCGAAATCCTCAAGCCAATCCATGCGAGCGAATGATGCGGGAACTGGGACGACTTTTCAGAATATATGTGCATGGAAACCATAAGGCATGGGTAAAGGAAACGCCCCGGGTTGTGAGCATGATAAACGAAACCAGGAATGAGTCAACTGGGTTTGAACCCGACCGCCTTCACTTTGGGAGAAGGAGGCCATACCCATATGCCCAAGGACCCTGGCCTCAAAAGGAGAAAATAAATCGGACAAGGGATGCCCAAGAAGCCAAACGGCAACTGCAGAAAATGAGCCAAGTCCGAAAAAAAAGACAGGGAGTTGTGGTAGGAATATTCAAGGAAGGAGACAGAGTCATGGTACGGACGAATCCAGTCAGTCGGCCGGAACAGGCCATTTATAAAAAATTTCAACCCTTATATGAGGGACCTTATGTCATAGGACACGCATATGGGAACAATGCCTTCATATTGTATGAAGGGACCCGAAGGATTGGTACATATAATGCCCGGGCCTTGAAATTAGTGAATGAAGTTCAAACCCCTCACCGTACGGAGGAGGAGCGGAGCAAAGAAAGAGGGAGAGAAAGAAAATAAATAATTTTATTGTGAAAAAATTAAAATGCCAAACCTCACATTTTAATTTTTTTGGACGGATCGCGGGGATATATACCGAGACAAAGTCGGTATATGTAAACACACACACACTCAAGCAATGTAAAATACTCTATTTTATTTTCTTACAACTTATGATAAAAAATAGATATAGTTTTCTTTCCATACTTTCTAAAATACACTTGTAAAATAAAATATTAATATGTCTAATTAAATAGTTTAAGGCTTTAACATAATTTACTAAAATAATATTCTCTAAAAATGAAAAATAATATGCCATTATAAATATCAATAAATAATTTATACTTGTATATGCCACGGGGGTAATTAAAAAGGGGATATTTTAAATTATAATTGTAGTAAAAGTAAAAGCTTATAGAAATGATTTTGAGAAAGATTAAATGCTCGACTTCTAAGCTAATGTAAATTACATTGTTCTCGTAAGACACGCACACACGTATGCATCCAAGGTGTGAATGAATATAAGTTTGTTAACTGAGATTGCAATATGAGATTGCCTAAACATAAGATTGCCTCAAGCACATGGATTGAGTAGGACACGGACCCCAACGACAACTCTAAGAACATGGAACTCTGGGGGGAGATTCGATCCTCAGATAAGATCCAACCCATATAAATATCAAGCAAAATCTGAAGTTAAAAAAGTTAAAAAGTTAAATTGTCATTTTTTTCAAATTTTCAAATTCCTTTTATTCAGTTCAAGTCAAATTTCAATTTAATTCAACGTAAAAATTTCCTTCAAATAAAAAATCTTTTTATTTCGTTTGTGCTATCCGTATTCAAGATGATCGCTGTGAAATTAATATTTAGAGCGTCGGTTGTCATGAGGGGCTAGGAAACCCTTCAGTGATTGATCGACGCTCCGCCACCAGAACATCTCCGTCGCTATGAATACTTAACAATATTACCATCTGAAATTAGTGCTCCAACCATTCCAATAATGTTCCGTGAAACACATGAATCATCCAGACTTATTATGCTCAACTTTAAAAGAAATGAATAACCTCATTATGGAAAACATCATCTCCCATGTTCAAACCTTTATTTTAATTAGAAGCAGCGGAAGACTAAGCCAAAATCCTAGGTAAACACTTTATTTTTTTTATGCTTTCATTCATTCCATACGTAAACTTTTAAAAAGGCAATCTCATAATTAACTAACTTTGATTTTCGTAAATTAAACTATAAAATGTTCCGTAATTCATTATATTTAAAACTTATTATTGTAACTTATTATTGTAATCTCAACCTTCGTAAAATCAAACACTATGCAATCCCTCAAATTTAAAACTCAGGACTTTCAAATATGAACTTTGACCCTAATTAATATTTTATAAGTTATAACACTTACCTTCAAAATCTAAAATGAAATTTATATTCTATCATCCATATTTTATGATATATAATATGTTCTTTTCTGTGCGAATGCATAAATGCGTGTGTGTGCGTGTAAATAAAACTTTTAATCAATATTGCTTTTTTTATATTCAATAAATTTGTTCAGTATTTAAACAAGTCGAGCATTTCTCAAATCATTTCCTATAATTAAATCTTTATTTTATATTTTCGTTTTGATTATTAATAAAGTTATCATTTATTCATATAATTAATTATATTACTTTAGATTTATCTTTCTTAAACTTTGTTGCTTTTTAAAATGTCATTTACAAACATCGTGCCGTAAGTCACGATGTTTATTTATTTAATTATTCCGTAGTTAAGATAGATGTAAGAGTTGGGAGGGCCTATTATAAAAAGTATAAATAAATGTCAATAAATTATAAGTAAAGCTGGAGTAAATAATTCTACCGGACGGTATGATATGGGGGAATGATCTTATAGCTTCTAATTGTTTCGAGACATAAACGAATTATCGTATTGGTTCCAAATAACCAATGACCAGGTCCAATGCTTGGATCGACCTATTAATCAATCAAGCGTCTTATCCATTAGTTAATATAGCGTCTTTTACCAGAAGAGTAATTTAGAAATAATTACATCGCGACCCTGAGTGACCCTATTGGTCCATGCTGGGAGTTTGAGCTTGTGGGCGGGATTAGACTTCGGAATCGTTTTGATATGACGTAAGGTGATGCGAGAAGTTAAATTATAATTAAATCATCGTATCTGGCGCCCCTTTGTGTTGATAGTGAACAACTATCGATATAAGAAAATAAATAAAGCTTTACGCTATGTCATGTTTGTTTCGGAGCTCTCGATCTCTTTTAGGAACGTACGGATAACGATATATAGGGCGGACGGTAACAATATATATATATATATATGTCCACAGATGGCGTTCTACCAAAAACACCTATCAAGCGTATTTTCGTTTACATAAACGTCAGAGTAGTTAGTATTCACTATCTCTAACTATAATTCCACTTTCAGATCATGATTTCAAGCTATTTGCTATCGTCAGTGAAAGACAGGAATAAAGAAACTAGATCTAAATACAAACTCTGAGCGTTTATGAAACAATTTCTATTCAGCTTGCAAGCGTGAATTTTTTAGACACGTAATGTCTTCAAACTCAGCATAGCAAACCAGATAGCTATATGGGTCTGATCTCAGTTCAGCATCACCACATAGTAGAAGCCTCTGCAATCTATATCATTGCAAGAAAGACCTCAAAGGTACATTTATGATAAACAAAAATGCAAGTTAAAAAACTTGCTAACGCTTGTATTTATGTCCACAGATGGCGTCCTACTAAAAACACCTATCAAGCGTATTTTCGTTTACATAAACGTCAGAGTAGTTAGTATTCACTATCTCTAACTATAATTCCACTTTCAGATCATGATTTCAAGCTATTTGCTATCGTCAGTGAAAGACAGGAATAAAGAAACTAGATCTAAATACAAACTCTGAGCGTTTATGAAACAATTTCTATTCAGCTTGCAAGCGTGAATTTTTTAGGTACCTTTGAGGTCTTTCTTGCAATGATATAGATTGCAGAGGCTTCTACTATGTGGTGATGCTGAACTGAGATCAGACCCATATAGCTATCTGGTTTGCTATGCTGAGTTTGAAGACATTACGTGTCTAAAAAATTCACGCTTGCAAGCTGAATAGAAATTGTTTCATAAACGCTCAGAGTTTGTATTTAGATCTAGTTTCTTTATTCCTGTCTTTCACTGACGATAGCAAATAGCTTGAAATCATGATCTGAAAGTGGAATTATAGTTAGAGATAGTGAATACTAACTACTCTGACGTTTATGTAAACGAAAATACGCTTGATAGGTGTTTTTGGTAGGACGCCATCTGTGGACATAAATACAAGCGTTAGCATGTTTTTTAACTTGCATTTTTGTTTATCATAAATGTACCTTTGAGGTCTTTCTTGCAATGATATAGATTGCAGAGGCTTCTACTATGTGGTGATGCTGAACTGAGATCAGACCCATATAGCTATCTGGTTTGCTATGCTGAGTTTGAAGACATTACGTGTCTAAAAAATTCACGCTTGCAAGCTGAATAGAAATTGTTTCATAAACGCTCAGAGTTTGTATTTAGATCTAGTTTCTTTATTCCTGTCTTTCACTGACGATAGCAAATAGCTTGAAATCATGATCTGAAAGTGGAATTATAGTTAGAGATAGTGAATACTAACTACTCTGACGTTTATGTAAACGAAAATACGCTTGATAGGTGTTTTTGGTAGGACGCCATCTGTGGACATAAATACAAGCGTTAGCAAGTTTTTTAACTTGCATTTTTGTTTATCATAAATGTACCTTTGAGGTCTTTCTTGCAATGATATAGATTGCAGAGGCTTCTACTATGTGGTGATGCTGAACTGAGATCAGACCCATATAGCTATCTCGTTTGCTATGCTGAGTTTGAAGACATTACGTGTCTAAAAAATTCACGCTTGCAAGCTGAATAGAAATTGTTTCATAAACGCTCAGAGTTTGTATTTAGATCTAGTTTCTTTATTCCTGTCTTTCACTGACGATAGCAAATAGCTTGAAATCATGATCTGAAAGTGGAATTATAGTTAGAGATAGTGAATACTAACTACTCTGACGTTTATGTAAACGAAAATACGCTTGATAGGTGTTTTTGGTAGGACGCCATCTGTGGACATATATACAAGCGTTAGCAAGTTTTTTAACTTGCATTTTTGTTTATCATATATATATAAATTAAACATGATTTTTATTAATACCAAAAACGAAATTGTAATTTACATATATGTTCCAATAGATTTCCGTAAAACACCTATATATCAGCATACTGATGTGTCTGTATAATATAAAATGAAAACATTTGAATTGTTATGACATAATAATGAAAATATTATTTTTAATATAGATGTATCTACCTGACACTGATCTATATAAGCACACAATTGTAACATATAGGAATTATCATATACTATAAGCTATCACATTTCAATGATATATAAATAATGACTGTTTTCACATATATATGTGGGTATCCATGGAAGTGTGTGCACACACTGACATTTATAACATATATTTTAATTTTTTAAAATAAAAAAAAATATTAAAATATTATATTTTTATAATTAATTTCATGTTGTAAACATAAAAAGAAATCAATTTGCTTTTAATAATTCATAAGTGCAAACATATTATTTAAAAAATGTAGATAATATGTATCAAATTTATTAACTCATTATTTCTAATAGTAAAAATTTTGTTTTCATTTTACTTTATTAAAAAAAACACAACATTAATTCTTTGACAGTCCTTAGTAAAACTTTTATTTTTTTTTTAACTGGTTACTCTAGATTATATATAAAGATCTTTAAACATACTCCAGCAATTTCATTTATTTTCTAATCTAGAAAGAGTTTCGGAGTTTTCTTTTTCAATAAAAGATATAGGTAATGCATTTTACTTTTTGATGAATAAAGCTACTTACTTAAACAGATGTAATTTAAAACATTACAACTGTCATTTTCACTAAAGAAACTATTTAAAATAATTCATCAGCTGTATGTATATATATATATTGTCATGGATATTCCTAACATCCTTCCAATACCTATGATACAACATGTGATCTAATCTGAATCCAAGAACCATGATATTAGCATTATTTATTGATTCAAACACAAAAATTGACAAACAATAAATCACAACACACATTTTAAATCTCATCATAATTATACTGTAATTAAATATTTCAATTAAATTATCATGCAGACATGATAGCTAATATTTAGCAATTATCATTTTGTTAAATGTGTTACTATTCTAAAGCAATCTAACAATGCATGGTAAATAAGATCGGATAAATGAACGCGATCAAGAAATAAAAACTAATATTAAAGTGAAAAAATATCAAATAATTTTTTTATTGTTATTAACAAATTACTTATATTAATATTATTTAAAAATGACATCAACAATGGATTAAAATGATGACCATAAACTTGCTTTTAGTTGAACAACGAGCTTCTTCTCCAATGAGAGATTTTTTTTTTATCTGCAGAAGAACCTATAAAATTTTACATAGAGAATCCTAATTTAAATTTTAAAGAGAAACATCAATCAATTCTGATTGCATATCTGAGAAAGAGAGAATGAACATAGAGAATTAAAATTAACTAAATAAGGCATTTGAAATTAACATCTTTGCACGTAAATTCGAAGTATTCAAACTTCCAAAATATCAATAATACTCAGTTATAGATCATAATGTCTAGACTTGAAGGCATACAATAATATAAGAAATATTGGCATTACTTCACTCAAAACAAATCATTAAAGCAAAATATAAATAATGATAAAAACAAATATGCATTGCTAAGTAGGAAAGAAAGTCATTGTCCATGGACTTATCACTCCACACTTGCGCTATGAAATATCAAGGTGATTCATAATGAATGGATAGTATAACTCTCCTCTTCAAAGCAGAAATTCCAAGGCTATCAAGGATATATTACCCAATGCATGTTCTAGAACAAGGGTGGCAACCTATGGCGTCCGTGCCATGCTTGGCACGTCAACGATTATCAATGATTGAAATAGTAAAAATATATATTTTAAATACAGCGTCTTTTTTTTTTTACATTCAACATTGAATTTACGATGAAATCATTATTTATCAGAAAATAATACGTGAGTTTATTTAAAAGATATTTTTTTTTGTTTGCAAGCAAAATAAATTCTACATATTGATATTTTACTTCTGATATTAAAAAATGAGACCATAATCCAAATAAAAAGCTTACTACGTTATCAATTCTAAAAAGCTATTTTTGGTAGTTGAATGGCAAATAATCGATGCTCATTAGTGGCACTTCTTTCAAAAAAGAGATTCTTGTGGTATATTTACAGAGATTCCACAAATGTCCACGTGGTATTCTCTCTTTTCAAGACTCTTGGACAAATGAATATGGATTTGTACAGTAAAAAATAAAAAGACCGTGCTGTGTGTAGATTATGCTGTGAAAGTATTGCGTGTCATACCTCAAGTGTACAAAGACATTATCAAAGTAAACGTGTTTATGTTTAAAAACTCAGATGAGAAAAGTGAAGCTATAAAAAGAGCTATTTCTGCCTTTAAGAAACAAACTACTTATTTTAGACAAGAATGTAATTATACAACTGCTCTTTGTGTGGATTCGAAAGGCAAACCTTCCACAGATGAACAATTCATCAAAGAAACGTTTTTGAAAAGTTCTGAAATCTTATTCAGTGATCTACCAACTAAACAAACGATACTGTCTCTAATTCGAGAAATACCAGCTTCTGCAAGATTAATTCAAAGAAGAATAACTGACATGGCCAAAGATGTAACAAAACAGAAAACCAGTTTACATCAAGCTGTTGCATTCAGTGTTTCTGTTGATAAAAGCACTGATGTAAATGATGTGGTGTGCCTAATAATAGTTGCACGATATTGTGACAACAATCATATTTATGAAGAATTGTGTTACTTGATTCCTCTTATTGGTTCACCAAAGGGACATGATATTTTTACTGCATTTTTCAATTATTTTGAAAATCAGAAAATTAACATAAATAAAATATTTAGTGTTACTACTGATGTCAGCCATGCATGGTTGGATGGGGAAAAGGATTTGTTAAACTTTTTAAAAATCATATTAAACATTGAATATTGAGTTTCCACTGCATTATACACCAGGAAAATTTAGTTGCAAAAATCTCATCACAATGCTTGAATTCTGTAATGGACACTGTCATTAAAATAATTAAGTTCATAGTTTCTCGTTCTTCACTAACACATAGGCAATTTCAACCCTTTTGCGAGAAGTGAATAGTGCATATATGGACCTCCCTCTATACAGCAATGTAGTCAAGGTAATGTCTTGAACAGGTTTGTATCATGTCTGAAAGAAATCAAGATGTTTCTTGATGAAAAAGAACAACATTATCCGGAAATAAATAATGAAGACTGGTTATGCAAATTAATGTTTCTGACTGATATAACTCAACACCTGAATGAGTTAAACTTGCATTTGCAAGGGAAGGGTCAAACGATACTAGAACTTTTTGAATATTGGAAAGGATTTGCATGAAAATTAGATATATTTTGGCATGATATTACCACTAACACCTACAAGTACTTTCCAAATGTAAAGGCCCATGCAAATCAATTTAACATTAACAAAGATGATCTTCAAAAATACATTGAAGCGCTCAGAGAATAATTTTCCAAACGATGTGAAGATTTGCAAATACACACACATATTTTCTTTCCTCATCAAACCTAACTTAATTGTTTTAAATGTGACTCCATTTGATATATCTCTTTTTGAGTGGATGGATATTGATACTTTTGAGATGGAATTAATGAAACTAATGACATCAGAATTGTGGCAAACTAAATTTGTAGAATTGCAGAAAACTCTTGAAGGGAACTATCTAGAAAAGTCGACTGTCATTCTCAATTGTTGGATATCATTACCTACAGTAAGATTTAATTCTTTGAAAAAACTGCTTGTTTTCTGCTTTTAGGCATTTGGTTCAACTTACTTATGTGGACAAATTTTCTCACAAAGAAAAATATTTTGAGTTCACAAAGACGTTGCCTAACACCTGAACATTCAAAGCATGTGTAAAGCTAAAATTAACCAATTACATACCTCACATTGAGCAATAGAGCAAAGAGGTACAATGGCAACGTTCATATTAATTTATTTTAATGATAAAAAATGGCTAATCATATTAAAATTCATGATATTTTTTTCTTATTTAAATTATATATTTTATATAGGTAACAAATTGTAATTTATAATTTGTAATATAATTTTTAATAAGCATGTTAAAAATAATTACAAATTTAAAAAAAGATACTTTTCACATGATTCTAAGTATTTTAAAATATTGAATGACCAATAATATAAGATGCAGTTATAATGGATTTCAAAAGTATATATTATATAATAGCATATATTGTATACTATAATATTATATATAACTTTGAAGTCCATTATAACTGAACCAATTTTGATAGTATATAATATAATAAGATTGGTAAAATCATGTCAGCATGCCGGATTAACATTATAAAATTTATAACATACGTTTGGCACCACACTATTAAAAGGTTGCTGATCCCTGTTCTACAACAATTACGAATTATTATATATTCTTTCAATGGATTAAGAGGGAATACAGGAATGATTCACTAGGATACTTTTTCTTATAAACTTCAAAACCAAGTTAAAGATGACATCATTCACTTTATTTATTTGTTATATTTTATTTTTTTTAATACTGGGGAAAAAAGGGGTAACTTCGTCACAAAATAATATTTTACCTTTAGTGTAAGCAAAAATAAATATTATTTATGATGAGCACATGATTGAGTACAAAGCCGATCATTATCAAAGGGAAAAGGTAAGACTTTAGGTGCTTAATCCAAAGATTTATGTACTGGTAAGACATATTTTTTTTGTTTGTTCATTTTAATAATTGTGTTAAATGTTTTCATTATATCTGAATAATTATCACTGACATAAAGGGTTTTACTTGTCTGTATAATGACTATTGCACTTAACAAGGGAATTCCAAATTACATGAGTACAGATAGAAATCTAATATACAAAGTTAGGTAAAATAAATGGATTAAGATTTTCAATTAAAAAATATAGAAAGTAAAAATTATTATGGTAATTCTATACCTAGTATAAATATTACTTATCTTAATAGGAACACTGAGTGGCTATTCTTGGTGGGATCAAGATTTGAGATAATATTTGGAACCAATTATAAACAAAGAATAAACATAAACATCTAATCAAATGTTTTGTAATTTTATTTTAAACTTTCATTGTTAAAAACACTAATCGCTGTAAACATAATTATTAACTTTATTCAAATGTTAAATTAAAATTCTTAGTAGCCTTTTCTATATACAACTATTAATTAGTTATATATTCTCACATATTTATGAATATTTTATTTGTTTACACATTATTTCACACCTTACACCTATTATGAAACACATACATATGTTTACACCTATCTCTATTTTAAGTGATATTAATATAATCTGAATTAGATAATCATGCAGAGTCGCCATGGGTTCGAAACTTGGTATAATGGAAATGAAATAAGACATGGATGAGGTGAGTTAGATATATAGTTACTATTTAGTTCGTTCTTAACATCTCCTCTCCTAGGAATGAAATCAATGCGCGTGTGATGTGTATAGATATAAATAATAAAAATATAATCCGTTATTCATTGTGATGACCTCACCAACCTCTTTATTTACTAGGATAAGCTCGTTCCGTTACAGATGGTGCTACCATTCACGGGACACGAAAATCGTATATATTTGTATCACAATTCGTTATGCATATAAAATATATCTATTTGCTGGTTAATTAAATTTTATATTAAGATACAATTTTATATCTTAATCGGAAAACAATAAAACATAATCATATTTTAAAAAAATATCTGGTTATGAAAAATTGGATTTGAATATAGAAATTTATTCAGAATTTAAAACACAAACAAAACATAATTGTCATCAATTTCACTTGCGTTAAAATGGAAAGAAAAAGGTTAAATACATTGAATGAATAGAAATAAAATAATATCCATTAAATAGAGATAACTTTATCTTTTGATTTTACTAATAAATTACAAATTACTACTAATTGACAATTCCCGAGGCTAAGCAAGAATTTGTCATAAACCCATAATACTCTTTTGTTGAGGGTTTAATAAACATTTAATTCTCTCTCTCTCTCTCTCTATATATATATATATAAGAAAAATATTTTAATTTTAACAGAAGACAACACAAAAAAGTATGCACTAAACCAAACCAATATTTATTTTCCATAGTATTACTTCATAATAAATGTATAATAATTAATCCATTCATAGTATTATTGTAATATCGTTAAATCCTATGTTTTAAAATAAAAAAAAATATCTCATGTTTTTAAAGTAAGACCTGATTTCTATTTAACTAATTACAAGATACCTATATAACTTATCTCTTAAGGATCAGCTATTATCTACTAAAAATGTTTAAAAGTGTTGATATTTCACATTTAATGAAGTCTTGCAACACAAAAATATATAAAAACGCAAAGCTTTGCAAAAATGTTATTAAAAAATCGATGTAGAAAAGCCAGCAGATATTTACTATATCAGCAATGGCTCCAATAATCCAATAAACATTTGTCACAAGCGTCAGCTTCCAAAACACCTGAGAGATATTTCGGTGATTCGTGACTTGACCCACTTTTGCTAAATTCTGAGAATATTTTCTTACTTTCAATATTATGACAATAACAACATATACATTACTTAGCAATATAATAAGCATAGGTAATCTATAAAATATTGTTACTGAATACCAATTTCCAATGAGACAGTTATCTTTTAATTGAAGATGAAATACCTCTGTCATAAGACCACAAAGTAAATCGCAGGCAATAATGATAAGTGGAGATAACCATGCAATGAGACATTTTGCGGTAAAATAACTTTTATTTGATTGGTGGTAATTAACGTTCGTGAGTGATGCAAACTGTGACCGCATTTGAATTCCAATCAAAACCATCCACATCATTCCTACTAGCAATGTATATCTTTCAAGAGAATATATTATTAAGCAATATACAAAGTTAGTATGTAATGTTCTGCTTAAAATAAAAAATATTTGCTCTAATGTAAAAGCTATTCCAAGATTAAAATACATGTTGTAAGGGTTGGTTTTATATCTTTTAAAAGCTATAGCCATGAACAAATAAAGAAAAGAACAAATTAAAGTAATAAAAATGCAAATCATACTATATGTTTTTGCACATTGAGTACCATCATCTGTGGGATGCATATTCCGGAGACGCCTACTGATATTTGATAAATTGTTCCATAATTCAATTTGGGGATTCATATTAAATATTTTAGAAATTACATTATTTGATAGATTTACAGTGCCATACTGAAAATGTAAACTTTTATTATAAAACATTTTTTATTTTGTAAATATGAACAATATATTCAAGTAAATTAATTGACTTTTTTTAAAAAACAAAACAACAATTATCGAATACTTTCAGTAGTTTTATTTTCCACGAATTTCATTCATTTTCTTTTCTTCTTTCCTGAAATATATATATATATAAGCTTTAAATTAAACGTAACTTAAGTATATGTAAGCTAAGGGAGTATAACATAGCTTAATATATATGTAAACAACACCCTCTCACAAACTATGACTTAAAATCACTCTTTAGCTCAACATTTAGAATGTTTTAAGCCATACACTGTGAGAGTGTTATTTGCTCTTATATATATATATATATATAAGATTTATAAGACTTTTTATATATATATATATATATATATATATATATATCAAAAAAAGTCTTATAAATCCAAGCAATAATATATAACATTTCAACCAGAGCACTGGTTTTCATCAGAAAAAAAAATACACAGTAAAATGGCGATATTCAAAAATTACAGATTTGATAAAAGATCATAAATTTAACACCACCACTCCCCCTAATTGGTCACAAAATCTAACACAGAATATCTACCCAACCATTGACAAAATTCAAACAAAACATTCCTCCTAATCAAGCTTAAATTCTATTTAAATTGAAATAATATATATATACATATATAAAATACATATTTTGCGGGTTCATCCGTGTTAAAAACTTTTTATACCAATACACTGACGTTTCGACTTGGTCACACCAAGTCGAAACGTCAGTGTATTGGTATAAAAAGTTTTTAACACGGATGAACCCGCAAAATATGTATTTTATATATTTAACCCGTGCAAATCTTCGTTTTAACATACATATATATATATATATATATATATTGAAATAATAAATAAAAAATAAAAAATCCAAAATTATAATTGAATATATTATAACAATCGAAATGAAAGTGAAGATCGAATCTAACCACAAACTACGATATCTGCTCTACAGAGCGCTATCTAGGCATTTAAACCTAGAAAAATTTATAGAGTAGGCAGATATGCGCTGTTAAGATTCCACTTTATTTAAATATTCAGATCGTTAGCCCAAGTCACTAGCTCAGTGGAGATGCAGAGATAAAAATCTATATCTTAATTTATATCTTAAATATAAATAAATAAAAGCCACTGCCAGAAATTAACACATAAAACTATTTATTTATGCACATATAAAATAACATTTAAATTTTGAGGAATAAATTCAACATTTTAGATTTTTCTATTAATCTTTCATTTTACATTTAAGTAAATTACAACCATGAGTTTAATATTTATTTAGTGAGTCGAGTATGAATAGACTACAGAGATCTGCATCTGAAAAGAAAATATTCTTCCCTGATTTAACCTTAGGCAACAAATTTTGCAATCAAACCGGCACCAATCCATCTGATACATTTGTGTATTCAATGTAGCATGAAAATACGACAACACAAAATACTATACTGTCAGGAATGTATATCTGATCAGTAAGTAGAATTAGAGAAAGACATTGTCTCTCCACCAACAGGAATGCCACCTCTGTTGGCGAGTAGAACAATAAACATAAAACTCCATAGGAATGGATCGCGGTCCTTTGCCATCTTACAAACCCATCCATAGGCAAATAGAAGGTGTGTGGATATATATATATATATATATATATATATATATATATATATATATATATATATATATATATATATATATATATATATATATATATATATATATATATATATAATCCTGCCCATAGCGGATCTCATACTACATCTACAATTACACAAATATATCCAATCCATTGAACCAATTCAACTACGAAATGAATAACCCAAGATTATCCTCCCTTAATATAACTTTACAAAACTATATAGCCATTCACGCCCGACTTAAATTTAACATTTAGATACATTCGCACAGATTTGTTTAAGAATGTTGGGTATAGATCGATTACATAGATTCCACGGTCAAAAACATTTCAAAATAAACATAAATGATCAAAATACAAAATTATTGATCCTGACAATTGCAGAGGGAAATTTATAAGTAACCCAATAGTATTCACCATAAGATACTTGCATTGTCACCAATAACTTAAAAGACATCTGAATAAATACATTTTAGATACCATACGGTATCATTATTTATCGAATGTCTATATATTTTGATCAAATATGAAAACCAAAAATATAATTAACCACAAATGAATCCATGCAAGCATCTATAAACAACTTAAATTTCATGCATTTAAATAATCTTTACAATAAGAAAAAAAAATGGAAATGATGTTTATCATTCGGAAAACATATAAAATTAAACATTATTAATTTGATTTAAAAACTTACAAAAGTCAGATAAGAGTCCGTTTTAACATTTAAGTTGGCTTGTTTATCAATTTGTAAAACTTGACGAAAGTTCTTAATTGATTTTAATAATTGTTCATTTCATATAGCCTATGGTAGAAGAGTCCAGGTTCCTGTTTTTAATTCCCATGATGCCTCCTTTGCAAGATAATGTTCTGGAGATGGCAATAGCTGGTTCAAGGTATCACAGTCTTTCATTTTTCTTTAAATAGAGAGTGTGGTATGTGCATCCTATCACATCTCTCAAACACAAAAAGCTGGCCCTGACAGAAAAAACTGTATTTCCCTTTTTATATTGTCCACACGGATTCAATCAACAAAATGTCACTAATACATCACTTTTATTAGAGTCCAAGCCAAGGCTTAGTGCTTCCATTGGTCAAGCTAATTTCTCTTTATTTTCTTATTTATCTTTCATCAGATCATTTTAATTATACAAGAGCCCAAGGGACAGTTTGGTTTTCAATAATTCATAAACAATCATTTCCATTTACAGATTACATTAATTAATACCTGTTTTTATTTTTAAATCTTGTACTTTTTTATAAAAAAGTACGTTCAAATACTTGTTTGTTTGTTTTTTAAAAAATATTTTTAAAGTTTGGCCTCTGTGCGAATGTATATACGTTTAACAAACATTTTAATTTTAGCATTTAGTTTTTTACTTTTATTTGCGAACTTTTAAGTTTTTATTTTAAATTAATGTAACGACATATTTATATATCGTTACAATATATATATATAGTTCACAAATTAGACTGTGCTCACATACAAAAAATACCTGTGCTCATACTAATATTCATTAAGAACTCATTTTTTGCTAGTTATAGCCAAAAATCTGACTAAAAATGTGAGTTTTACATTGATGTCCAGTCACTCTAATTCCGGCATTTTTAATGCTATTATTAAGATTTTGCGTTATTTTTAAAGGTTAAAAAAAGTTTTGTAAGATGCTGTCCTCTCTTAAATTATTTTACAAGTAAAAAATCAATAAAACTCATGTTGAAGATCTAACAAAGGAAGAAGGCCATCCTTTCTTGAATTTGATTGGCTGTTAAATTTTGACAACAAAGAAAATGGTTATCAATAACTAAGGAGTTACAATTTATTATCTTTCATTTTGAAAATGAAAAATGAATGTTTTAGACCATTTTAAAAGTATTTTTTGACAGATTATAAATTATTTTGATAAAATATGCTAAAAATAAAATTATTTTAGAAAAATAGCTAAAACTTTAGCAAAAATTATTTACTTTTCCACAACGTAAAATTGGGAAAGAAATCACAGATGTCAGCAAACTTTTTGGTTGGTGAGTAACATTCATTTTAGATTTGCCACTATTGAATATTTTTATAATTATAAATAAAAATGTATTTTTGAAAAAAAACTTTTATTCACTTTCATAACCTGACAAATTATTGATATAATTTTTACAAATGAGACTAAAGTGAATATAATATTAAAAGATGAATATATTTTGATGCTTGAGTTTGTGAATTGACCAATTAAAAGTTTAGACTTTTACCTCACTCAGCCAATAAAATAATCAGTAAAAAAGAGGTTAAAAACTAAAATACTTATGCATATTAATCAAAAATTATAGTTAGTGCAAAGTACAATAATCAATTATTTACCTATATACAATGAAACACAGATATTAAACATTTATATAACCAATCTTTACATAAAAAAATCTCATATAAGAAATTTTTTCATATAAAACAATAACAACTCACATATAAATATCATTTAGGAGACCGGGTAACGTAAAGATGTAATAGTTCCAATGTATAAAGTCAATCCATGTGAGTCTAAGAACTTGAATTTTAAAATTAAAAAAACCCTCCTTTTCTCTTCCTTGTAGAAGAAAAAGCATACTGAAGCATTACTACTCTTAAATTATCAATTGAATGTTCAGTAAATTAAAGTATTTTGAAACCAGACTATCTTCATTCTTATGCAAAATGTCAAATCTATGTTTAGTCATTCTGACATGAAAACTATTTGCTGACTCTCCTATATACTGGTTTAAACATATACTACATTCTATCAAATATATAAAATTAACATTTTTACATGTAAAATAATTAGTGATATACCATTTAAAATTATGATTTCTAGTACTTAAAACCACTTATGTCACAACAATATGTTTGCATGTAAAACATATTTTATTCTCACATGGAGAACATCTTTTTTCCTGTACAGAACTGCTAATAAAATTTGTTTTAACAAGAATATCTCTAAGTGATCTATATTTTCGATATACAGCCTTAGGTGGATCAGAAACAATAGATTGTAAATAATTTGTGGAGTGTAATATGTTAAAATGTTTCACCAATATCTGGTTAATATTAGATAAATCTCTATTAACAGTAAGAACCAATGATGGAATATCTAATTGTTTTTTTTTACTTTTTTTTAGATAAAAGAAGTTTTTTCTATCAATTAAAGATCTCCTTACTGCATTATCCAACAATGTCTTAGGATACATCATATTGACTAATTTATTACATAAAATTCTATTATTTTGTTGAAGAAATTTCTCATTATTACAAATCCTCTTTATTCTTAAAAATTGACTATAAGGAGTATTAACCTTTAAATGTTTAGGATGGTTACTATAAAAATGTAGATAGCGGTTATTATCAGTTGGTTTCCTATATACAGTAGTAGTAAGAACTATATTAGTGTAAATAACTTCAACATTAATAAAGTGAGCAATTGATTTCGATAACTTCATTGTAAAATTAATATTTTTATTAAAATTATTTAAATAACTTAAAAAATTATGAAGTCCAACTTCATTATGTGGCCATATCATGAAAATGTTGTCTATATATCTAGGCCAAGTATGAGGTTTCAGCCTAGCATTATCAAGTATACAGGATTCTAGTTTTGACACAAAAATATTCACATAACTTGGCGACATCTTTGTACCCATCACGTTACCTTGTTTCTGTAAATAGCATCTAAAATCAAAAGTAAAAAAAAAAATTCTTAAAACCAAATACATTAATTCAACCATAGTAGTAATAAGACCATGATCATACTTTCTATCTTGTAAAGCACATTTAATAGCCTCACATCCATCATCATGACATATATTAGTGTACAGTGATACAATATCCAAAATACCAAAACACAATCATCTGGTTACTTTGAATATTGCATCAATGTACACTAATATACCTCATAATGTTGGAGTTGAGGCTATTAAATTAAATGTGCTTTACAAGATAGTATGGTCATGGTTTATTATTACTATGGTTGAATTAATATTTTTGGCTTTAAGAAATAATTTTTTTTTACATTTGATTCTAGATACTATTTACAGTAACATGGTACTGCAATGAATACAAAGTTGTCACCAAGTTATATGAATATTTTTATGACAAAACTAGAATCCTCTATACTTGATAATGCTAGGCTGAAACCTCATGCTTAGCTTAGATATATAGATGATATTTTTATAATATGGCCACACAATGAAGCTGAACGTCATAATTTTTTTAAGTTTTTTAAATAATTTTAATAAAAATATTAATTTTACAATGAACTTTTCAAAATCAATTGCTCATTTTCTTGACGTTGAAGTTAATAATACTTCTTTCATATACACTTCAATGCAAACAATTTTTTTTAAAAACTTCTTTATTTTCCTTACAGTTTCGATTGTCCAGCAGTCATTATCAGAGCTACAATTTTTGAATAATATAAATAAATACAAAACCATCATTTCATATATATATATATATATATATATATAATACATAACCATAATTTCATATATATATAAAAATACATAACCATCATTCCACATATTATATATATATATATATATATATATATAATATGTATATATATATATCATATATATATATATACATATAATGAAACTTAAATATATATCCAAACAATGGTAAACAATTTATAATATAATATAAATAAAGACTAATAAAGAAATATTTTCAATTATATTCATAATCATTATCAACACAACTTTCAAAATGGAATCATCTATTACCAACCGGTAGATAATTACATTTTGAAAGTTGAGTTGATAATGATTATGAATATAATCGAAAATATTTCTTTATGAGTCTTTATTTATATTATATTATAAATTGTTTACCATTGTTTGGAATATATTTAAGTTTCGTTATTGTATTATTAATATTAGCGGACATTTATTTTGTTTTATATTGCCTTCATACATACACATATAGATCTGCATCACCCCTAGACATATATAAAATTTATACCTACATCTATATATACATATGCATATCCAAATATATACACATACCTCTTTTAAACATACATATTGTAACGGTCAGAAAACGTGTGATTCGTAAACATAGTGCAGAATTCGACCACCATACAGAACAGCAGCACCATCGAGTAGTGAAGCCACCCGTGGTATTGAGTTCGAACATAGTTTATTGGTTCCACAATACAATCCACAAAACAACACATCTGATGCGACATTAGTAAATATTTCCTTAGGCACGGTGGTCAGGGATATGCAAGAGACTCATGATTTTATTCTCGAGTTAGCCAATAATCAAACTAATATTAATTAAACATTCATATTTACATAATCGAGGAAATAGTATATAGAATGGGTATCGAATGAATGAAACGTAACTGCAGACGTATAGTTTAAAACTATTTATTAATACATTTTAATAAAACAATCATTTACTAATAATATTTGTGGATTTAAAGCTTCAGTAGTGGGATTTGCGACATGATTATATTTTAAAGAATACATTGATTTATTTAGACATTATTTTATATTGAGGATTTCAGTAGCGGTATTTCTGATACTGAAATGTTTACAAAAGGAATACATTTATTTGAAGGCGTAATCTAGCTACCTAAAATTCTCGAGTGAGTATTTCTAATGCATGCCTTGGGGAATTTATACCTTTGCAATGCAAGAGTCTAAAGTAAGATTTAAGAGTAGCGGCGGACATATATTTATTTAATTAAACTATTTATTTTATGACTAAGGGCAAACATTTATTTGAGAGTGAATTATGAAGATAATGCAGAGGTGGAGTGATATATAGAATAATAAGATTAAGTGAAGGAACATGTGGTACACTTTAGAAAGGCAATATGGAATGGCAGTATATCGAAAGTGCAATGCCGCAAATGGGTTTATAAGAATGTCAGGCTGGTCTCTGCCCCGACCCGACAAAGTAAGGTGTCACATAAGCATAACCAGGGACAAGCGGTCCGTGTCGCATTTTTTCGCTGGCTGGCTGCATGACGATGTCAAGTCCTACGGGAGCACCCATTATGCCCGCTTGTGTAGGATGACTGGGGTTAATTTCAACCCTGAAGAATCCGGAAATTTCACGGCAGAATGGGTCATCGCATCTCTAAAATGTAGCGCATGTATACTGTATAAACGATTATGATGAGATTTAAAATAGATTTCTAATTAGGCCCTACATTATCAACATTTACTAGAGAACGTTGGCGACTCTCAAAGAAATGGGATTTTCTAGAATTATTCATTAAATTTAATAAATACAAAATATATATAAACTGGGAGTTATTACAACTAATATGCCAGCTATTTGCGATGTAGTAGACCCTGCATTACAATAAATGATGCACTGAATGTGTGTCGATTTATATGAAAGTGAAGTTATTAAGGAAAGTAAATTTTAATGACAATTTGACATGCATTCTTTGTTTCAAGCGATCATAGATTTACTTTGAAAATTGAAATAATTATGAGCATGCAATAATTAAATAATAACTATAGATAAACATGTTGATTATAGAAATACGCACCCACGAAAAATAGAGTGAGGTAAGCTAGATTATTAGAGAAATTTACACATTAAATTAATTATTCAATTTTAGTTATACAAATGATAGTTTTTACATTTTATAATTTAGATAAGTATTATGAAGAAGAGCTATAGCATATTATTAGAGTACTCTAGAGTTTGAACACAGACAGGTACCTGTTTTATAAGCAGTTTTCTGATTCCATTAATTTAGCAGCAAAAGTTCACGAGTGGCAAGTCTTTCTTGTATTTAGATATTCATTTAATTTCATGGCAGCAGCAGCTTTTTCATTCATTTCAGGCAGCAGATCTTCATGGTGAATTTATGACGGGCAATGAAAGTTCAGCATCCGATAGGCCCTCCCAATGGAGAATAATTTAGGTGCTTTACTCGGTCATACCTTGGCAGGAACAAATTATTTTATTATTTTTGGAGACTCTCAGTGATCGAGAGCACAGCTAAAGTTTAAGTGAATGTCTCCAGCAAGTCTAAGATGACCTCTTTTTTTATCTTGATCTTTCACATTTTTGTTAAGATATTTTTAGGTTCTACTTAATCTGCCCTGAGGATAATCAATGCATTTAGTTGGTTTTTAATTAAAGAAAGCTGCCGTTCTATTGTTTACATTTTACATTTACTAATTACATTTTTGGGGAATTTTTCTTTAATTAATCTATTATCTATCACTGACCGATGCTTTTAAATTTCAAAAATAAAAAGGGAACACAAGATTATTTTAACTTTTAATTAAATATTACATCAGATATTTTTAGAATTATTATTAAATGAAATTTAAACAAAGCAATAAATACGAACTTTATAATCCAAAATAAATGATTAAAACTATACAAAATTATATAACTAAAAGAAACCTAAATTATATTATTTTATCCCTATTTATTGCGTTTAATTTGAGATCGAAATGTGTGCATGTCTATGCTGAACTCTACATATATTTATACATTTTTAATATTGTTACACACACAATTCGATATCAAAAAGTTTAAATTTGGGCGGGATAGACCGGTCAGTGAGAAACGACAGAAAAAGGTGAAACTTAAGATTCGAATACGAATCTTACTGTTTCAATATATATATATATATATATATATATATATATATATATATATACAGATATATATACACCCATAGACATATATATATATATAAATCCACATATACATTTATAAATATACATCCATATGTATACTCAACTTAGATATAAATTACATATATATAAAAAATACAAAATATATACAATACTCCGGTTTTTTTTAATTTTTACTTTTTAAAACTATTTTATTTTTACTTTTTTTTTAATTTTTTAAAAATCTTTTTAAATATTTTATTTTATTATTAATATTATTTTATAATTTTCTTTTCATCACTTCTTATTATCTATCTTGTTTAAATATTATCTAATATATAATATCTTTTATTTTAATATCTCTAATTTTAATTTTTTTAAACTTTCATCTTTACATCACTAAAAAACATTTTTCTTTAATACCTTTAATCATCTCCTCTGATTTAATTAAAATGACTGTTTTTTTTTCTAAATTTTCTATCTTGTTTATTCATTTAAAACAACAACTTCTGTTATCAATTTTATAAAACTTATAATTCTATTTTAAACTTACAATTTTTACATTTATATTTATTAACAATATTCAAATAATATAAATACAACTACATAACCATCAATTCACTTATAAATATACATATGATTATCAAATATCCATACATCCCCTACATACAAATTTATATATTCACATCACCTCTAGACCTATATATTGGTATATATAAAATAAAAAATTCCATATCTACATCTCTATATATACATATGGATCATCATCATCATCATCAACCATTATCAATCCACTGCAGGATGAAGGTCTCTCCAAGTTTAATCCATCTTCTCCACTCTTTAGCTTCTCTTCTCCACAACACCCCTGCACATTTTCTTATTTCATCCATCCATCTCACATGTGGTCTCTTTCTAGGTATTTTACAATCTCTTTGAATCCAGTTTAAAATTTCAATTGTCCATCTATTATCATCTCTTTTAGTAATATGTTCAGCCCAACTCCATTTCAATCTTTTAATTTTTTCAATAAGGTCAGTAACACCTGTTTGTTGTCTTACCCATACATTGCGTTTTCGATCTCTTCTTGTTACTCCCAACATACATCTCTCCATACTCCTTTGAATGGTCTGAAGTCTCTGTATTGCTTTTCTATTAAGTGTCCAAGTCTCAGATCCATAAGTAAGAACTGGTAAAACACATTTGTTAAAAACCATCCTTTTCAAACACATAGCCATATTTCCTTTTAGTATCAAGTTATTTCTACTAAAAGCACTCCAACCAAGTTTAATTCTATGATTAATTTCCTCCATTATGTTTCCATCTGTATTAATAATCTGACCAAGGTATTTGTAACTGTTAACTTCTTTTAATTCTTCATAATCAATCTTTATTTTCATATTTTGAGCAAATCGATTAAACATTACTTTAGTCTTTTTAACATTTATCTTTAGACCTATTTTTCTACTTTCATCTGCTAACTCCTGCAACATTTCCTGCAGCTCTGAAGCATTATTTGCAAAAACAACTACATAATCTGCGAAATCTAAATGACTTAAAGACTCTCCATTTACTTTTACTCGTTTAGTTTCCCATTTTAATCCACAAAATACTTCTTGCAGCACTGCTGTAAAGAGTTTTGGAGATATGGAGTCACCTTGTCTTACACCTTTCTCAATGTTGATTTTTCCAGTATCATTATGTAATCTAATTGTTGCTGTTGCATTTTTATAAATATTCTTTAAAATATGACAATATCCTGGATCTATACCTTGATGATCCAATGCTTTAATCACTGAAGAAATGTGTATAGAATCGAATGCCTTTTCATAATCCACAAATCCAAAACATAATGACAACTCATATTCGTTTGTCCTTTCTATGATTTCTCTCAATACCTGGATATGATCTATTGTACTAAAACCACTTTTAAATCCAGCTTGTTCTCTTGGTTGGTGGAAATCCAAAGTTCTCTGTAGACGAGTTGTAATTATCTTGGTAAAAATTTTATATAAACCTGATAAAAGGCTGATAGGTCTGTAATTTCTAATATCTTCTTTATCACCTTTTTTAAATATTAATATTATTACTGCATTCTTCCAATCTTCCGGTACATTTTTATCATTTAGACATTTGGTATATAACTTTGCTAAAATTGTTTCTATTTCTTCACCTGCTTCTTTTAATATATCAATTATAATTCCATCATTTCCTGGATCCTTTCCTTTCTTCATACACTTAATTGCATGTGTCACTTCTTCATTTAAAATTCTGGGCAATTCGGAAGATGTAATAGATATAGGAGGTACTTGTTCTTTATTACTATATAATTCTTGATAAAAATATTCTACCAATTTCATGATGTCATCTCTCTTTTTAGTAATAATTCCATCTTTTTTCTTCTTGCAGATATAAATTTCCTACCAATACCAAAATGTTGTTTAACATTTTTGAGACTTTTATTTTCTTCTACAGCTTTCCTTCCTATTTCACAGTTATACTTTCTTATATCATTTTCAACTCTTTTCCGTACCATTTTACAAAATTCGAGATATTCAATTCTTTTTAATACATCATTTTTGTATATCTTCATATTCCTTCTTTTCTTCATAAATTTTCTAGTCTCAGTAGAAATTTTATTAGTCAATTGCTGCTTTTTTCTACCAGCTATGTTTGTTGCAGTTTTTAAAAGTGTATCAGTTATTTTCATATTAATTTCATTCAAATCTGAATCATGTTCAAAATCTCCTAACACTTGAAACCTATGTGTAAGTTCTAATTTAAATTCATTAGAATGTTTCTGAAGATTAGGAATATCAACTGTAAATATTGTTTTTCTTAATAATTTTTGTCTCTCTAGTTTTACATTAACACGTAACTTACACCTTACTAATCGATGATCGCTTCCTGTGTTAAATTTATTCAGAATATTACAATCTTGAAATATGTATTTTCTGTTAGTCAAAATATAATCCAATTCTGCTGTACCTTCATTTGGATGCTTCCATGTCCATTTCCTTTTAACATTTTTCTCAAAAAATGAATTCATAATATAAAGTTTTTCTTTTTCTGCAAACTCCACAAGTCTATGTCCTCTCTCATTTCTATTACCACAACCAAAATTACCTACAGCAATTTCATCTTTCATTTATCTACCAATTCTAGCATTAAAGTCTCCCATAACAATTTTAAAATGTTGTTTACTCTGATCAAAAGCCTTTTGTACATCCATATAAAAATCTTCTACTACTTCATCACTTCAAGAACATGTTGGGGCATAAATCTGAATTATCTGCATTTGGTATCTGCTATTAAGTTGTATAACTAATCTTGCCACTCTGTCCGATACACCATCAATCTCCACAATATTGTTCTTCCACTTTTTATTTACAATGAATCCTACTCCACTTGTATTTCCAATATGTTTGCCTTTATAATAGAGTATATGTCCACTTTTTAAATCAATTGTTTCTTCCCCTTTTCTTCTAACATATGGATATCCAAATATATACTTATATCCTTTAAACATACTCATATATACACCAATACACATAACCCATATACATACATATACCAATCCTCATATACATTTATAAATACTCACCCATATATTGAAACAGTTAAATCTGTTACACATATTTTGCTTCACTGTCTGGTGATATTAAAAACCTTCGACCAGAGATTCAAACCCAGTTTTATACTTACAAATCATTAGGGAGTGCAAGTACACATATACATGCGATTATTTCCTTTTTCTTTTGTTAGTTACACATTACTTTGATTAAATAATATTAGTTTTATTCTGAAATAATTTCCACCACTGTAAATAGTCGTACATGTGTGTGAATGTGTCACAGATAACTGTAAATGTTATAAATTATATTTTATTAAATATGTTTTTTTTTCCTTAGTGTATTATTTTATTTAAGCCGAAATAATACCAGAAAAAGCTCTAGAGAGTAATTAGTATAACTGAAATTTGCAAACAAAAGAATGTTTAAATTTAAAATGTCTTTAGTAAAGCAGATTTATTTTAAAAAGATCCTACATTAATGGAAAATAAATCTCATGAATCTATTTCCAACTCAAAATGGATTGAAACAATACCCTCTTGAGCTTATCTCATCATCATCTTTAAAATATAGCAGTTACAAAGGATAAGTGCATTCCAGTCAATTAATGCATATCTGGGTCTTGCCAGTGACTGGGAAAATAGAAAGTTCTAGGTTTCAGTGGCATATAAATACAGCCCAAATTTCTATGTTAAACACACTGTGCTTTATTTTCAGAAGGTTTTGCAGGACAAATCTGCATCACTCAAAAATTTAAAATATGTCTCTCGAGTAGCAGAAGAAATTTGCTTTTCTGACCTTTCCAAAATAAGCTCCATACCGCTATACTTCTATGCCATCGCCACTTAAAGACTGTCTCAATGAACTCTTAAGCTAACTCTGAAAGGATGCCAGCCATTATTTTTCCAAAATGTGCCTTGCTGACTTTATTTTTTTCAAATTATTTTTCTATAGGCTTATTAACCCATACAACTGTCAAGTCTTCAAATAACAGAAGGTAATCCTGTCTCTGCTGCAAATATGAACTTTAAAATCTCCATCTATTTGCTTTTAATGTATTTAAAATGTAACTTTAAAACCTTCATCTATGTGGTTCTTATTTTATTTAAACTGTAACTTTAAAAACATCCATCTATGTGTTTTTTTTAATTTATTTAAAATGTAACTCTGCCTATTTCATAATCGGTGATGTAGTGCCGATTTTTATTAATTTCCTAAAATAATGACTTTCTCTAATGCACTGAATCTGTAATTTTATTTTCTAAACATACTTGCTGGATTTCATTCTTGCTCTCCTATTATTTTAAATGTGCTAACTTTTAACTTTATTTTATGTTTGAATATATATTATTTAATATGCCAATAATTCAATCTAGTGAACCGATCATATCTTAATTTTCTATTTCACCATTATGGAATCTTAAAAAACTAAATGTAAGCTTTTTTTACTAAACCCAAGGTTCATTCGATTGAATAACATTATTGAATTGTTCTATGTGTTTCATGGCATACTATCCATTGCCATATTTAAAGACATCAATTTACTATTATCTAAACACTATTGATTTTGTGAATTTTAATGTTGAGTAAAGTAAAGCTTTGTGACCCTACCTTAGCTAGTAATTTATCATTTGCTCATCATGCCACCTAACGTGATGATTTTAATTAAATTTTCTACTTGTCAAGCATATTGACATTTGTTTAATGATGGAAACTACATATTCTCCCTTTTTATGTTTGACTTTCTATCCACTATTTAAGGTCAATTATGTACCATTAAGGATGAGTTAAACTGTATCATGTCATTACGCCCCATTTGATTATTTATGAAGGCATTAGTTGATACATCAGCATCATTACAGAACTGAAACCTATTCACATTGCTTACCCTAGATAACATTATAAATTTTTTATCTTGCTTTCTCAAACCAATACCCGGAGATCCCGAATTTATTTCGTAAGGCACATTTCTTGAAGGAGTTTGGAAGCACCGACTCCATGGGGTTGTGTGAGGTTGTAACTAGGCTCTGCATGGGGTAACCTTGGAAAAACCCAAAACCATGAAACTCCCTACCAATTATTTCTTTAGATGCCATCTGTCACAAGTGCAGGTGAGCTTCATGTTCGTTTAAGTTGATAAAGCCTCTCATCCTTTTTGGCATTAACATATTGGTCAGCACCACAGTTATTAATATTTTACATTCTCCACTATTAATCTCTAATCATAATGCTATGATTGTATAAACCATCCTGATCTTATTTATATTTTATAAGTTAAAAATGTCACGTTTTAAAGCTTACTTAAGCTATCCACCCTCTCATGAAACAATCTTTAGATGTGCTGAGAAATAGCTTTCAGTAAACTCTACTAAAATTGAACAATGTAACAAAATCTGCAAATAAATGTTTTCTTCTTAAATCATTAAAGAAAATTCATTAAGAACGGTATAAATTTTGTAATTTATAATATACTTTAATTTGCCATTGTGATAAACTGTAATTAAACCAAATTACATTTATTTTGAAATTTGTCAGGTCATTTATTTTGTTTATTTGAATAGATCATTGCATTCAGAATAAAAGTCTTGTAAATGTGATATCTTTCATTAGCATATTAAGCCGCATCATTTTGACTATTTATTGATTTTATTCATATATGTGCCTGGTGTTTGCATCTTTGTTAATCATTAATCTATGTTCCATTATGTCACTCATGGAATACGCAAATCACTACCGATAATTATGTGAAACCCAGATAGTATTAATTATGTATAAATAGATTCACTGTGTATTTATTTATTGTATCTTATTCATATTTGTTTACTCAGGTTGTAACCAATTATTATTATTATTATTATTATTATTATTATTATTATTATTATTATTATTATTATTATTATTATTATTATTATTATTATTATTATTATTATTATTATTATTATTATTATTATTATTATTATTATTATTATTATTATTATTATTATTATTATTATTATTATTATTATTATTATTATTATTATTATTATTATTATTATTATTATTATTTTAATAAATAAAATATATATAATAACAGTTTAATAAGTTATTCCTTGGTTATTTTTTTGTTCCTTCCATGCGTGCACATCATTAATTAGATTGCGTTATATATAAGAGTCCATTGATTTTAAGCTAATCTATGACATTTGTTAATGATTCTTAGCAAATAGTATTATAGTTATAAGGTAGCTCATATTATTGGGAGGGGGAGTTTACAGGTTAGGTTAACCAATTATTCCTATAGATCTTTTGCTTCTCTGCTGTTGCATTGGGACAGGAATTAATGGAATTTCCTTTGTTATCATCAGAAATGTTGTTTGTAATGTTATAGATTTGGAAAATAGACAAGAGGGCAGAGTTCATGATTATTCCTGACTTATGTATCTTGCATATGATTTGACTGTAGGTTCTTTTGCCTAGATGCTAGCTCTTGTTAGACGAACATACAATTCTGATCGGTACAATAAATAAATAAATATATATATATATATACTCAACTTACTTATAAATTACATATATATAAAAAAATGTACAAACCATATACAAAAGATATCCAATACACCATTTTTTATATATTAACTTTTAAAGAATTATTTTCTTTTTATTGTTAGTTTTTTATATATATGTAATTTATGTGTATTTATAAATGTAGATGTGGATTTATATATATATATATATATATTGTAACAGTCAGAAAACGTGTGACTCATAAACATAGTGCAGAATTCGACCACCATACAGAACAGCAACACCATCGAGTAGCGAAGCCACCCGTGGTACTGAGTTCGAACATAGTTTATCGGTTCCACAATACAATCCACGAAACAACGCATCTGATGCGACATTAGTAAATATTTCCTTAGGCACAATTTTATTCTCGAGTTAGCCAATAATCAAACTAATATTAATTAAACATTCATATTTACATAATCAAGGAAATATTATATAGAATGGGTATCGAATAAATGAAACTTAACTGCAGACATATAGTTGAAAATTATTTATTAATACATTTTAATAAAATCATTTACTAATAATATTTAGGGATTCAAAGCTTCAGTAGCGGAATTTGTGACATGATTATATTTTAAAGAATACATTTATTTATTTAGATATTATTTTATATTGAGGAATTCAGTAGCGGTATTTCCGATACTATAAGGTTTACAAAATGTATACATTTATTTGTTTAGACATTATTTTATCTTGAGGACTCAGTAGCGTATTTCCGATACTGTAATGTTTACAAAGGGAATTCACTTATTTGAAGGCTTAATCTAGCTACCTAAAATTCTCGAGTAAGTATTTCTAATGCATGCCTTGGGGAATTTATACCTTTGCAATGCAAGAGTCTAAAGTAAGATTTAAGAGTGGCGGCGGACATATATTTATTTAATTAAACTATTTATTTTATGACTAAGGGCAAACATTTATTTGAGAGTGAATTATGAAGATAATGCAGAGGTGGAGTGATATATAGCATAATAAAACTAAGTAAAGAAACACGTGGTACGCTTTAGAAAGGCGATATGGAATGGCAGTATATTGAAACTGCAATGCCACGAATGAGTTTATAAAACTGTCAGGCTGGTCTCTGCCTCGCCCAATGAAGTAAGGTGTCACATAAGCATAACCAGGGACAAGCGGTCCATGTCGCAGTTTTTCCAGCTGGCTGCATGACATTGTCAAGTCCTACGGGAGCACCCATTATGCCCGCTTGTGTAGGACGACTGGGGTTAATTTCAACCCTGAAGAATCCGGAAATTTTACGGCAGAATGGGTCATCACATGTCTAAAATGTAACACATGTATACTGTATAAACAATCATGATGAGATATTAAGTAGATTTCTGACTCGGCCCTACATTATCAACATTTACTAAAGAACGTTGGCGACTCTCAAAGAAATGTAATTTGATGGAATTATTCATTAAGATTTAATATATACAAAACATATCTAAACTGGGAATGATTACAACTAATATGCCAGCCATTTGCGAAGTTATATATATATATATATATATATATATATATATATAAATTCTTAGAATAGGAATAGTTAGTATAATATAAAAAAAAATTTTTTTAAGAGTAATAGTAATTAAAACAATAATATATATAATAAAATTTCTATCTAAAACCCTATTTAACTAAAGTACAATCCATTCAACCAAGTTCATTATATCAAGTTCATTTTATTATTTTCATATACGTTTAATCCATCCTAAGAGTCTAATATTTTTACAACCCCAGGTCAGGTGGATAATACCTACATGGATTGAGATTACGGGCATTGTATGTCCCTTTTATGGTATCTCCATCTTTTAATAAATATGCATTTGGGCCACATGTGCGATCAATTATAAAGGGTCCCCGGTACAAAGGAAAGAACTTTTTATATATTCTTTTATCTCGGTTACTTTGTTGAGAGTTCCATACCCAAACATAGTTCCCGACCTGGAAATGTTGGCTTCTCTGATCTGCTCATAATTTCCATTCTGCCCTTTCTGTAAGACAGTGGTGTGCCTTGCGTCTGTCAGTTTCAATATTGATTTCACGTTCATCCATGGGTAATGGTGTCTTGATCAGTAATGAGTCCGCTTTACCAAAATGAAAACGTGTTGGTGTCATGCCAGTGGCCTCATTGATGGTTCCATTGATATATTGAAAAATCTTTTTAGTTTGATTTACCCAGCTTCTGTGATTTTGTTGAACATGGGTCCTAAATAGTCAGTTTATTTCCATCATAACCTGTTCACATGGGTTAGACTGAGGATTACGAATTGAGGTCAGAATATGTTTAACATTCTGCTGCCTCAACCAAGTCTTCCATTCTTGAGATGTAAAGGTCGATCCGTGGTCCGAGAGGATGGTGATCGGTTTTTCAATCTTGACGAATTGACACTTTTGTAACACTCGAATTGCGCAACAGAAATCTGCTCACATCACAGGATAGGCCCAAGCATATTTTGAGAATAGATCATAAGTTACAAGTAAGTAATGGAATTTACGGTAGAATGGCAATGGGCCATAGTGATTGATCACAAGTATTTCATTTGGTGTGAACGGGATGATAGAGGCACCTACTCCATTAAAGTTTCTATTTGGTGGTTTATCTCTTGCCCAAATAGCACATCTATTGAGGGTATCCATCACATCTTCATATAGCTTTGGCCAGTGAAATTGTCATCTTATAGCTTCTTCTGTTTTTCTAGGGCCATAGTGCACTACTAAGCCATGCATATACATGATGAGACGGTTTCTGAGGTCAGGTGGTACCAAGATTTTCCAGTAAATTTTATCTCCCACAATCTGCTGCTGCAGCAACCAATATTTTATCCAGGGTAGATTCTTTCCTCGAGGTGTTGAGCACCCTTGTATTGGATTTCCTTGCTGTTGTACAATTTGGATAATCTTTTTATATAGTGGCTGCTGCTCTTGCCAATGTTGAAGGTTCCTTAACTTGTGTTCCATCTCCTGGTCCAGTACTGTTGCTGCAATTACCAATGGCTGATCACTTATTATGGGGTTGTGTGGCTCCACTTCTATAGGATGTCGACTTAATATATCGGCCACTGTATTTTCAGTCCCAGGGCAGTAGACGACTTTATAATGAAATCTTTGAAGTGAAAGACTCCATCTGATGAGGCGGTCATTGTTCAGGTAACTTTTATTTAGGAATTTGAGACACCAGTGGTCAGTAATGCTAATCACTTCTGAACCCAGCAACATCTGCTTGAACTTATTGCATGACCACATGATTGCTAGTGTCTCTTGTTCTGTCACTGTGTAGTTCTTTTCGGCTCCTTTCAGAGTACGGCTGCTAAAATATAGTATTTGGTGTTGGCCTTCTTGGTTGACTTGAAATAGAACTACGCCCAATCCCTTCTGACTTCTATCAGTCTGCAAATAAAAGGGACGGGTAAAATCTGGGTAGTGTAACATCACAGTCTCTAAAAATCTTCTCTTTACTTGACTGAAGTCTTCTTCATGGATCTTCATCCATTCCTATCGGTGGTAAGGTCTTATCAATTCTACTAGTGATGATGTATCTTTGGCAAAATGGGGGTAAAACTTGTGATAGTAATTGCAAAGGCCCAGAAATGATCAAACTTGTTTTCGGTTCATGGGCCTAGGGAAATTTTTAATAGCTGCAACCTTGTCAGGGTGAGCCCTAATTTCTTGACCATTTACAATATGGCCTAAAAAGGAAATTTTCCTCAATGTGAAAAAACTTTTTTTTAAATTAACAGTTATATTTTTCTGGGTGCACTCATTGAAAAATTGTTTTAAATCTTCCAGATGTTCTGCAATGTCTCTTGATGCAACTACTACATCGTCTACATAGCATACCAATTTTTTTTAACTTTTCTGACAATACTTGGTCCAAACACCTCATGAGGCCAGCCCCACTATTTATCAGCCCAAAAGGTACTCTCTTAAACATGTGGGTTTTCCCATTGTATCTGAACATGGTATAGTTTTGATCCTGGGGGTGGAGAGCCATTTGCCAGTAACTGGCAGTTAGGTCAAGGGAAGAGAAAATATTCATAGCAGTCAACTTGATAAATGTTTCTTGGATGGGTGGTGGGATGTCCCACTCAGGTATAGTAATGTTGTTTAATGTCCTAGCATCGAGACACAATTGTATGGTTCCATCTTTCTTTTTTGACCACAACTAACAGGTTATTATATGGTGATGACCCCTTTTTAATTACACTCTAGTCAATCATTTGCTTAATTTGAGCATTCACCTCTTCTTGATACTGAAATGGGATAGGGTACGTGCGAGTCTGGAAATGCGTCTCTTCTTTTACTTGTATCCGATGGATGTAATCACTAATTTCACCTGGGACATGAGAAAATATTGTATGATTTTCCGTAAGTAATTTTTGTAACTGGAATCGATCCTCTATTTTGTCTAACGATGATCCCATAATTTTATCTTGGATATTCTCATCAGGAATGGTCTCCAGACATCTTAATTGGATTTCTTCTGTTTGTTTATTTGTATCAAAACTAATGTGATTCTGCTGAAAAGTTAGTATCTTTTTTTTATAGTCCAGGATACATTCATGTTGGGTTAAGAAGTCAGACCCAATTATCACATCCTGAATTAGTCATTTTATCACTAAGAAGGCATGTCCTGCATTGGCTTCTCCTATCGATATTTCCAACCAGACTTGATAGTTTTCTTTCTGGCCAACCACCCATCAGCCAGCTTCATTTGGATTGGGTGAGCAGGAAGCTTGGGTATGAGTCCATGTTTTTTGTAATTAGTTAACCACTCTCTAGAAACACAGGAAATCTGGCTGCCTGTGTCAAGAAGAATTTGTGCAACTGAGGCCCCGATTCTCGTATTAATAATTGGGCAAGGGCCAATCTGAAGTCCCCAAGTGGGATCCTCTTCCTAGATGACTGACGTTAGGTTAGTCATCTCCACTACTCTCAGCTTCTGGCAAGATGAATGCTGGTACTGGTAATCTTTTACTGAAGTCCCGCTTGATCGAATTGCCATTTGGTTTCTTTCTTTCTCACTATGAATGCTAGTAGTTGGTGATTGCTGTTGTCTGGTCTCCTGATTCCATTCATGATCTACTAGTCTTTTAGACCAATGGCTATCATCTAAAACCACAAGAAAGTCTCCCATCTCTTCAATGTCTTTGATACAACTTCCGATCATCAGCTTTTGGGTAGTTACTCCCATATTTTGTTGAATTGTTCCAATGATATGTCTATCTGCCAATGCGAACGTCATGAGAGATTTAAATCGGTTTGCTTGGTGGAGGAACAACTGAGCATGTGTTTCTCGGGTATTGCTCTGTATTTTTCATGACAAAGTGTGTTGTAGATATCAATTTGATGCTTGTCACTCCAATATTGTTTCATTACCACATCTGTGTACTTCTCTATAGTTTTAAGTTTCCATTTCACCATATCCCACCAGTCTTTGGCATAGCCCTGTAAATGGTAACTGGCAATAGCTATCTGTTCATCTGCTTCTGCCTTATGCACTTGAAAGAAACTTTGTAAGCCCTCTAAGTGGGTTTGAGGATTTTCTCCTGTCTCTCCTCTAAAGATTTTTATCTAAATAATCTTTCCTAAGTAGCTTTGAGGTCTAACCTCCTTTGTCCTTATATTCCTCCCTCTTTATTGACTTGTGTTATTCTATATTTGTTTGCTATCATTTCTAATTCTCTCAAGACAAATTTTTGAATTTCCTGATACTCTCTAACTCTCACCTTTTCTTCTTCCTGTCTCTTTTTTGATTCTAAATCTCTTCTTTTTCTCATCTCCTCCTCATACATTTCCTTCATTTCTCGCATATTCTTTCTGAATATTTCCTTCATGAACTTGAAATTTAAGTCCATTAATCTTCTGTATTGTTGTGGAGCTTCCCTTCACTCGGGTGTCGACTCCAAAGCTTCAGATAAATCTACTTGCTGTATATCAATATTTTCTGATTCCATTTTCTTAATATGATTTATTTATTTTATACTACTAGCATTTGACTACTCCCCACTGGTATATTGGCCCTATAACACTCTTTCGCTGCCCTCACCTACACTACATAGCCCTATCTCTATATTGCTGCGTTTAACATATTTAACATATATATTATAGCGAACTACTGGTTACACATATAATAAGCCACTGCTGTCTATGATATAAATATTTGTACTTTAACAAAATGTTTACTATTAACATATATAACAAGCTTCTGTTGTCTATGCTGTATATATATAACGGTGTTTTAATAAAAAAAATTCAATGCTACTTGCTTTCTCATTTAGTGACTGATTACTTTTTTTGACATATATATATATATATATAATATTTCATTAGATCTGAGTATTTTCATTTCTTCTTAACTTACACACACATCCCTGCTTTCCTTAAATTTGTTATTATGCCCGATGTCCTTTCATTTACTCGACCCACATTATTTCACTCGATTTATTATTTTTTTTTCATTATTTTTATCAAAACAAAATCGTATATATATATATATAGAATAATTAGCTAACTCGAGTAACGAACGCTAAAAAAAATTTATATGCGTTATATTTTGATCAGGGTATATATGAGTTTTTTGTATCGAAAGCTTACATTGGAAAGCGCCAAACGCTAAAAAAATTTAACTATGTAACAGTCAGAAAACGTGTGACTCATAAACATAGTGCAGAATTCGACCACCATACAGAACAGCAGCACCATCGAGTAGCGAAGCCAAAATGGTACTGAGTTCGAACATAGTTTATCGGTTCCACAATACAATCCATGAAACAACGCATCTGATGCAACATTAGTAAATATTTCCTTAGGCACGGTGGTCAGGGATGTGCAAGATATTCATGATTTTATTCTTGAGTTAGCCAATAATCAAACTAATATTAATTAAACATTCATATTTACATATTCGAGGAAATATTATATAGAATGGGTATCGAATAAATGAAACGTAACTGCAGACATATAGTTTAAAATTATTTATTAATACATTTTAATAAAATCATTTACTAATAATATTCAGGGATTCAAAGCGTCAGTAGTGAAATTTGCGACATAATTATATCTTAGAGAATACATTTATTTATTTAGACATTATTTTATATTGAGGATTTTAGTAGCGGTATTTCCGATACTATAAGGTTTACAAAAGGAATACATTTATTTGTTTAGACATTATTTTATCTTGAAGACTCAGTAGCGGTATTTCTGATACTGTAACGTTTACAAAGGGAATTCACTTATTTGAAGGCTTAATCTAGTTACCTAAAATTCTCCAGGAAGTATTTCTAATGCATGCCTTGGGGAATTTATACCTTTGCAATGCAAGAGTCTAAGGTAATATTTAAGAGTGGTGGTGGACATATATTTATTTAATTAAACTATTTATTTTATGACTAAGGGCAAACATTTATATGAGAGTGAATTATGAAGATAATGCAGAGGCGGAGTGATATATAGAATAATAAAACTAAGTAAAGGAACATGTGGTATGCTTTAGAAAGGTGATATGGAAAGGCAGTATGTTGAAACTGCAATGCTGTGAATGAGTGTATAAAACTGTCGGGCTGGTCTCTCCCTCGGCCTGACGAAGTAAGATGTCACATAAGCATAACCAGGGGCAAGAGGTCCATGTCACAGTTTTGCCAGCTGGCTGCAGGACATTGTCAAGTCCTACGGGAGCACCCATTATGCCCGCTTGTGTAGGATGACTGGGGTTAATTTCAACCCTGAACAATCTGGAAATTTCACAGCGGAATGGGTCATCGCATCTCTAAAATGTAACACATGTATACTGTATAAACGATTATGATGAGATATTAAGTAGATTTCTGACTCGGCCCTACATTATCAACATTTACTAAAGAATGTTGGCAACTCTCAAAGAAATGTAATTTGATGGAATTATTCATTAAGATTTAATATATACAAAACATATCTAAACTGGGAATGATTACAACTAATATGCCAGCCATTTGCGAAGTTGTAGACCCCTGCATTACAATAAATGAAGCATTGAATGCGTGTCAATTTATATGAAAATTAAGTTATTTAGGAAAGCAAATATTAATGAAATTTTGACATGCATTCATTGCTTTCAGCAATCATAGATTTAAACTTTGAAAATTGAGATAATTATGAGCATGCAATAATTAAATAATAACTATAGATAGAAATGTAGATTATAGAAATACGCACCCAAGAAAGATAGAGTGAGGTAAGCTAGATTATTAGATACATTTACACATTAATTATTCGATTTAGTTATTCAAATGGTAGTTTTTTCATTTTACAATTTAGATAAGTAATATGAAGAAGAGCTATAGCATGTTATTAGAGTCCTCTAGAGTTTGAACACAGACAGGTACCTGTTTTATAAGAAGTTTTCTGATTCCATTAGTTTAGCAGCAAAAGGTTCAAGAGTGGCAATTCTTTCTTGTATTTAGATATTTCATTTAATTTCACAGCAGCAGCACCTTTTCATTTATTTCAGGCATCAGATCTTCATGGTGAATTTATGATGGGCAATGGAAAGTTCGGCATCCGATAGGCCATCTCCCGATGGAGAATAATCTAGGTGCTTTACTCGGTCATACCAGAAACAAATTATTTTTATATTTTTGGAGACTCTCAGTGATTGAGAGCAAAGCTAAAGATTAAGTGAATGTCTACAGCAAGTTTAAGATGGCCTCTTTTTTTATCTTGATCTTTCACATTTTTGTTAAGGTATTTTTAGGTTCTACTTAATCTGCCCTGAGAATAATCAATGCATTTTGTTGGTTTTTAATTAAAGAAAGCTGTCATTCTATTGTTTACATTTTACATTTACTAATTACATTTTGGGGAATTTTTCTTTAATTAATGTATTATTTATCACTGACCAATGCTTTTAAATTTCAAAGACAAAAAGGAAACATAAGATTATTTTAACTTTTAATTAAATATTACATCAGTTTTTTTTAGAATTATTATTAAACGAAATTTAAACAAAGCAATAAATACTAACTTTATAATCCAAAATAAATGATTAAAATTATACCAAATTATATAACTAAAAGAAATCTAAATTATATTATTTCATCCCTATTTATTGCCTTTAATTTGAGATCGAAATGTGTGCATGTTTATGCTGAATTCTACATATATTTATACATTTTTAATATTGCTACACACACAATTCGATACCAAAAAGTTTAAATTTGTGCGGGATAGACGTGTCAGTGTGAGACGACAGAAAAAGGTGAAACTTAAGATTCGAATATGAATCTTACTGTTTCTCTCTCTCTCTCTCTCTATATATATATATATATATATATATATATAGAGAGATATATATATAAACATATATATATATATATATATGTTTAAAAGAGGTATGTGCATATATTTGGATATGCATATGAATATATTATAATGGTCAGGGAAGATTAGAAGTTGGAGTCTTACTGTATCTGCCATACAAGAGTGCCACCAGACTATTTGAATCTGGACAATTTAATATAGTAGGCAGATACGTACTGTTAAGATTCAAATTTTATACATATGTTTTATTCTGACCATCATCCCATGCCACTAGCTGGTTCAATCATGGTACTATTTTATTGTAGGACCCATATGATTCAGGTCTACAATTGTGCCATTCATAAATTAGCAGTCACTTCCTTTGAAATAAGAGAGAGGGTGAAATGTGTGTCTTAACAGTTTTCTCAAAAAATCAAGTTGGAACTGTTCTTAATTTGAATATTTTTCTTTTTATACAAATCGTCTGGATTCAGTGAACATGGTTTCCTGTTCCAAATTTTAATTAAGGTCCGAGCATTGGTTGCTGCTTCTATTGGACATCTAATTTTTTTGTTCTCTTATCTATATCTTTCATCTGATGTTTTTTTTATATAAGAGCCCCAAATACTAGTTTGCTTTTTTGATAATGAGTAACACAATCATTTCCATTTACTGAGATTACATAGGAATCTTTTTCATTTATGTTACTTTTTAATCAAAAAAATTTTATATTTATATCTTTAACTGTTTTTTATAAAAAAGTACGTTCAAATACCGTTTTTTTATTTAAAAAACAATATTTTTAACGTTTTGCATCTGTGTGATTATATATACATTTAACAACTCATTAATTTTTTAGCTTTTAGTTTTTATTTATGAACTTAAGTTTTTATTGTAATTTTAAATTAATGTAGTGGCATATTGTATACCGTTACATATCAGTGAACTTCCTCAAAAAACAAAAACATTAAAAAAAAGAATTTACTTACTGATAGTAATTACGTTGCACAAATTAATTATATACTAAGCTTTTTTAAAAAGACAAAACTTTGGTTAGTAAATACACACAAATATAATGATAAAAAAATGTTTACTGTTGATTTTTTACTAACAGCTAAATTTCTACCCACCTCCCTTCCAAGTTTCTTTTCATCTACTTTTAACTATTAATTAGGTATGTTCATTGGTTGGATTTTAAATAAGACTTTTTAAAAAAAAACAATTATGATTTATATTAATTATTATGTTTTATTCCTCACATTTATTTCTACATATGCACAATTTTCTTACTGGCAGTACGTTTTACACAAAATTCAAACTATAAATTTACATTAATACAAAAAATATATTTATTCCAGAAAAATTGTCACTGGCATGATTTATTTTTGAAATTCTCAGGGTACTTGTGGTTTATTAAACATTGGTCCACATTGGGAGTCCAGTTATAATAGTCGAGGTGTAACAGATAGTTGGAGTGTCAGACTTTTACTTCACTCTCGGGCATCAGAATGGTACAGCCACAGAAGATAATGACCCAACAGGGCTGAGAAGGTGGTAAATTTACTACTACATCATTTTAAGTTTAAAGTGGCATGTAATTTGTTTACAATACAGTTCTTTCCATAGTAGCTAATCTATCTGTTGATTTAAAATTTGGCCATTTTATATCCTGCCCAGGTTGTTCTTGAATGCTTTTAATTACTTAGTTTCAGCTCACAATCTAATCTCTGATCTTAAAATTCTTACTTTTTCTTTATCAATTGTTTTTGAAAATGCAACAGTAAGATAATGTCCAAAAATAAATTCAAATCTATCTGCAGATTAGAAATAGATTTGAGAAAAATATTTATAACAAAAGAAATTTTTTAATCTTAATCCCATTTTATTTTAAGTAAAATCTTTAATTGAAAATACCTTCCCTAGATTAAAACAATAGTACTTCCAACCTTTTAATTATTTTTAGACAATTAACTGTAGCATCTTCCATCTTGGATTTTATAAAATATACATTTTAATAAAAAAGTACTTTAAAAAGAAAAAGTTTAAAAATGACATATAATAAAATATTTACAAAAAAATCAATATTTTGTTAATATTTTGCTCCTATATATATATTTGAGCTGCACCTATGTACTTTAATAAAAAAGAACTAATAATTAATACAAAAGAATTAATACTTATTTTAAAAATGTTATTGAAACATTAAAATTTTATAACTTAGGAGTGCGTCTCAAATATATACACAATATATATATATATATATGACCAAAGGATCGGGATGAAATATAGGGTTTGAATACAGGTTAGTAGATAGAACTATGAAGCTCAATCTTAAGCTAAGATTGTCTGTTTCATTTCTCCTCACATACAATGAAACAAAAACATTAAAAAAATGCCTTGACTAGGAGATTTCAAGTGACAACCAAAAGAACAATGAAAAAAATCAATTTTTATGTGTAAATTTCTTTTTCTTTGCTGAGTTAAGTGTTCTGTTATTTCCCTGTGTTTTGAGAAAAATCATCTCCCCCTAACCATTCACAGCTCTCACACTTTTTATATATCTGCCCAAATATGGTTTAGTTGAAAATTTTAACTTTTGCTTGCTGGAAGAAAAAATGTTTATTTAAGATTTATACAAATCTAGTCATTTTACCTTTTAGTTTCTTTTGGTCATCTGAAAAAAAAAACTCATAGTCTGGTTATTACATGTTTAAACTTTTACATTATAACATTAAGCCAAATAAAATTTGCTCTCAATAATTTTTTTTATCTAACTTTGAACCCTCCACATCCAACATTTTTTCATTTGACTCACTACTGGTTGGCAAAATTTCTTTTTATAAGGGTGCCAGCCAACACAGAGTGATCAATGATTTAGAAATTATTTACACATTTTTCTTATGTCTCAAAAACAAAAAAAAATTATATATGATTCAGGTATGTAGGTGATTACATTGAAGAAAATTACATATGTACTATACTTATGGTTATAGTACATGGGCCTTAAAACCTTTTTAAACACAAGAAAACATAAAATTATATATATATATATGTGTGTGTGTAAAACCAGAAACAAAAAAAAATTATACTTATGGTTGTAGCACATTGGTTTTAACTTTAAACAACGAATTTTACACTTTGAACACATTATTTTAAACATATCAAACGTCAAAAAATATATACATATATCTTACAACTTTTTTTTAAAAAAAAATGTATATATATATATAAACAGATTTCAGTACTCAGGGTATGTGGGTGTTTATATTGAAGCCTCACATTGGGAAGCGAAGCCCAGGAAAAAAATCTTATGTACTGGTCAAAACATGCTTATCCATCTAACTTGAGCTGGAACTCTAGCAAATTTGAAAAGACAATGAGACATCTATTACTATGACTAAACTCAAATATATATATATATATATATATATATATATTTATATATATATAGCTATGCTTATATATATATATATATATTCCGATCTATATAAGCATAGCTGTACTTTTGGAAGTGGAGAAATGAAGAATTTGAACTACTCAGACAAATTGGATAATAAAAATTAGTTTAATATAGTGACAAATTGTTTAAATACATTTATATATTAATTGCAAACATTAGTATATGCATAAATGAGCAAGTGGTAGATGATTACATAGTGTCATCCATGCTATTATTACTCATATGCTCTTTTATTAACTAAATAACAAATACCATAAATAAACACACATTTTTGGTGGGTACAGTATTAAAATGCCAATAAATTATTAGGAAGAAGTTACATAAAATTGGCATTAATGCTTTGGATTATGGTTCTGAAAGATAGTGACTAAGATTATTTCTGTGAGCATTCCAAGATTCATTACAGATATAAGATAACTCATTTTCATGCCATTACGGTCATAAAAATAAATAAAATGCATTTAAAAAACATGTTTGATTACATGAGACAATACTTAATGAAAATTCTGTTAATTAGCACTGGTAAGAAGAATGCTTTATTTTTCCCCAAGGCTTATAAATACTCTTAAACACAGAAATAATTTACAATGGTGAGAGTGCAATTCTAATATTATTACAGCACTACAATTAAGCCATAAGCAAAAGAAATAATAATAATACAAAGTTTGGGCAGTACTGACATAATAGCCAAAGAATAACCAAGACAAAATGGTCATGCTTCTGGATGAGAACAAAGTGGATGGGCATGCCATAGACATTGCCAACATGCAGGTCTTTTTATACAAAGACACTGTATAGGCATAGCATGTTCCAGACATAGAGAATCACGGCCAGAGGTCCTTTTACACCAAGAAAGTGGATAGGCATAGCATGTGCCAGACTTAGGGAATCACCACCAGAGGCCTTTTTATATGACATAAATGGTACTGGGAAGGTCAACTATCCTCAGACCAAGGTTTGAGAAATAAATTTATGGGTTAGAACTTGTCGCAACCCCCAGATTAAGATTAGAAGCATGTAATATATATATATATACGAAGATAGGCTGAACATCAGTAACGCAGCAATGATAAATGTCACTAATGACATTGAATAAGTTTTACTACTTTAAAAACAAATGACCCTAGTTTGAATGCCATAATTTATACAGATAATATGCTATGAAGTTATATATTATACTGGGTCGAACCGCTGAAACCATTTACTTACATGTATATAAGTTTTGACCGGTTTCAAACTCCTTCATAATACATTTATAATCTTATAAATGTTATGTGAATGAGCTGGCATGTTTGAGCAAAATGGGAGATCTTATTGATAGCTTTAACTATCACCAATGGCCCACCTTGGCTGCTAGATTCAAACCCCTACTATCCGAATACTTTATTTGTTTGGCAGTAAATTCCGGGGCACCAGCTAGTCCAAGGACTAATGTATTTGGGCAGTAGGCTCATAATCCAGTGCTCGAAACATTCCCTAAAACTAGCTCAGTCTAATTTTAATTCAGTAACAAAATTATACAAAATTATTGGTGGAAACAATTAATAAAAAAGGTTGGTAAAAAGAATTGACCGACAAATGAAGTTTCAGTTTAAAGACAATATATTTTAATCAAATATTAATTAAATTTTAAAGATAATTTATTAACCAACATTAATTTACTAAATTTAAACATCTTGATAATCTAATTTAATACATGCACATTTTTAAATTAACACATTATAACATATATCTGGTGAAAAGCATAAATAATATGTGACATTGTTAAATTATCTCACATTCCCACACACGCACATCAATAGTTCATTTTATGCATGCTTAAGAGTTCAAATTACTTTACTCGGTAGGATTGACAAATTACAGTGGTGGCTACTATGTATAAATGATAATAAATAAATGTTTACCTAGGATTTTTGGAATGTGGATATTGCTTGTCATTGGCTGCTTCTCATGGAGTATATCTAACCAGTTAGATTTGGATGTTTCTTGAAGAGATTTTATGCGAATCCATTGGTTTTATTCTTGAAGACAGTTGAACGTTTGATGGAAGATTTCTGAGTTGTTATGCAGACATTATTTCACAGTCAGGTTTTGATGATTTTGTTGAACAAAAAAGCTGAAGCTTGAGCATATATTTTCAAAAGCTGCTCAACAATGCATTTTTGGTTCTGGATACATAATAGAAACTGCACTGATATTTGAACTGAAACAAGACTGTCACTGGAAACTAGACTGACTAAAAAACTCCGATAAAAATCTGGCTATTTATATCTGCAAAGTGTCTTTGTTTTAATATTCTCTGGCATATGTATGTTGTCGAAATTTCTTTAGTAATTAATCCTACGACAACGTGTTTTTGAAGATTGTTTAATTAGTAGTAGCTTTCATAAACATGCTGTCTTTATATCTTTAATTAGTAGCCCATCGCTGGTATGGGTTTTTTAAATCTTTATTTAACTTAATAGCCATCGCTGTGTTTTCAAAATATAATTTCTTTTTTTAACTTTCATTTATATATTTTTTTAATATTATTCTAACACGCATACATTTATTTACATTCACACACCCCTATATATAATTTATTATAATAAGCTTGAATAAAAAGAGATTTATATTTTTTTTTAAAATTTGAATTACTTATTTTTACAAATACTAATTAAGAAAAACTTTACTTTCTTTTATAACACTTTTAGTTTGACTTTAAGAAAACCCCCTTCCCACTTTTAATCTTTTATTACAAACTCTTTTACATAAGATTTTTTTTTTTTTTAATAATTTTTTAGACAAAATTATTATATATATATATATAGAGAGAGAGAGATTTCTCTTAATAAAATATACATTAAGATTTTACTTAGTAAAAACAGCCTTAAGATTTACCTCCTTCCCTTTTCTGCTATTTAAAATAATTCAATCCCACCTTCATTGATTTTATAATAACTGGAATATTTATGTACTGTATTTAATATTTTAAGAGTATGGAACAAAAAAAAATAAAAACTAGCAGTTATATATAGAAAACAATCAAATCACCCTTTCAGAATTGAATAATAACATTTTATTCCTCAATTTTATTTATATGTACATTAATAAATGTTTTTTGTGTGTCATTTAAAAAATAAATTAATTTCCAATAGAAGCAACAACCAACGCTCGGACCTTAACAAAAATTTGGAACAGAAAACTATCTTCAGCGAATCCAGAGGATTACAATAAAAAGAAAACAATTGAAATTGAAAGACAGTCCCAGCTTGATTTTTTGAGACGGGTGATAAGACACACTTTTCACCCTCTCTCACTTATTTCAAATGAAATGACTGTTGAATTATGAATGGTACTGTTGCAGACCCTCAATCATATGGGTACTACAATAAAATAGTACCAGAATTGAACCAGCTAAGGCAGCCTCTGCATTGAGAACTATGGTATGAACAACAGACCAGTCTTCCATTAATTTATAACTAATAAAGTCTTCACAGGAATTGGCCCAAAAATTGTGAGCTCTTCTACTGTAAAGTATGTACTATACAATTTAAAAAAAATAATTAACAACTTTCGTCAAGATTTAACAAACTTTTAATAATCAGCTAACCTAATTTTAAAAATAACTTTTATATGACTTAAGATTTCAAAATCAATTAATAATGTTTAATTTTATATATTTGAGTTTGCTAATTTAATCATTTCCATTTTTTATTAATATTTATTGACTAAATTATTTAAATATATTAAATTTAAGTTGGATGTAGATGGCTGCATAGATTCGTTAATGTTTGATTATTTTTTTATTTTCATATTGATTAAAATATATAGATATCAGTAAATGTGACACCTTATGCTGAGTGTGTAAACATATTTATTTGTATATATTTTAAGTTATTGGTGCCAATGTGGCATCTTATGATAAATGCCATTGGGTTTCTTGTAAATTTTCCTCTGTAATTCCATCAATGATTCTATATTTTAATTGTTTATATTTATTTTGAATGGGTTTTAATTTCAGGCTATTTGTCTCATAGTTGGGTTGATGCTAGTGGAGATATATATAAGTGTTTATATCAATGTAATGTGAAGTGTGTTAGCATACAGGGCAAAGCCCTACTGAATGCATAACCCAAGGTTGTAGTCATTGTGTTGCAATGGATGCAGACATATTTCCTGCACCATTGACCCCTTTTTTTAGCTCTATGGATAGGGACTATAAGTTGTCAGATACGATGACACTCCAACTATCTGTTACACCCTGACCGTTATAATATAGATGTAGATATGAATTTTATATATGTGTTGGCCTGATGTAGATCTATATGTGTATGTATGAAGGGAATATAAGTGTATATTTTGATATATATGTGTATTGTATATATGTAAAATGATGGTTATATATATATATATATATATATATATATGGTTATGTATTTATTTATATTATTCAAATATTGTAGCTCTGATGAAGACTGCTGGACAGTCAAAACTGTAAAGAAAATAAAGAAGTTTTTAAGAAAATTTGTTTGCATTGAAGTGTATATGAAAGAAGTGTATAAACAATATATATATATATTGTACCGGTCAAAACATGTTTATCCATCTAACATGAGCTGAAACTCACAAACTGTACTTTAAACTCATTCAAGCCTGAGATTTAGGTCAGGGACCAGCCTGGAATCAAACCCACTCTCTAAGCCCCAGATCTATTACCGAATGGATAACATACCAGTGATGGCACATGAGAATAAATTTTTAATCCGGGCCACTAGGAAATCAGAGAAGACAATGAGACATCTATTATTATGACTAAACTCAAATATATATAAGCATGGCTATATGTTTGGAAAGGAAAAAAAGAGGAATTCAAACTACTGAAATAAGTTAGACAATAAAAATTAGTTTAATATACTGACAAATTATTATACATTTATACATTAAGCACATTAATATGTGCATGAATGAGCAAGCAGTCTACCAAATGGTAGATAATTATATATTGTCATTTGTGCTATTATTTCTCATATGCTCTTTTATTAATTAAATAATATATACTATACATAAACACACATATTTGGTGGGTCCAATATTAAGATGCCAATCTATTATTAGAAATAATTACATAATATTGTTGTTAATGCTTTGGATTACGGTTCTGCAATGTGGTGACTAACATTATTTACAGGAGCATTCCAAGATTCATTACAGATATAATATAAACCATTTTCATGCCATTACAATCATGAAAATACATAAAATACATTTGAAAAACATATTTGATTATATGATACAATACATAATGAAAATTCTTTTAATTAGTGCCGGTAAGAATAACACTTTATATTCCCCAAGGCAAATACTCTTAAATATAGTAATACATTACGATGGTGGTACTCTATAATAAGACTGAAATGACATTATAAATTATTAAAGTTAATAATATTTAGCATTTATATATATATATTGGCTAGTTTTTTCAAAAGTTTAGCAGTGCAAAATTTTATAACATTATTATTTTTTTTATTTTGAAACAATAAATTGGAAAGATAATTAAAATTCCATCTAAAATGAATGGGTAACAGTTTTGGTAAGGCATTCTGCAATTTTATGTTATTTTCTACAATTTTAAACTTTTTACATTTAAAGTTTATTGCTTCTTGAAAGTTAGATCTGTTAGCTGTGAGCGCTCTGCTGATGTTTTTCAGATGATGTTTTGTATGACGTAGAACAAAATATGACCATTCTCTAGCTTAATCACGTGTTTTTCAGAAAATGTTTATTTAAAAAAAATCGGTTAAAATTTGGAATTTTGGCAAATTTTTTAATCGACCACAATATTTATTATTTATTTTTTTGATAATTTTTGTACTTATCACGAAGCGATAAAAGACAAAAATAATTTACGGGCTGCAAATGATATTTTCTCCGGTGCTATTCACAAAGAAGGCCTACAATAGATCTTGAACGTAATGGTCGTAAGTAACATTTTTAATTTTTTTTTTTCATAAAGTTATATATATATTTCATAAAATTATCTTTTTTATTAATTTTAGTTTGTAATTAGTGTGTGTTAGTTATTTATGCTCATATATAATTCATATCTAATGTAATTTTCTAACGTTCTACCTACACTATTAGAAAAATAATGTTTTTCAAAAAGTATAATTTATTACGAAAATCATTAATTATGTTTATATAATATGGTTTATAAGTAATTTGTTATAAAACTAATAATCAAATGTATACAAACATAGACAAACATATAATCAAATTCTGATTCTTGTTTACGTTTTTCAAGTCTATAGCTAACAAATGATCTGTATGCAAATAAATTATATATATATATATATGGTTCATGCTTTGGTTTTGCTATATGTTTCATAACATTATTTTCAAGTCTATAGCTAACAAATACACTATATGCAAATAAATTATATCTATGTGGTACAATAAATATAATAAGATAGCATCACTTCTGTGCATAAAGTATATAAATATCACTTGTGTGTGCATAAAGAATATAAACATCACTGGTGTCCCTAAAGAATATAAATATCACTGATGTACACAAAAAATATAAAATGAAGAGATGAAACTCATTTTATTAGTGATATAGACAGTAGCCTACAATTTCTAGTTTTAGATGGATAAGAAGCCAATTGCTATGATGATTTTTTTGTATCTTTTATTAGGATGAATCTTTTTTTTTATAGACACCTTTGACATTTAGAACATTTGGGGTACAAGATAAAAATTGAGAAGTCATATCTGAATTCTTTTGGAGATTGTGAAGCTGTGGATTAACTCAGGTAAGACATGTTATACATGTTTAGAAAGATAATTTTGTGAGGAATATAAAGAAATTATCACTGAAGATGTATTTTCAATTTTAGTTAATGTTACTTCTCAAATTATGAACAAATAATAAAATAATAATTATTTCCGATGTGAAAATTTATTTTTTCCTTATTTGTTATATAGTTATCACTATTTATTTTATGTTTATTGTTTTCCATAATGTTTCTACTTCCTAGCAATATAATTGTTTTTGCTCTAACATAATTAAAACTGAAGTTATTGTGAAAATTGTGTGTCAGGCCAGCATTTTAAAAAGTTCAATATGGCGGCTTGAAGTTAAACAAAGCTAAAAATGAAAGAATTAACTAAAAGGATCGAGAAAATTCTTATTTTAACTAAATTAAGGACAAAAAATTGTTTTCAAGTTGCAAATAATTATTTAATAACATGTTATTTATTAGTATTTTTCTGGTACAGAAGAAAAATAAATAGAAAGAATATTAAAAAAAACCCAAAGAACTAGAAACTTTTTTTAGCGCTTTTTTTTTGTTTCTTTTAAGTATATATTGTCTGCGTATCTAAATAATGCCATCTTATACATTGGAATATATTTTGTTCACTAAGAATTGTCTAGAAAAATTAATAATCATAATAATAATAAGCTATATACCTGCATGTTTTTAAAAAAGGAAAAAGAAAAACTTTCTTGAAGTAAATGTAAAAAATAAATAAGTGCAATCTTTAAAAGAAAAATACTGTTTGGACAGTAATGTGCTAAGATTATGAACGATTGCTTAATAATTTCTGTATTGACTTAAAAATAAAATTAAAATATATAGTATACTGTATGCAAGGTGAAATTCTTATAACTTTGTCCATTCTATAATTCAACTTCTGTTATTATCATACTAATCTATAGGAAAAAGTCAGCATTTTCTTCAATATTCTAGCTAGCTAATTATACGTATAATATTCAAATAATGTGTCTGTTGTTTATCATCAATGTGATAATATTCATTTGCGTTAGGACCCAAATTTTTGTCATTATAATCCATTTGGGAATTAAGCTTTGTTTTACTATTTTTTATGTTTATTATTATAAGGGCCAAAGAAAAGAAAACATTTCATTGAAAAAAAAATTGCATTTATTACTTTCAATGTTTTGTAAAATGTAACCTGATGGAAACTCTTTACCTGGATGGACAGCTCAGCAGAGAAATAAATCTGCTAATGAAATAATGTGTATTTGGTAATTTAATATTATTTTTTTAAAAAAAAAACTAATTGGTAGAAAAATTTATTTTGTGTTATAATATCAATGTATGTTAGGATTTATATCTGTCACATAATATTGTAATGATCTTGTAATGATAAGTGCATGTCTTCCTATCATTACTCTGGGTTAAGTTTGTATTTAATATGAAGTAATACCTACGAAATAGATCTGATTTATTACATGCAATGGGAGATATGAACTTTGCATGTGAGGATTTAAAGAAACATGTTTTATATTTATTTTAATGAGTAAAACCATATTTAAATTTATCAGAAGTAACTCTAATAAGAAAAAAGGCTATAACAAGATATTTCTTGTTTAACGTGTCAGTAGAATTTATATTATAATAATTAAGTAATTTAGTAACATTTATTCTTTAATAGCACATCCACTTTATTTAGTTTAAGCTGGTATGCTACCCATTGCTTTTGAATATTCCTTCATTGAAATGAAAATTGTTATACTTTTCTGCTGTCATGTCCATTGGTTTCAGATATTGATTGAAGTATACATTTTAATATAGGTGTATGATTATTAGTGCATTTTGCTATCTTGCCTAAGTGTAGAGTTGGTATAAGCTTAATATCAGCATATTTTAATATTTATAATGTATTTTATTTTGTGGGATGAAAATGATCTCCCCAAAATACTTTATTTTTCCATGAGAGAAATAGTTTTTGATATAATGTGATGGTATGTTTGATAGTCCATTTGATGGATTCTCATGAATAGAACGATCAAGAGTTGATATAATATTTTGTATACTTAAGGTATTTTAAATTCCAAAAGAGGATTATACTTGATGCGTGTTAGTTTCTTTAGGTGGTGAGATATAGATTCTACACCTATACGTTTTATGCCTGAGTAATAGGCAAAAAACCACCAAATACTTCAGTGTAGTATTTTACTCTGCAGACATTAGTTGTTATTCTGCATTCCTCGTGTGAAATTAAATATAGTTCCACCATAGAAGGTGTTGATTATTGTGCTCTTTTAAAAGTTATGACAAGGGTAAATATTAGATTTTATGTGTTAGTTCCTCAAGGTGCACTTTAGTATCAGTAGTGCCTTAGTAATTGAGATCAATATCTGAATTGTGCTACTGAGCCTTGCTGGTAGTTCACAAGCAAACCAATCAAGAAAGTTAATTTTTAAAAAAATAGTGCGTATTTTAAAACGCATATTTATTGAGGGAATATTCGAACACAATATTTAGTGTTAATTAATAGTTAAGAAATAATCTTATTTTGAATTACATTTATAATTAAAATATTTATCATAATGTAGGTGGACATTAATTTAAGCATGAAATGGTGAATGGGACTTCTGATCAATGACCCAGAACTAGTAATAAGTTATTTAATTATACACCATAACTTAGTTAACACTATTAGTATTAGAAATAATATTTTAAAAGGATTGTATTGAACCCATTTTATTAAATTATCCAAATCATATGTAGTTATTTTTGGCGTACTTCATATCATAATATTAATAAATAAATAATAAAAAAAATAGTTAGTCAATAACTCAATGTAAAAGATTCATAGAAAGTTTACTAAAATTACAGATTAGTTTTTTTTTTTTTTTTAGTTTATTGGTAAATCAGATTCATGTTTCAGCAAATTAATCCAGTGCAATAGCGTGACCTTCAACATGTACCAATTTATAATTGTAATTTGTACCCGAATAGTAGACAGATTAAGGTGATGATTTATGTTTAGTATCAATGTGACACTATTTAATAAATTTGTATATTTTGTTTAGTTCTGTGTTAGTAATAAATTTAATTATATACACAACTTTTCACTTCTTTTTTTTTTAAAATTATAGCTCCTTGATAATAAATATATAAATTCAACATTCCTTTTCTTTTTAAAACTTGTTTTTATTCCAACTATAATTTTCTTTCTTTTTCCATACAACGTTTCAACTACATTCTGTAGTCATTATCAAGTTTCCTTAAAAAATAATAATAATAATAAAATAAATAAAAATAAAAAACAAAAATAATAACACAAATAAATAAAATATTAATACATTCCAAATATATAATATTCAATTAAAACCATAATATTATTATAATCTACAAATACAATTATTTACCTCCTTCCCTATCTTTAATTATTTCTTTTAAATTACCTTTATAAATTAATACTCTTCTTATATAAATTTATTATCTTTTCTCTAAATCTTTATCCATTAACATTCTTTTTATAACCCCCCCCCCCTTTTTTTTTATTTTTATATATTATTCCTATATTATCTTATTTTTAATCTCTATTTATTAACATTCTATTTAATACTGGTTTATACTGATCTATATATACTTCCTCTTTTTTTATTCTCTCTTTAAAATTTGTAACACATTCCAATGGCCTTATATCAAAATTTTCATGCTTAAATTCCTTTTTATGAATATATATAGCAGATTTTTTATCATATAAATGCTGCCTTAATCTAGTTTTTAATTTATTCTTACTTGTTCCTATATAAGTCATATTTATATTACTTTTATCACAATCCATACATTTAATTATATATACTGAATTTATACATTCTAAAATATCAATTTTATCATAATCATTTATTAACTCACCCAAACATTGTTTCCTTTTATAAACAGGGCAAATTAATGTATTATATCTCCTATTAAAATACCTAAAAAATTTCTTAATTTTAAAAAATAAATATCTTGATACCCTAAATCCTATATATATTGTAAAAAAATTGATATCTAATTATAATATTGAAAATGTAAAAAGAAAGATTAAATTGAATAAAAATGGAGAAAATAAAATAATTTATATAGGATTTAGGGTATCAAGATATTTATTTTTTAAAATTAAGAAATTTTTTAGATATTTTAATAGGAGATATAATACATTAATTTGCCCTGTTTATAAAAGGAAACAATGTTTGAGTGAGTTAATAAATGATTATGATAAAATTGATATTTTAGAATGTATAAATTCAGTATATATAATTAAATGTATGGATTGTGATAAAAGTAATATAAATATGACTTATATAGGAACAAGTAAGAATAAATTAAAAACTAGATTAAGGCAGCATTTATATGATAAAAAATCTGCTATATATATTCATAAAAAGGAATTTAAGCATGAAAATTTTGATATAAGGCCATTGGAATGCGTTACAAATTTTAAAGAGAGAATAAAAAAAGAGGAAGTATATATAGATCAGTATAAACCAGTATTAAATAGAATGTTAATAAATAGAGATAAAAAATAAGATAATATAGAAATAATATATAAAAATAAAAAGAGGGGGGGTATAAAAAGAATGTTAATGGGTAAAGATTTAGAAAAAGATAATAAATTTATATAAGAAGAGTATTAATTTATAAAGGTAATTTAAAAGAAATAATTAAAGATAGGGAAGGAGGTAAATAATTGTATTTGTAGATTATAATAATATTATGGTTTTAATTGAATATTATATATTTGGAATGTATTAATATTTTATTTATTTGTGTTATTATTTTTGTTTTTTATTTTTATTTATTTTATTATTATTATTTTTTAAGGAAACTTGATAATGACTACAGAATGTAGTTGAAACGTTGTATGGAAGGAGAAAGAAAATTATAGTTGGAATAAAAACAAGTTTTAAAAAGAAAAGGAATGTTGAATTTATATATTTAGTAATAAATTATAGTCTTTTCAATATTCGTTGTGAATTCATTTTTTATATGCCAAATGTAAGTGTGTTTGCACAATATTTGCAAAACATTTTCTTGAGTCCAAAATTATTTTATACTTTAGAAATCTTAATATACCAGCTAGACAATTTTATGCAGATATGAACATTTCATTTCATTTTATTTTGATGATAATTATTTATGGAATTGCAAACTTCAGACTAAACATTATGTAATTGTAAAAAATGAATTTATTTCCAAGTTATTAACCCTGACTGCACATTATTCCAGTTACATTTAGTTAAATTATTGAATTAATTAGTCTCAGTTAATTTATTGTGTTGTCATGGTTGATGGAAGGATACAAAAAGCATCCTTGTTTTTCTATTATTCTGGCTGAGATTCTGGATAAAAAGGCTGTGTTATTCAAAATTTTATGTAATTATTTATGTCATTGTTGATCTTATTTATCATCCCTTTAAATAATATAGTAGTTATTATGATATATAAGGACACATTAATTTTGAAGTAAAGTGAATGTTTCCTATAGCTTACCAGAATTCCAGTCATGTGTGACAGCACAGTACTGTATAGTCTTTTATTAAAGTAAACAAAGAAACCCTGAGATTATTATTTTCATTATAATTATGTTTTATTTAAGAAGTGATCTATTATTATTGATATTACAATCATGGTGTGGCATAAAAGAATTTAATTTTCAATTGTGCTATAAGAAAGGTATTTTCAGATCATATTGGCAAATGATTTACTTAATGAATATTTTTTAAGTAACATTAACAAGAACATGAGAAGTTATCATCATTGTTGAAAAGTGCAAATACTTATAGCTCAGAGAATGTGTTTTTGATAGAGGATGTTATTTTATTTTAAAATTATTAATTAGGGAATGGTGACAGTTATTTCTATCTTCCCAAGATATTTATTTTACTTATGATAATTTATTTTATGATTTTAATGCATATCTCTGCAGCTGATTTTTTTTTTATAACTAACCGACCACTGAGCTAGGCTGAGTATGCACATTGGCACGTTTGCATGTCACCGAATATACTTTACTAGGTTAGAATATATATATATATATATATATATATATATATATATATATATATATATATATATATATATATATATATATATATTGGTGATTTTCCTTTCTAAATTACAGTTTTATACAATAAGGAATCGAACTGATTTCGAAATGATGAGCTTAAATAAATTTTTAACTACATTTGAAATAAAATAAATGTTCAAGATTTACTGAGTGGTAAAAAAAAGAAACGACTTATATAATGCCATAAGGATTTAAATAATTTGCCATATATATTATGAATATTCAGATTAATGAGCAAAGTATTTTAAAAAAATGAGGAAGTTAATTGATCTTGTTTGGTTTTTCTTTTACTGGATAAATGGATAATGGGAGATCTTGAAAATATAAGTTTAAATTGATAACCATGGCAACCAAAAGCTTTTTAAATAGTATTATTTACTGCTAATTCAAGCCCCAAAATACTAAATTTGTTATAATCAAACTCTAGAAAAATATATAGGCCAATAAGTAAATTTTGGAAACAATTTAGTATGATATAAAAGTTTACTTAAATAAGATCAATATTATATTACATATTTTTATTTCTGTTACTGCAATTACCATAGTAACATTATTACATATAATTCAATGTTTTTATGTCAGGTATATTTGTTTATAAATTAATTTAAAAAATATTATTATTAAAAAAAGTATATGTAAATTATTTATATTTATAAAGTGAATAAAGGTTGTAATATTAATTCTGTATTTTGGTTCAAAAATAATAGGAAAAATCATATCAAACTTAGATTCCATTTTCATATATCCATTTTTCTCCAAACTTACACCAAGCAGGAAAAACTGTTGTGAAATACTGTTTTTCATTGAGCTTTATTTGAATAAAATCCAATAGTTGTTATGACATCCATAACGTCAGAAAGAGATAATATAAATAGCCAGAAAAGACTGTAAGAAAGGATTATCATCTTTTTGTCATTGCCAAGAACAGACGTGTTTCTATGTTCTTTTAAATAAAAATTCTTCAATAATTTTTAAACTGTTAAACTATAAAATATGGAAGAATATAAACGTAAATTATCTGCCCATTCATTCATTTGAATGGCATTTTGTGAACAATTTCCAAAGAAGAAGACAACAAAATGTGAGAAGGGAAAGCTATTTTTCAAAAATGTTGTAATGGTCAGAATCGTCTATCTCGCTAACACATTGCAGAATTCAAACCCCAGACACAAAACTGAACATTCTAGGAGGGCTTGCCTTCTAGATATACTAAGTTCGAATCTAAAGTCCAAATTTCACAGCGCCATTTACGTGACAATGCATCTGATGCCACTACTGTGCCTGGTGGTCAGAAAGAAACAAAAGACTCTATACTAAAAAAAGCTTGGGTGGCTAATTAACGTCTATGGATTTACAAAAGAAATGCAGAATATATATATATATAGACTGAGACAGTGATAGGAATCAAATAAAATAAGAGATCAAATTTAGTTTTAAATAATTTCACACAATTTTTTTATATAAATTATATATATAACACCACTGTCTGCTTATATGAGACAGGGACGTGTATTAAATAATTGTTAGCATTATATTTCAATAAATGACAAAAGGTTTTAAAGCAAAGTGATATATTCTAATCTTTGGGCTAATAGCATTATGATAATGTGCTTGATGAGATAGGAACATGTGCGAGGTGCTTTGAGTAATTATACAAGTTTAAGATAATATTTGAAATTAAGTGTTCTAAAATATTTATTGATTTCGAGAATAGCACGGACAAAAGCTTACTAAGCAACAAAATGGGAATGTGATCAAAGCATTTATTTGAGAATAATAATAATAGATTTGAGGTCAGTATTGCTGATAATGAATTTATATAAGTTGGAGGGTGTGACACGTTTAAGTCACGGATGCTTTGTAAAATAAATATAAAATAAAACAATATTGAAGATCCAGAATAATTATGGAGGGCATCTCGCCGCTAACCCATAGGAAAGTATTTTATGATCAGGCAAAACTTAGCGACTGTGTGATGATTGCGTTTAATTCCCAGGGGTGTCATTTGGGACACCCTCTGCCTGGAAACTTGCAATAAGCAAAAAGAACAGACTGTGTCATGTAAAGAATCCTTGGAAAAATAAAACAAAGTGGTCTCAACAACCAATTCATTTACCAGAAATATGAGACTAGTGTATATAAAAACATACTAAATGGGTTTTACTCGGATTAAGAGAAATGCCCAATCAAATTCCCCAAAATTCATTTAAAAGGATCCGCACATTCTCGACGTCAATGATGAACTTCATAATTAAAGTAGAACACGGTAATTAAAATAGGAAAATGCATGCTTGCGGGTTTAAAAAGTAAGTATAGATTTATATACGCAATCATGCATTAAGGGACACATTTAACCATCGACTTCGCACATACTCTTATTTTAGATTAAAATCAATAACATGTAGATTTTAAACTATGTGATTATATTATATTAAAGAAAAGAATCGCCCTCGAACGAGTGATTTGCAAGATAATAAAATTGGAAAATTATAAATTTAAAATATGCCTTAATAGCGGCGTCTTACTTTCAATAGAGGGAATAGTTCACTTGGTCAAAGACGATTCTGACACATTATCATAATAAAATAAAAGAAAGCTTTATAAATAGAAAATATTAACCCAAGGATAGAGCAAAATGTTGAGTATATTTAAACACATTAAAGAAATACATAATGAAGTTATGTGAAATATAAGGAAAACAATTTTAAATAGCTATAGCATGTTAGTTAGGAATCACAAGAGCTCTTGGGTTAATTTAGGTTACCTCTGGAGACACATTTGCAGGTAGATATTCGGCAGGTTTTGTAATTCAGCAGCAAAATCTGGAATGTTCATATTTTTGGCAGCGGCAGCAGCAGTTCCGGGGCCCGTGATAACTTCCGATGGTCTACGGCAGCATATGACCATTTCGGAGAGAGATAGCCTTCTTGCACTCTACTCTGTCATGTCAAGATTTACAAATTAATAGAATAGAACTCAGAATGATTTCTCTTAGAAACATTAGAATACCAACTAACTGGAGAAGAAAAGAAAAACCTCCTTTTTATAGTAGAATTTAACAATAGAACTGCCCTGGAGCATTACAAAAATATCAGACTAATCAGCTGTAATTAAATCATCCGAATGTCTAAAGGAATTCAATATTAATTAATTTCTTTTGTTACTTTCCCTGTCGACATTCGAATTACAAACTAGATTTAATTAAAAATTACTTTTATTAATTAAAGAAAACATTAAGTGGACATCTGCTGTTTTTAGATAAACTTATAGAACATTAACTAATTAAACTATTGTCCCTGATTTATTTAAACAGAAATATTTGGAATAACTTTTATTAAATTAAGAAAATGATTTTGCTTTTTAAATTGCAATATTTGAATCTATTTACTAAACGAATATTTACTAAATGAATTTTATTTTAAATCAAAATATATTACAACAGTAATATATTTGTAAATAGATTCGAACAAAATAACTTTAACAATTTATAATTTTGATATGTTTTAAAATGCATATCATAGTGTGTGCGCAATTACGACTTATATAACCTACTTTTTAATAAATCAAAATTATGTGAACATATACATAATCTATAATCTTTTATTTATTTGGGAATGACTTATATATATATATAATACGAGCATTGTACTCATGGTTTAAAATTAGGCGGGATTTTTGGTATATAAGCGTATTGCAGACACACTACGATAGATTGGGGTTCAAACTACGGTATGTGGGTAGGAAGTAGGTAAGAAAAGATGAAACTAAGATTTGCAAAGCAGACCTTACTGTTTCAATGTGTTGTATAAAATCGGCTATTTTTAAAACAAAGAGATTCCAGGTTTAAAAATCAGAGTATAATTATCATTGAATTATATGAGTACCATGTTACAAGCTATGAAAACATTCAGGATCAACTGGATTAATTTATACCATAAAAGATTAGTTAAATTGCACTCTCCTCTTTCAAAAGGAAAAAGAAGGAAAATGACTGTTATGAAAATTCACGGGATTATTCTATCTGAACATTATTGCCAATGAAAGGAAACATTTAAAATTTGACTTATCTTTTCTTTGAAATAAACTCCTCTCTACATCATAGGGATTGAGGATAAATAAATTGCGATGGATCAATGGATAATGAAAGTGGACAGACTTTTAAGTTGGGTATGAGTTTTTTATGCATATGTGTGAATATTTTTATATATTTTTCAAAAGGATAATTTACATTTTATTTTATATCATAGATAGTGAACCTTTAGATTTAATAGGGTTTACGAAATGAAGGGCTCAGAGAGCTTCATTTACCGATTATTTAAACTCTTGTGTTAATGCGATTGATGTTTTTTTTTTTTTTTTTAGTTTGAATTTTGCATGTTTTAAATTTTAATTTGAAATATTGGACAGAAGAGGAGTTTAAATATAAAGCTTTATTTTATGTTTGTTTAATTATTATGCGAATAAACAAATAGAAAACCATTTCATTTAATTGCATATGTTTGGTATCTGTTATCTAAAAAAATTTTCATTTAGATATTCAAAATCTCTCCTTCCATTCATTGTTTTATATACGTGTCATTATCGTTTTCGCAACATATTTTAGAGTTACCCACAGAAATTTTATCATTTTTTTAATTCAATCAATCAGAAATACAGATTAATTTCCTATTGTATTTTGTTGTTAATTGTACCGATTTTCTTTTATATAATCCAATAAATTGAGTTGATTTAAATGCCAAGACTCTGTTAATATTTTTATTTGGATTGCGTAAGATAATTTTGTTATTTAAATTCGTTCCAAGGTTCAAACTCAGCTTGGTAAGTTAACTAGAATATGAGATATGGTATGCTTTGCATATTAGTATTTTTTATTTTATTCCCATATAAATTTTATATTTATTTCTACATTCAAATATTATATATTATATTTTATTTTAATTAATATTACTGGTAATGTTATTAGCTTAGAGTTGATTATTTCTTTGTTTGTCTAATCCCGTCATAAATATTTAAATAGATCGTATTTTATCATTAGTTTAGAATAACTTGTCTTAAATAATTATTTTAAACTTCTCTAAAATGAAGAGTAAAATGTCATTGACTGGTTTAATTGAAATTATCTTTGAATTGGAATAAATGTAAATTACAATCATATATTCTAATTATTACAAACCAATTTCATATTCAATTTATTGAAGATGCAATAAATAATATTAATAATTATAGGTTAATAAACATCCAATGGAAGCTTAATATATCTTTTATATAATATGATTGGGTATTGTAGAGTTAAAAATTAGCGAATAGATTGTTGATAATAAATTTTCGTGGAGTATTCTATTTCAACATATAAACGAAGCAATAATTAAGTATCGCTTTATTAGAAGATATGAATAAATTATTTAAACATTACGTTATCGCTTATTATTAAACTAGATGTAGATTAATTTGTTTAAACATTTAAAGGAGTGCATAGGTTTTCATTAGCATTTTCAAAAGGATATAAAAACTAGTTGATTTCAATAGAATATTGTTAATTAAATATTAAAGTAGAAATAATTATGTATCGCTTTATTGAAAGATACAAATGAAATGTTTATACTTTCTATTTAACGTTTACTAAATTAGATATAAATTTGAGTCAAATATTATTTTGTTTCAATATTTAAATAGTGTCTATATTTAAAAATGTTTTGTAAACTGCAATTATAGTTATTTAGAAGCTCATCAGTTTAGATAAAACGCAGTATCATTAAATATTAAATAGATTTAAATTACTACAATAACAATAGATTAATAAAATATATTGGAATCTGCTTTACTTATTGATTGGATTGGAATTTCATTAAATTGCTAATCAAATAGTTAGCCTAATCATATATTATTGTCTATGGCAATGATAGACGGCTTCCCTGCTCATTGCAGTTTACTTTTATAACGATCGAAATGAAAGTGAAGATCGAATCTAACCGCAAACTACGATATCTGCTCTACAGAGCGCCATCTAGGCATTTAAACCTAGAAAAATTTATAGAGTAGGCAGATACGCGCTGTTAAGATTCCACTTTATTTAAATATTCAGATCGTTAGCCCAAGTCACTAGCTCAGTGGAGTAGCAGAGATAATAAAATATAACTTAATTTATATCTTAAATATAAATAAATAAAAGCCACTGCCAGAAATTAACACATAAAAATATTTATTTACGCACATATAAAATCATTCTAATTCGAGGAATAAGTTCAACATTTTAGATTTTTCTATTAACTTTTAATTTTACATTTAACTAAGTTTCAATGAGTTTAATATTTTATTTAGATAGTCGAGTATGAATAGACTACATAGATCTGCATTTGAAAAGAAAATATTCTTCCCTGATTTAACCTTAGGCAACAAATTTCGCAATCAAACCGGCGCCAATCCATCTGATACATTTATGTATTCAATGTAGCATGAAAATATGACAACACAAAATACTATACTGTCAGGAATTTACATCTGATCAGTAAGTAGAATTAGAGAAGACATTGTCTCTCCACCAACAGAAATGTCACATCTGTTGGCGAGTAGAACAATAAACATAAAACTCCATAGGAATGGACTGCGGTCCTTTGCCATCTTACAAACCCATCCATAGGCAAACAGAAGGTGTGTGGCGTATATCTATAATCCTGCCCGTAGCGGATATCATACTACATCTACAATTACACAAATATATCCAACCCATTGAACCAATTCAACTACAAAATGAATAACCTAAGATTACCCTCCCTTAATATAACTTTACAAAACTATATAGCCATTCATGCCCAACTTAAATTTATCATTTAAATACATTCACACAGATTATTTTTATAAATTTGTTTTTAAAATGTTGAGTATAGATCGGCTGCACAGATTCCACGGTCAAAAACGTCCAAATTAAACACAATCGATCATAATACAAAATCATTGATAACGTCAATTGCAAAAGGGAATACACAAAGCCCCATGGCATTCATCATAAGATGCCCGCATTAACATCATTGACCTATATATATTCTAATCAAATGTGAAAACTTCAACATAATCAACCGCTAACGATTCTATGCAACGTCTATACCCAACCTAAATTTCATCATTTAAAATTTAAACAATAAATAATTTATACAATAAGAAAAAAAAAGGAAATTATTTTTATCCATCGGAAAACATATAAAATTAAACATTATTAATTTGATTTTAAACTTAAAAAAGTCAGATAGAAGTTCATTTTAAAATTTAAATTAGCTGAATCTTTAAAAAAAAACAATGACGGAAGTTCTTAATTACTTTTTGTTGTTGTTAATTTGTAAAGTTCATAGCTTACGGTAGAAGAGTCCAGGTTTCTGCTTTTAATTCCTGCGATGCCTCCATTGGAAGATAATGTTCTGGAGATGGCAATAGCTGGTTCAAGGTATCACAGTCTTTTCATTTTTTTTAAAAAATAGAGTGTGGTATGTACGTCCTACCATATCTCTCAAACACACAATGCTGGAACTGTCCGAAAAAACTGTATTTCCCTTTTTATATTATCCACATGGATTCAATCAACAAAATGTCAATAATCCATCACTTTCATTAGGGTCCAAGCCAAGGCTTAGAGCTTCCATTGGTCAAGCTAATTTCTCTTTATTTTCTTATCTATCTTTCATCAGATCATTTTAATTATACAAGAGCCCAAGGCTAGCTTGCTTTTCAAACAATTTATAAACAATCATTTCCATTTACAGATTACAAGAATTAATTAATACCTGTTTTTATTTTTAAATCTTGTACTTTTTCTTATAAAAAGTACGTTCAAATACTTATTTATTTGTTTTTTTTTTTGTTTTTTTTTAATATTTTTAAAGTTTGGCATCTGTGCGAATGTATATACGTTTAACAAAACATTTTAATTTTAGCGTTTAGTTTTTTACTTTTATTTGCGAACTTTTAAGTTTTTATTTTAAATTAATGTAACGACATATTTATATATCGTTACACTTTGTAATTGTGATAGATTTGTTGATGTCTGGAGCTGATAATCTCATTCTTTCGTTTACATATAACTTAAACAAATTAGACTTTAATAGAGATTATTAGTGCTTTATGATGGTTTATTATCTAATGGTGACCTGATTGAGCTAGACTAGATTAGATTAAATTAGATTTTTTTTTATATTTTTGATCAGATCAGATTGATCATCCTACCCATCACCAGCATTGACGGATTCAATCAGTTACAATATATATATATATATATATATATATATATATATATATATATTCACATTAACTCTAGGTCAAAATATTAAAAAAATAAAGAAGCTTGTTAATCGTGTTTGATTTTCTGTTCACTTGATCCATGGATAATGGAAATCTTGAAATACAAAGTTAACTTGATAACCATGGCAAGCTAATGCTTTAAAATAATATTGCTTATTTCTAATTCTAGCTTTAAAATCCTACATGTGTCAAGCGTTGTTAGCCGAGAGGTCATCGCAGCAGCCTTGCAAGCAAGTAGTTGGTTGCAGATGGTTGTGGGTTCACCTCCCAGACAATGCTATGACATAGAGAAAAAAAATCCTACATCTGTTGTAATCAATCTCAGAAAAAAATATAAACAGGTAAATATACAAAGATATTTGGAAAATACTTAAGTGTATCACGAAAGATTACTTGACTAAACTCAACGTTGTTATTAAGTCTCACACATTTCAATTTCTGTTATTGCAATCCCCATAGCAATACCTATTACAAAATTAAACATTTTGTGTTTCCCAAAAATTTGTTTGTAAATTAATTTGGATAAATTATTATTTGAAAAACATATGTAAAAATACTTATATTCATTAAAATCTATCAAATTTGTAATATAAATTTTTTATTTTGGTTTAAAATTAAAAAATCATATCAAACATAGATTTCATTTGCAATATATCCAACTTTTCTTAAAATTTCTATTTCACTTACAAAAAGAAGTCAAAACTTTCTACAACAGATCGTTCACCATCGAGTTTTATTTGAGTGATTTTCAACAATCATTAGGACAACAACAATGTCATCAAGCATATCTGATAAAGAGAACTGAGACACTGTGATTTGAGTTCTTATCATTTTGTCATGGCATGAAATGGATCGTTCAAAATTTATTAAATTTTATCAATTAAATAATTAATTCATAAATATGGATGAATAAAAATTTTAACCTTATGTCCATTCAATGGGCAATTTGCTGATGAAATTCCAGAGGGAATGATGAAAATGTGAAAGAAAGAAAATCCTTTTAAAAAGGCCTTGTATTGTAGGTCAGTTATATAAAGGTATTCTGTGTTTAAAAATCCAGAATTACATTTATTTATTTGTGATGGATATAAACCCCATTATGTTCTATGGATATCGTATTTAAAATCAAGAAAATCTACAAAATCGATTAACTCAACTTACCTTATAATAAGCAATTTAAGCTTCATTTTCCTAAGTCGAAAAAAGAGAGGAAAAGCTCATATTATTATTTTTCCCTTAATTTTAAACTGGATCGTGTCATTAAGAAAATTCTCCTGTACATTATTGCCTGTGAAAAAGGAAAATTAAAGCAGCCAGTGATGTGTAATTTTGCATTTGTTGTGTTGAAAGTGGGGTATTTCTATAATTGAAAAGAATTAAATTCGAATCTGCATCAGTCAGTTGTTACCCGTGCTTATCTTTTCTATTCAAAAGACATTCAACTCTACACTTCAGGATTGGAAGTAAAGAATCAGAAGTTGTGATAGTGACTGAATATGGATAGACTTTCACTTATAGGGTATGATTTTTTATGCATAGATATACATATATTTTTTTAGACAGTATATATACATAATATATATGGGAATGATAGAATTCAAGCAATGAAAAGGTCGTAGAGATTAATTTAGTTCTCATTTAGGTTCTTATCTGATGATTTAGATTAATTCAACCTGATGCTTCCAAATATTTCTTTTTTTTTTGTATGTTCAAAATTTAACTTGAAAATGTCGTGTAGAAAAGGGTTTACATTATAACACATATTTTTTAATGTTTTTTTTAATTATTATTGCATTAATGAATAAATACGGTTCAATTTTTTATCACATATTTCTTTATCATTGTAGATGATATTTTGAATCTCATCTTATGTTTTCATAAAGCGTTATTGTCACGCAACATATATTTAGAATTCCACACATATTTTATTCTTTTTCTTGATTTTAGTTAATTTCTAAACGTCAATTGATGTTCCTTTATATTTTATTTCTGTTTTTCATTTGTATTTTATAAACCAATAAATTTAGAGTTGATTTAAAATCAGACGAATCTGTTTCCTTATTTTTTTTTGAATGAGCAAAATAATTTTGGTACTTAAAATTTGGTCCAAGATTCAAACTCATCTTGGTAGGTGAACTAGAATTAGATATACATGATATATTTTATTCATCATTTTTAATCCTATTACATATAAGTTTTATATTTAATAATGCTTTCAAATATTTGGTCATTTATTTAAATCAACATTACTAGTAAAATAATTTTATTAGTTGATGATCTATTTGCTTATGTTGTCTGGTTATAAATTATTAATCAGTTGTGATCTGTCATTAGTCGGAATGATTTATCTTCATATTTCTTAATTACTTTTTAAAATTTCTTTGAAGGTGAGATCATAAATTTCATTTACTAACTTAACCGAATATTATCTTTTGATTGGATAACTGTTAATTATTGTCATATATAGCTTAATTGTTGTAAAGTCCATTTTATAATCGATTCATTGGATACTTAAGTGGATAAGTAATATAAGCAATGGTAATTCAGTAAACATCCAATGGAAACTCACGGCATATTTTATATAAGTGATTGGCACTTTAAAATGTGCAATTAGCTAATGGAAGTGATTGATAATAAATTCTGGTGGAGTATTTCATTTTAGAATATAAATGTAACAATAATTGTGTATCACACTACTGAAGGATATGAATGAAATGTTTATATTATATTTAACATTTTATTGAAATAGGTATACATTTGAGTAGATGATTATTTTGTTTAAACATTTAAAATAGTGTATAGGCTTATATAACGTTTTGCAAAAATGTACTTATAATTATTTTAGAAATTTATTTGAACAAAATAGAATATCATTAAGTATTAAGATAAATTTGAACTACTAAACATAATATTAAATTAATAAAGTGTGTCAAATTTCATTTTATTCAATTTTCAATTGAGTAGATATCTTAAGCATACATCATTGTTCAGGGCAATAATATACGATTTTACTTCTTATTATACTTTAGTTTGTAAGTGTGATAAATTTGTTGGTGTTTGCAGTGGTAATCTAATTGACTTTATTTCGTTTTAAATATTATCTGGATAAATTAGATGTTAATATACATTGTTAGTAATATTTTATTGTACTGTAGTGAACCATTTAAATAATCGTATAAGAGAAATATTGTTATGGCCTAAAATGACCAATGCCTGAGTTAGATAATTGTACACATGTTATTACTGAGTCACTATTTATTAATGCATGTTTTGTTTAGTGATAGAGAATTTATGCCTAGAGAGGTAGTAAAATCTCTTATTATAGTGACAAAGTAGCTATCCCATGCTAGCCGATGATGGTCGTGCGCAAGTGATACTTATTACACAATGCAAAGTCAACTTTAGGTCTTTTATAAAATAACAACCCATGTTTAGGCTGAATCTAGATTTTTAATGATGATGTTTCAATTCTTAGGCATAGTAAAACTTCTTTTTATTTTATTAACCCATATTATTGTCTATAGTTCATTACAAAATTGCGACTCTGATAGGGCTAGATTTTATTTATATTATATTGATCATTGCCGTGGCATTGGCAGTTTAGACAAAAATGGCTCGCCAACTCGGGCTCGATTAACCAATTGAAGACCAAAGTTTGAGCCTCATATATATATATATATATATATATATATATATATATGCTGAAATGTGGTATTATATTTATATACATTAATGGAATTTTATGGCTGATTGTATTATATCAAAGTGTTTAAGTAAGATATTAGGAGTTCTATTATTGTTGTCGTTCTTTATGGATTTTGTTCGCAGCTGGAAAGTTGAATGGGTAGATATGTTTTATGAAGGAATAAACAAATAAAACTAAAGTATTTTACAATCTGTTCCAAAAGAAGGTAGAGATATTATACTTGCTATAAAATAGTAAATAAAAATGAAAACTAATAAGGTAGAAGAAAAAGTTATTTACCGAATTTTGAGAGAAGTGATGAAAAATTTTGGGGAATTAAGAGAAAATATGAGTAGAGATAATGAAGTGCTAAGGTAAGATATAAATAATAAATTTGGAGGTATGGATAATAAATATGATGTAAAGTTCGTTACATTGTTTTTTTATTTATTTATTAAACATGAAAGTAAATTAAAAAGTTCGCATTTAAAAATTTTTTTTAAGAATTAAAAATTGAAATTAAATATCATCTTAAACTCTTATATATTAAATCGCACAGATAATGAAAAATTATTAAAATAAAACTTTATTAAAGACAAAGTATTTTAAAACTAAATTTTAAAAAGATTTGGAGATAAAATTATATCTTTAAATATATCTTTGATTTGGAAAACAGGTTAATTAATCAGAAATGGAAATGATAAATTTAATTAGTCAAATGTAAACCAGCCTTGGGCATTTAAATGTAAAAACATGGGTCAGATATGAAAACAATAGAAACTTTTAGCAAATGAAACAAATCCATTGGGAAATCAGACCTCAACGAAAAGGATCAACACATCGATGACGTAATGTTAAGTCAATCTTTCAAAGTAATAGAAAAGGACAAGTTTGGAAATTATTAGTTAGTGACTGGAAATTGATTATTACGATGTGACTATATGTAATAGTACGGAGTTGGAGGAATTGACAGACGCACGGTCAATTCTTTCAGCTGTTAAAGAAAGGAGAAATGAACTATTGTTTCCTACATTGAGGACCAACTAAATTAAAAAAACCTCCGAATGAATAAATAAAACAACGGCTAAATGGATATCAATCTTAGGACTGCGTGGGAATTTACGTTCATGGCAAGCAACGGATAAAGTTGGACGTGTTAAAAATCATAAGAACTTTATATTCACTTGAAAAAATAAGAACTCTAAATTTTAAAACTTTTTATTAAATGATGCAATAGAATCCTATCTGACCAAACTAAATTCTTTATTAATAGTGTTATTTGATGTATTTTTTTCTTATTTATGTAAAATCATTTCCATTTATTTATTTTTTTATTCTTTAAGTTTTTATCATGATTTTTTTTTTTGTTTTTCGTTAAATTAATTATATAAATGTTAAACTTAAGTCGGGCATGAATGGCTGTATAGATTTGTAAAGTTATATTAGGGGAGGGTAATCTTAGGTTATTTGTGTCGTTGTTAGATTGGGTCAATGGATTGGATATATTGATGTAGTTAGTAGATGTAATCGGAGATTCGCTACTGGCAGAATCGCTTCATACGCCGCACTCTCCCGTTTTGCCTATGGAAGGAATTATAAGACGCAGAGCGCAGTTCCTTTCTATGGAGTTTTTTTTATTATTGTTCTTCTCGTTGGATAGAAGTAATATTCCTATCTAATGAGAGTCAATATCTTCTTTTAATCTTTTTGGTGCTGCCGTATTCCGTATTACATTGAATACATCGATGTATCAGATGGATTGATGCCACTTTGACTGCGACACAAATAACCTAAGATTACCCTCCCCTAATATAACTTTACAAATCTATACAGCCATTCACGCCCGACTTAAGTTTAACATTTATATAATTAATTTAACGAAAAACAAAAAAAAATCATGATAAAAACTTAAAGAATAAAAAAATAAATAAATGGAAATGATTTTACATAAATAAGAAAAAAAATACATCAAATAACACTATTAATAAAGAATTTAGTTTGGTCAGATAGGATTCTATTGCATCATTTAATAAAAAGTTTTAAAATTTAGAGTTCTTATTTTTTCAAGTGAATATAAAGTTCTTACGATTTTTAACACGTCCAACTTTATCCGTTGCTTGCCATGAACGTAAATTCCCACGCCGTCCTAAGATTGATATCCATTTAGCCGTTGTTTTATTTATTCATTCGGAGGTTTTTTTAATTTAGTTGGTCCTCAATGTAGGAAACGATAGTTCATTTCTCCTTTCTTTAACAGCTGAAAGAATTGACCATGCATCTGTCAATTCCTCCAACTCCGTACTACTACATATAGTCACATCGTAATAATCAATTTCCAGTCACTAACTAATAATTTCCAAACTTGTCCTTTTATATTACTTTGAAAGATTGACTTAACATTACGTCATCGATGTGTTGATCCTTTTCATTGAGGTCTGATTTCCCAATGGATTTATTTCATTTGCTAAAAGTTTCTATTGTTTTCATATCCGATCCATGTTTTTACATTTAAATGCCCAAGGCTGGTTTACATTTGACTAATTAAATTTATCATTTCCATTTCTGATTAATTAACCTGTTTTTCAAATCAAAGATATATTTAAAGATATAATTTTATCTCCAAATCTTTTTAAAATTTAGTTTTAAAATACTTTTTCTTTAATAAAGTTTTATTTTAATAATTTTTCATTATCTGTGCGATTTAACATATAAGAGTTTAAGATGATATTTAATTTCAATTTTTAATTCTTAAAGAAAATTTTTAAATGCGAACTTTTTAATTTACTTTCATGTTTAATAAATAAATAAAAAAACAATGTAACGAACGTCTGTGCTCGTTACATATTCTTATTTCTTCAAGTGAATATAAAGTTCTTACGATTTTTAACACGTCCAACTTTATCCGTTGCTTGCCATGAACGTAAATTCCCACGCCGTCGGACCATACTCCCTGCGGAATTCTTTTCCTAATCTTGCACTGAGCATGAAGTGACCAAGATTTAACAGGTAAAGAAATGGATATCAATTTAGCCGATTTCTATACTCATATATATCAGTACTTCCAGCTAAATTGATAGAAAGAGTGGATTGACGGGAATCTTACAGTTAAAACACCCTTTAGTTGATATCTTATTTTAATGCCCGAATATTTAGAACAATGGCAAGTACACACCTTTGAAAAATCTATTTACAAAATAGACTTTTGCACGCCACTTCTAGAAAAGAATCAAAAAATGAATTTTTCACTTTCCTAGAAGGGTGTGCAATACCATATGTTCAGCGGAGCATAAGAATAAGATCTAACACCCCGGTAGAGCGATATCCCGTGTGGCTAGCTCAAGTCACTCTACATCTAGGGTCTTCAAATGGGTAAGTTAAATGATTATTACAGCTATGTGGTTGATAAGGAAAGAACACATTTTTATCAATATAAATAATGATACGAAAACGAAAAAAGTTTAATATTATGATTAAATATTTATTTAATCCCTAAGACCCACCACCATTTTATACTAATGATAATATAATAACAAAATACTAAATAATTAATTACCCCAAACTATATATATATATATATTCGAGGCGTTGAAATAGATAAAATACAATCTTAAATAAGAAAAGTAATAAATCCCTAAAGCTGTTTACAATGTTTATAAGTAATGGAAGTGGTCTGAGCTCTTTTTACCCAATAGAAATAAATTTTCATTTGTGTGATTTGATATACAGATATGAGATTTTCGGTCATACAGGCATACGCTTTTACTGATAACTTTAAAACCCTTTTATTGATAGGAAATATAATAATAAAAACTATGCATATTTGCACAATGAAATATATCACTAATTTCATATTTTCAACAAGTCAATATGTTGCATTGGCTCAGATACCATATCGTACTCACCATGAGGTACTGTATCTATTTCCGTTTTGCCAAAGATAAATTTCTATACATGTATATATGTGCAGCCCAATTATACACTTACTATCATTTTAAATATAAAGTTATTAGAGTACTTGCTTATAGGGAATCTGTAATAAATCAATCCCTTCTTACACTCATCGTGAGGTGTAGCAGTTACAAAAAAATAACTTAAAAAGGATATACGGTTAAATACATTTTTAGATATTCAGCATGAGATATCATATTTACCGAATATAATAAGCGTATGTACGCATACATATATATACATGCATATTTATATTTGACGAATTTCAGGAATAACAACAACAACAGCAAAACGAATAGCAACAACAACAACAACAAAAAAATCTCATTGCGATCTTTGTTGAAAATACTAATTTGAAATAGAAAAATTCACTCAAAGGACTTAAGTAAAAGCTTTACCATTTATGACTGCAATAACCGTAAATTCATACATATGCGAGAGACTCTCTCATTTTTAAATGATAAATAATAATAACAAAAAAAATATATATCTAATCGGAAATAGGAAAGTTAATTATTTCAATGTTAATAAATATCTTAAAATAAACTTATATCTGCGTCTTCATTTTCTCCTCTGGGCTGAGTGGGCTTCAAGTTAACTGGCTGTGTGGTGACGATTTCTTCCATTTAGTAAGGCGGCACTGGTCATCCTCCTGGGCGGTTGGAATTGGAGTGGTCACATCTGGGCGGCTTAGGACAGAGAAAGGGCGGTGCACTAACTAGTTGTCTACCCCACGGTCATTTTGCCGGAATCTCTAGTATATTGCTTCATATCCTCTTTTTTTATATATATCTAAATAGTAACGAGGATTATTTAATAAATTTTCATAGGCTGTCTCCAATAGTTATTCGAATCCACAAAGACAAAAGTTCTTAAAAGAACTGTATAAAGGATTTGTTCTAACGAATGTCACTAATAGTACTATTCATAAATGACTCTCTAAGTAGCTGATCGCTTGGAGAATTCTGGAGCAATGAAAAGAATGACTTGCCCAGAATGGCTGCCAACGAAAGACTGAATCCCACAGCACTATCCATCCCACTAATAAGAACCAATTCAGATATCCCTCTGAGAAGAATGAATCAGCCAATCCTTTTAATCTAGCTTGTCACTTAGATTGCAAACATTCCTTTATATTTTTCTGATTAAATTCTACATTTTAAGTTTGACATCCATCTTGAATGCTCAGACCACTTGATTACAGCTATTCATTTCAAAAGAATTTCTATTTAAAAAATAATAATAACATTTTAATTATAGCATTATCAAACATTTTGCTTTTGGTCAGATTTTTGCAAAAGCAATTAACATTCTTTGTTTATAGAATAAAATTAGTTTTTAGAGGCAGTAATTAAAAAAAATGAAAAATATACAAGTATGTTGGAACAATTGCTTTAATTATTTATTTTACTACTATGTTCCAACATTTGATTCATTTGTTTAATAAGTTTGTCTTTCTCTATTTGAATTTTTCAGAGAAAAGCCCAATACATAAAGTGATATAAAAAATATACAAAATAGAAAAATAAAAAAATACATGAGCTTATTTTACAATATTTTCTATGTCAATTTCATATTATTTAAATTGGTGTGTGTGGGTATTTTAATGCTCAGACCACTCCATTATCAATATAGCACATTTATATATTTGTTGTGCTTAATCCATACTTTGTGCAAGGCCATTTGATAATGCCTGGCACAATACCCCCCTCTCCAATGAGACTTTTAAATGGACATGACCATTTAAAGTCTTAAGTTCTTATTTACATAGATATTAAGTATATGTTTACTAATTATATTTTTACTAATTTTTGTATTTTTCTTTTGAAAGTCTAAAAAGTACGATGTCGAATAGTAACAATGTGACATTTCATCCCCCATAACATCGATATACTAAGACAAAACTACATCAGCATCCCAATCACCAGGTTCAGAGATAAAAGAAGACAAACAGATGGGCAACATGAAGATATCTATCCTTTCTAGAACTCTGTGACCAGCCAAGCAAAGTCGAATGAAACACGAAAAATACTACTAGCGTAATGTACCAAACTTCATGGGTGCATCCAAGCTCACTTTTTGGAGGCTGACAGGATATTTTGCAACCCCTAATAAAGGGCTTTCAATTTATATGTATAAGAGATGAAGTTAATGCTCCTCTGCTCTTTCTACGAGACTTACGAGTACATTTGCATTAGCCAAATGAGTCCCAGAGAATGTTTTCTCTGCTAAAAGAATTGCTTGCATTTTTGCGTGAAGTGTTCCTTCACCTGAAGCCACAGAGACTCCAGATTACACAGACATCTCCAAACAACCCCTGCACATCCCTCATCTCCAGAGCCCAAGTTCAAAAAATGCCAATCCGAATCAACCCATACACACAATACCTGAGAGACAAAAGTTCACAAGAAACCTATAAACATTTAATTACAAAGACTCTTAAATCATGTGATGTGATTAATTATCATCTTTACTACACCCCGGCCTTGGTGAGGGTGGTCTGAACTGTTTTTCTTTCCAATATCTCTTTCCTTGGTTGTAACTGTTGTTTTCAGTTTGGTGAGTGCGCCTTTCTATGCTGTTATTTCTCAGTATGGCCTTTCTATGCCAATGATTTTGTTTTTGCCTATCTTTGGTCCCTTGTGTGTCTCTTTGTGTCATGTCTACTGCACTTAATAGTTCTGCCATTTGTTGCACTGTATTCATATTCGCAGTAAGTAACATTTGTTCAATCCCAAGTGGCAGGTTACGATGAATTATTCTGACAATTTGTCCCTCTGATATGTGACATGCGTTTAATGTCTGAAGTGTTGCCACTTGTCTTCTGAAAAATTGCAATTAATTTTCACCATTATTCTCATCATGTTTTTCCTGCATGGCTTGGTATAGCATCATCTCTTGATGCTGTTCATTCCAAAAATTTTTTAACAATTCCTTTTTGCATTCCTCAAATGTCACTGGATAGTGGAACAAGGATTCCCACCATGCTTGAGCATCGCCATGGAGATGACTGCAGGCAATTGCCAGTTTACTAAAGACATTAATTTGGTTTACCTGGAAATATTTTTCCAAGCTTTTAATGTGCTCCATAGGAGCTTCACCTGTTTGTCCTTCAAATATTTTTATTTTTAGGAATTGGTTTATATTGTCCGGGTAAAGTTGTCCCTTTTCTTTTCCATGCCTATAATTTTTAATGCTATGATGTTCGGTTATTTCAGCATCCTCTCCTTTTTTCTTGACTTGATCCTGAACATATTCATGCTCTGCTTCAGTCATCTTCTGATGCATTTCTGTTTTTTCTAGCCTATTGCTGTTGCCTTGTTCTGGATTATTTCCATTTTTTATGCTCTGAAATCTTGTTTCGATTTCATTTTCTAGTTCACGTTTGACCTCATCTATTCTTTGATGTATATATGATGTATTTTCTGACAGTTGTTGCCTCAATTCATTTATTTCCTGCGGTATTCTGGCTATTTCTTGTTTTATAGTCCATAAAATTTCTTCTATCATGGTCCACCTGCGTTCGTTTTCCGCTTCGAGTTTTTTGCTTCTTTGTTGATCACCTTCTTTTTGCTCAGGAGAGTCTTTTCCTCTGGTTCTTCGTTAACCGAGGTGATTGTATCATTTATTGGCTGTTGATCCATTTTCCTTGATTTGGATCTTGTCCACATTTAAAAACACAGTATAACTATTCTTTATTTTGGAGTTATGGAATACCTATATTTATTTATATTTGGTATATATAGTTTTCAGTTACTGATCAGATACTTTACTTTTATTATAAAACTATTTCTTAACTATGTGTCTTACTTTTAAATACGCAGTACACCGCACACCTAACTCTGCCTTATTCGACTCGCCAATTATCTTATTATTCGACTCGCCAATTATTGAAAATATCATCTTAAACTCTTATATATTAAATCACACAGATAATGAAAAATTATTAAAATAAAACTTTATTAAAGAAAAAGTATTTTAAAACTAAATTTTAAAAAGATTTGGAGATAAAATTATATCTTTAAATATATCTTTGATTTGGAAAACAGGTTAATTAATCAGAAATGGAAATGATAAATTTAATTAGTCAAATGTAAACCAGCCTTGGGCATTTAAATGTAAAAACATGGGTCAGATATGAAAACAATAGAAACTTTTAGCAAATGAAATAAATCCATTGGGAAATCGGACCTCAACGAAAAGGATCAACACATCGATGACATAATGTTAAGTCAATCTTTCAAAGTAATATAAAAGGACAAGTTTGGAAATTATTAGTTAGTGACTGGAAATTGATTATTACGATGTGACTATATGTAGTAGTACAGAGTTGGAGGAATTGACAGACGCACGGTCAATTCTTTCAGCTGTTAAAGAAAAGAGAAATGAACTATCGTTTCCTACATTGAGAACCAACTAAATTAAAAAAACCTCCGAATGAATAAATAAAACAATGGCTAAATGGATATCAATCTTAGGACGGCGTGGGAATTTACGTTCATGGCAAGCAACGGATAAAGTTGGACGTGTTAAAAATCGTAAGAACTTTATATTCACTTGAAAAAATAAGAACTCTAAATTTTAAAACTTTTTATTAAATGATGCAATAGAATCCTATCTGACCAAACTAAATTCTTTATTAATAGTGTTATTTGATGTATTTTTTTTCTTATTTATGTAAAATTATTTCCATTTATTTAACTTTGTTTTTTAAGTTTATTTAGAATTTCTGTTTTCCGTTAAGTTAAATTATATAAATATGTAACGAGCACAGACATTCGTTACATTGTTATTTTATTTATTTATTTAATATTGAAATATAATTGGATAAGATATTATATTATTTAATCTCTGCTATTCCACTGAGCTAGTGACATGGGCTAACGACCGGAACCAAAATATTTAAAAAAAAATTTTTTTTTGACTTACGTATCTGCCTACTTTATAAATTTTTCTAGGTTCAAATGCCTAGATGGCGCCCCGTAGTGCAGATGATGTTAAGTCGTCATTCTCCGTATCGTTACAACTGGCGAACCAACTCAGGCCGATCTTTAATAAACCACATATACCCTGAACAAATTCTTCTCAAAATGAAACATTTTTATCTGTTTACATAAAGTCGTATATTTGAAATCTTATAAAAGCACTGCCAGAAAGAAATTGCGCATATATATTAAACATGAGAAAGTTAAAATAATTTTAAACTGTATTTCAAAAAAAAAAAAAAGTCAAAAGGTTGCGATTGATATGTTTTTTTGTTGATATATATTATGCTTTTAGGTGTATAGGTGCGCACAGCCACGTAAGTTTATGATGGAAATGTGGTGCCTTACGATGAGTACCTTTGGGAATTATTTCAGTGTAACCCTATTTAAGCATTTTAATCAGTCATAAATAAGTTGGTGGTATTTATAATTGTGCTGCAAATATACACGTTTAAACCCATTATTTCTTAAAACATATTTATCTCAATGTAACCTTATTTAAATAAATAATTTATAAAATTTGCTTGTCATGCCGTGTGTAATAATAAAATGTATATAAAAAAATAATAATAGAACTCTTGTGGGGAGGAGGCGTAGACGTAAATGGTCCTTAAGAAAGCGATAGTAAACATGTTTTTTATATATAGTCTTTATACTAACCGAATGTTTGTAAATTTTGTTAAGTCGTGTATCGTAATTACTAACCCTAAGTAAAATATTTTTTTTTTGATCATTTTTTTTAAGCAACTTTACTGATATGTAACGAGCACAGACGTTCGTTACATTGTTTTTTTATTTATTTATTAAACATGAAAGTAAATTAAAAAGTTCGCATTTAAAAATTTTCTTTAAGAATTAAAAATTGAAATTAAATATCATCTTAAACTCTTATATATTAAATCGCACAGATAATGAAAAATTATTAAAATAAAACTTTATTAAAGAAAAAGTATTTTAAAATTAAATTTTAAAAAGATTTGGAGATAAAATTATATCTTTAAATATATCTTTGATTTGGAAAACAGGTTAATTAATCAGAAATGGAAATGATAAATTTAATTAGTCAAATGTAAACCAGCCTTGGGCATTTAAATGTAAAAACATGGGTCAGATATGAAAACAATAGAAACTTTTAGCAAATGAAATAAATCCATTGGGAAATCGGACCTCAACGAAAAGGATAAACACATCGATGACATAATGTTAAGTCAATCTTTCAAAGTAATATAAAAGGACAAGTTTGGAAATTATTAGTTAGTGACTGGAAATTGATTATTACGATGTGACTATATGTAGTAGTACGGAGTTGGAGGAATTGACAGACGCACGGTCAATTCTTTCAGCTGTTAAAGAAAGGAGAAATGAACTATCGTTTCCTACATTGAGGACCAACTAAATTAAAAAAACCTCCGAATGAATAAATAAAACAACGGCTAAATGGATATCAATCTTAGGATGGCGTGGGAATTTACGTTCAAGGCAAGCAATGGATAAAGTTGGACGTTTTAAAAATCGTAAGAACTTTATATTCACTTAAAAAAATAAGAACTCTAAATTTTAAAACTTTTTATTAAATGATGCAATAGAATCCTATCTGACCAAACTAAATTCTTTATTAATAGTGTTATTTGATGTATTTTTTTCTTATTTATGTAAAATCATTTCCATTTATTTATTTATTTATTCTTTAAGTTTTTATCATGATTTTTTTTGTTTTTCATTAAATTAATTATATAAATGTTAAACTTAAGTCGGGCGTGAATGGCTGTATAGATTTGTAAAGTTATATTAGGGGAGGGTATTCTTAGGTTATTTGTGTCGTTGTTATATTGGGTCAATGGATTGGATATATTGATGTAGTTAGTAGATGTAATCGGAGATTCGCTACTGGCAGAATCGCTTCATACGCCGCACTCTCCCGTTTTGCCTATGGAAGGAATTATAAGATGCAGAGCGCAGTTCCTTTCTATGGAGTTTTTTTTTATTGTTCTTCTCATTGGATAGAAGTAATATTCCTATCTAATGAGAGTCAATATCTTCTTTTAATCTTTTTGGTGCTGCCGTATTCCGTATTACATTGAATACATCGATGTATCAGATGGATTGATGCCAGTTTGACTGCGAATTTTAGCCTAAGGTTAAATAGGGATAGAATATTTTATTTTCAATTGCAAATTTATGTGGTCTATTCATACTCGACCCTAAATAAAAATGCATTAAATTTAAGTTGTTTATAGACGCTTGCATGGATTGTTTATTGGTTAACTATGTTTTGTGTTTCCATATTTGATCAAAATATATAGACATTCGATAAATAATGATACCTTACGGTGAGTATCTAAAATGTATTTATTCGGATGTCTTTTAAGTTATTGGTGACAATGCAAGTATCTTATGGTGAATACTGTTGGGTTATGTATAAATTTCCCTCTGCAATTGTCAGTAATCAATGATTTTATATTTTGATCGTTTATGTTTACTTTGAAATGTTTTAACCGTGTAATCTATGTAACCGATCTATAGCAACATATTAAAACAAGCTTTTATAATCCCATCTGTGCGAACTTAATTAAAAATGTAAAATTAGAATATAATAGTAATTAAATGTAAATTAAAGTCAAAAATCAAAGTTAAAATAATGTTAAATGTTAAAATGTAAAACTAATACTAAAATATTTTTAAATCTTATATATATGTGCATAAATAAATGTTTGTATGCTAATTACTGGCAGTGGCTTATTTTATTCTTTTTTTTATATATACTCTTAGATTATCTTATTAAATCTATGCTATTCCACTGAGCTAGTGACATGGGCAAATGACTGGAACCAAAATAAAAAAAAAAATTTTTTTGACTTACGTATCTCCCTACTTTATAAATTTTTCTAGGTTCAAATGCCTAGATGGCGCCCTGTAGTGCAGTTTACGTAAGTCTAGCATTCTCCGGATTGTTACAATGATATTCAAAGAGAAGATATGAGTAGAGAGATGAATAATAAATTTGGTGATGTGGATAATAAATTTAATGATATGAGTAGAGCTAATCAAGTGCTAATGGAAGATATGAATAATAAATTGGGTGATATAATTAGAGACAATACAGAATTAAGAGATGTAAATATTAAAATTGATTTGTATAAAATTGAAATAATGCTATTAATGCGAGGTTTGATAAATTTAAATACAATTTGGATGTTCGATTGAAAGAAACTAATGATGAATATAATTGTAGATTCAATGAATTGAGAGACTAAATAAATATGTCACAAGGGTGCTTAGAAGTCAGGCTCAACACTTTAGATGATGAAGTTAAAAACTGTAAAATTGAGTATCAAGATTTGGAGAAAAGATATTTTAAGATTGAACAAACTTATGAGGATGCTCAGAAAGCATCGACATTAGAGTTAAATGACATTAGAAGAAAGTTAAGAGATATTCAGACTGATATGAAGGAAAAATATAAATAATAAAAAATAGAAAATTACAAAATATCAAAACAGGTGTCTTTAGAAACAGTAACTATGGTTGAAAGGCTTGACAAGATCAAAGTAAATTGTTCTGATGATTTAGTAGGAGTAAAGTATATAAATGAGCAGAAAAGTTTAGATACAAAGCATTCAAATGTTGAGCAGGTACAAGAAAATAAAAATTTAATGACTGACGATAATCAGAAAATTATAGATGAAGTGTGGTTGAAAGATAAATTTAAGTCCCAAGGAGTTGAAAATTTGGAGGGTAAACTTTGTGTTAATATAGATTATAGGCATATAATGCATGGATGTAAGAACATATATCATAGTGCGAAGGAAAGGTGGAAAATAAGTATGAAAGGAATTATGGTATAATAATTGGAAAAGAGAATATATATTATAGAAATAAAATTAAGCAATTATTCCAAGGAGAATTTTACAGCAATACAGTAAAAGGAAAGGGAGATAAACCCTGTGAAGAATCGATGAAGACTTTCTTTCTTGAGAATATTTTTAGTAAGGATAATTATATAGTGGACAATAATGTGATAATGGCATTTCTTTATTATTTTATTTAGAAATATGGAAAATAGTTGGAAATTACATGGAGAGAAAGAGAGAGAAAGCTTAATTCCAATTTGTTGAATTTGGATGGCATTATTTCATCACAGGCCCATGATTTGCCTAATGGATTAATGAATTTGTGTATTATTGGAAAATAAAAGATAATTATATAGGAACATTTATTTTTTAGGTAGGGACAATGTAATGAGACAAATAATAATTTTGAGATACAAGGGAGAACTGAAAAAAGCTAAAAAAATAAACATAGTCGAAACACTTTTATAAAATTTTAAGTATATATTATACAAATACTATTTGATATTAAACCTTATAAAATTGATTAGTGGTGATGAATGGATGACTTAATGCATTAGAGATATTGACTGTAGAATTTTAATATCTGTGCTACTTATGAATTGTAACTGTTTGTATGATCGAGTCTTTTTTGGTGGAATTGGAAGAATTACAGGTGTGTGAGGTGGCTCAAAACTTTAGGTGAATTTATATTGAAGTCCAATGTTGGAATATGTCCAGGACTTATTATGGTGTAGCAGTTAGAAAAAGAAATCCCTGATTGCAGGATTAACACTTAATTATGAGTTATAAGTTTAAAAAAATGTTCAGTAGTTTTCCTGACCTGCACAAACATAAAGCTATCAAACACTAAGATCCCTCATTAGCAATCATGTAAGGCACAAATTAGTTCACAAGGTAGTTTCCACATTCTTAAGTAATTAAAATTAGATTTGATTAACATTTAGTCAGTTTATTTTAGTATTGGAAGTGATTTTAAATGGGATATATCTATTGTTTTGGATCTCCAGCTTATTATAGAAGTTTTAATAATAATAATAATAATAATAATAATAATAATAATAATAATAATAATAATAATAATAATAATAATAATAATAATAATAATAATAAAACAGGACCGCAGCAAATCTCTGCTGAGGTAAGAAGCAATCGTTAAGTTCTCCGATGTAAGTATTTATTTTTTACTTTTGTTCCAACTTGTTATGCGAAAAATAAACATAATACAGGAAAAATCGAATTATATAATAGATTAATAGTGTTTTTTGAAAAATATCGGTGTGTTTTAATATCTTTTTTAAAAAAAATACTGACTTGAGTCAGAATAAATCATGGCTACTGCCCAGTCAAGCGTGAGCGAATTAAGCACCAATACAAAATTAACAACATCGTTAGTTTCAACATCGCCTATTTCGTATGCAAAAGTACTTAAAAGTAATAGCAATACTACAGCACCAACTCAAATACCGCGCTTCCGTAGAACAAACACAAATGATATTAAAAATCTTGATCTAAACACTCGAGAGGAAAATCAACCCCCAGCCGCAATCTGGACAAAAGAAACGATTGAAAATGTGACGGACCGTTTCAGTAATACGGTGCCTCGGACGTTATTTGAAACATTTCGCAGGTTTTTTTCACCAACTTCGTTAGTACTCGCAGTAACCGATAATCAATGCTCATTATATCGTTTCCCAAAAGCTTTATTATATGAAGCAATCACGCAAAATGCACTATGGGAAACAATCTCTTGTATCGCCGACCACCCAAATTCAAGATATATAACCATTGATTTTTATACTCAGCAGCAAAAAGAACGGTTTCAATCCACTATTTTAGCACTTGATAATTACGCACTCGTAATTATAGATGAAAACCGGAAAAATATAATTACTGGAGTGCTTAAAAATACTTATCTTAAATACAACGTACAAGATTTTCAAAAAATGATAAACCCGTTTGGAAAAGTAATTGCCCTACAGCCTATATATTTAAAAGACACACCTATACCGATATGTAGTAATCGTTTTGAATTTAAAATAAAACTACATAAAAACGTAGACGCCTCAACGATTCCAACACAGATTACAGATCAAGAAGCGACACTCTCTCTTCACATAAGAGGTCTAAAGCCACTTTGTTTTGGCTGTGGACAGAGAGGACACCTAGCAACTCAGTGCGATAACACAAAAAGCAATCACTGTGAACAAACTAAAATCCCTTCCCCAGAACAACCCAGTGATGAAAATAAAATCTATAATAACACTACATCCATTGGCAACCCAATAATAGAAACCGGAAAAAAACAGATTCAAACACCCACAAACAAAAATAATAATGGATCAGAATTGCCTATCCCAAAGACCAACCAAAAAAATAATAACACAAAAACTAACACAGAAATCCAAGATTCAAACGAAAATAATTCTCAAGAAACCACAACACAAAATACAGCAATTACATCACAGGATCAGCATCTCAATAAAACAAAATGTGTACCAAGTAAAAATCAACAAACAGAAAGTAAACACACACAGTTATATAATGAAAATATAAATCCAGATAATATAAAGATACCAATAATAAAAAAAACTACAATTATAAACAAAACTGCATCAAACATAATGGATGCAATAGAAGCCCCTCTTCCACCTATTCAAGAGAATACACCAGAGGGAAAAAGGAAGCCCGGCAGACCAAGTAAAAATCATGAATCCAAAAAGGCAAAAAAACAGACCAAAAGCACAACTCATCAGACATATACAATTTAGAAAATGATGAAATAGAAATGGATATAAGCCAACAACAAATGGACACCTGTTCGGTTTCATCACAAATTGCCTGTATAGAGTCTGAAGCAATATTAAATGAAAGAAAAACTGATAATAAACCCAACGTCTTAAATATGTATCAGCATCCATCTACTGCAATATAAACAAAAATTTAGTATTAAAAATAAAATAAAAATCAATTCCCTGTTAAAAAATTATTTAAAACATGAAGATAAAAATTGGATCTCTCAACATTAGAGGCTTAAATGCCACCAAAAAACTTTTTGATCTCAAAAAATGGTTACATACAACACAACCACACATACTTGGGCTTTTGGAAACAAAAATATACAGCAGCTCTCAAATTGATCCATCAAAATATTTAGTCAGCCAAGGTTTTTGTGCCTGCTCAAGGCAATCATCATCACCATCAGGTGGCACAGGCATAATTATTTCCCACAACTGCCCTTTTGATTCTTTTAAAATTATATATATTGACTCTAATCTTATCATATTAACACTCCATCATAAAAATATCACACTTAACCTAGTATTTGTATATATACCACCAGGCCCCATCATCATCTCCAGAATAATAGCAACAATAAATTCAATGCTTACAGCAACACCAAATCCCATAATACTCCTGGGAGATTTCAACATGACCTACCAAACTTTTGTCACCAAATGGATCCATCAAATAACAATCCCACTTATGAGTGCTGAGGGTTTTCTCCCATCAAACTCAATATCTTTTAATAACAATAGATATAAGTCACTTATTGATTTGTGTTTCTACTCACCAATGTTACATCATTATTTTAATCTTGAACTCAGATCGGAAGAGCAGATCATGCTGCTCAGTTCATCACCCTCGACCTAACAAAAATACAGAATACAACAATAGCCCTCCAAAAGACTATGCGAATACTTCTTCCAGCACAAACAACTGAATTCCTATATTCAGAAACATATATAATGCTCCAAAAACTTCAAAACATGTCACTTGATCCAGTACAAAAGTATATAGCATTCACCAATATACTTTCTTTCAACATCAATCATATTACCTGCAACTCAACACCCCCACCAGATTATTAGCATTGGCAGATGAACTACATAAAAGAATAACCATTTCCAGACCAACTACAGATAATCAAACACAAATTAAAAAACTTACAGAAATGTACAACAATACATGCAATACACTAAAGCAATATGTAGCAATAAAAAAGAAAAAAATATGCCTTACACAACAACATACTTGGACCAGAGCATACATACGGTGGGCATTGGGATACCCATCCACAGTCAGAGTGCCTATGGCACTTGAAATAGATGGTTCTATAACAGCTGGACATAACATGATAAACCCAATATATCAACACTTTAAAAAAAAACTGCAAAAACAGAGTGTGTACATACCAAATGAAGACATATTTGGAGACCCTGAAACAGAAACACCAATAACAACAACTGACATTGTATTTCAACTTGCAACAATAACAAACACATGTCACCCAGGACCACAAGGAATTCCCAAATTTGTGTTCAAACATCTTAGTCACTTCACAGCAAAATACCTGTGCGATCTAGCCAATTATATATCCCAAAAAATTTACAACATACAAAGTCTATACCCAATTGCAATGGTTCCATTTAACAAAAAACCAACAGCAATATCATCTTTATCTAATCTACGACCAATTTCAATGGGACCTTTAGGAATAAAAATTCTTGAAAGAGTGATAAAGGAAAAAATAGAACAACACATACTCCCTATGTTATCATCAGCACAATATGCCAAAAAAGGATCATCCATTGGCCAGGGTGCCTTAATGTACAAAACAATTATTGAAGTAGTAAAAAAAAAGAAAGAAATATGCACCAATTATAGTTCAACTAGACATTGAGGCAGCTTTTGACTCAGTGCCTATAGCCAAATTATTAGACATGCTGAAAAAAACAACAACACCTCCATCCCTACTATATATAATAGCAAATCTGCTACTCAGCCGTGAAATTCACATCACATTGAATGGAAAAAAATCACCAGCCTTCAGACCGAGTCAATCCATCCCACAAGGATCCCCCCTAAGTGCCTTGCTCTTTACAATATATATAAATCCTCTATTATTAGAGATACAGAAAAAAATAAAAGGCATTCAAATTCCAAACACTGCTTTAAATATATCATGCATAGCCTATATGGACGATGTAACCGTTTTCCTCCCCTCTAAAAAGAACCTCCCCATATTACAAGAGATAATCAAGAATTATACCTCAAATTTTAATTTAAAAATTAACACAAATAAAACTGCTGCATGGTCAATATACACAGGCAAGCACTGTACAGAGATGTTTAATGGTAAACCATCTGCTTTCCTTGGTTTCCCATTCTACCTTGGAACCAATGGAATGAGGCAAAAAATTCAAAATAAATTAAAAATAGATGCTGAAAAAATCACAGCCTCACTTGAAAAGTCATACCTGTCAATATATGCAAAGGTAGCACTATTTAATCAACTTATAACTACAAAAATTACATACTATACACCTATAATCAAATTTGCAAAAACATTCATATCTAAAATCTCATCAATCTGTAACAAACTAATATGGAAGAGAAAGACAGTGGCAATCTCTTTAAAAAATCTGAGCAGACCACCACATAGCAATGGACTTGGGCTCCATACAATCAATGTTTTTTACACACAGAAATCAGTAAATCTAATAACAGCAACCATAAAAAGATTTCCAGACCTGGAGTGTGTAATCAGTATAATACCCACAGACAGACCACCCCCTTCATATGGATATCTATCCACACTGATTGAAGAACTCAAGCCAATATACAACAAAATATCACTCAATAATGACAACAAGTATACATACTGGGACATTTACAATATACTACATCCCAACCAGACACCCAATCTACATCCATCAGTTCTTGGAATAGACAACAGGCAGCTACTGCAACAATTCAGAAAATGGTCATTAGAACCAAAATTATTCGATTTTCTACTTAAGCTTAATCTCAATGCTCTACCCACAACCCATTTCCTTAGATTTCGTAGATTCTATACCAATATAGACCCCATGTGCGGACTATGTCATAGAGAAGAAGAGACACAAGATCATTTTCTTCATTCCTGCAGTGCCCTAGAAACAATACGTCGCACAATGTTTACCACATACAGAAAGGCTATCATTTCAATAGATGAAATAATAAATACATTTAAAAAAGGCAATAACCCTGCTATTCGTGCAGCAACATACAGCCTTTATGCCTACTGGTGCACCAGATGCACTTTTGCACTTGCCAATAACCCTCGACGCCACCCAGCAACATATTCAATAAAACTAGAACTGTTAAGAAAAAGAGACAGCATCCTAGCTCAACCAGATATATTTGCAGCCACATGGTCACACTTGAAACAGAGATCCAGTCTATGAAATATAAAGACCAATAAGATAGATGATGACATTTTCAACATCAGCATTTTTTCCAACATTAAATAAAAAAAAATGCAAGCATAAACTGAACTAGATAGAAGACCAAATTTAAAAACAAGAAGAAAAAAAAAGGATGCAGAAAAGATAAAGACTTATATACTGAAAGTTGTAATTTGTTTTTCATTTGTAAAAAATCAATATATGACTCTGTAACTTTTTAGACTCAATAAAGTTTTGCTTTGAAACATAATAATAATAATAATAATAATAATAATAATAATAATAATAATAATAATAATAATAATAATAATAATAATAATAATAATAATAATAATAATAATAATAATAATAATAATAATAATAATAATAATAATAATAATAATAATAATAATAATAATAATAATAATAATAATAATAATAATAATAATAATAATAATAATAATAATAATAATAATAATAATAATAATAATAATAATAATAATAATAATAATAATAATAATAATAATAATAATAATAATAATAATAATAATAATAATAATAATAATAATAATAATAATAATAATAATAATAATAATAATAATAATAATAATAATAATAATAATAATAATAATAATAATATAAAAACAGCAACAATATTATATTTGAATTGGCAGTTTACACAAGATAAAATAAAAAAATTACATTTGTATAAAAGAATAAAGACAAAAATTATTAATGTCTCCTTACAGTCACTTGCCTAAGCTCTAAGTATTAACATTAATAAGTGAATAAGGATCTATTTTATTCCTATAATATAAGTGAATGAATGTGGATAATGTGGATATTTTATTGAAATCATTTGTCTATGCAATGTTTTGAACTTTCTTGAATTTTATTCAATATTTATTTTGAAAATGTGGTTTGAATATTTTTTAATGAAACAGAGTTAGAATTTATTTGTAATGTTAGGAGAAGTATTCAGAATGTGGAAGATGAAGGATAGTGTTTCAGGATAATAATTGCAAAATGAAATCCTGGGAGCTGGGGATATTAAGGAGAAATATTATAGATGAATCATATTGTTGTGAATTAAGGATTTAAAATACAGGTAATAAAAATCTGTATATTTAGTATATGGATAGTTGCATTCTTTTCATAGTTCAGTAAAAGCTCAGGTAGAAGCCATGACCAAAATTTAAGATATATGATAAATATGTGACCGTAAGCACTGTGACCATGATATTTCATATTCGTTTAATTTATTATTGTGTTCATATCCCTCACTATAATCATTATTAATTGTTACTAGATATTACATTGTAAATGATAATTTAAAAATTGGTTAAAATAATAACTAGACTGTTGAATGCTGTCAATATTTGTGGATTCAAGAGAATAGAAAAGTCTATCACAAATGATGTTTAATTATTTAGACGGTTTATAGAGAAAGTAGAAAAGGAATGATTTGATATTCCTAGATATATATAAATGATAGAGATCATTAAACACAAATATTTAATGCGTATTTTGTTTGATTGTGAGAAAGAATTATAAAACAATATCTGAAAGCTATTATGGTAATAGATTATAACTTGAGTAAATATAGCATGTCAAGCAATTTAATTTTTTAATGCAATTTATATTTTCTATAAGAGTGAACTTATAGCAGAATAAAGTTATAGAATTATTTAAAACATTTTAAAAATAAATAGTTTTATAAAGTGATGAATAAAGTAATTCAGAAGTATTTGTTTCTTTATTTAAGTTTACATTTGAAATGTTAAAATATACATGAAAAGTAAAAGATAAATCCTTTACTGGTATATGAAAGATGTGCCTAATCTTTTTCAATATAATGTTACATGTTAAATTTTGAATAAATGCTAACTTTAATTTTATAGTTAGTAGTCATTACTATAATTATAATTACTTTCCAAAAAGGTGAAGCGTATTACTAGTTAAATAAATTGTATTTCTTTATTGTTATTATTTTATTACGATAATAACAATGGAATATCGTTATCGTAATTGTAGGAAATATTAGTATTACTACTATAATCTATCATATATTCTATTGTTTCCACAAAATAGTCAGAATGAAGGCTATTTAATGTTTATTTATTTTATTATGTTTTTTATGTAAATATTTTAATCTAATTAATTTTCTTACATTACTTTTTGTGAATATTTTAAATTTTATAGATTTATATTGTTGTAAATATAGTATATTGTTAAATAATAATGAAATTGTTGATGCTTTTGAATTTATCTTGTCTCCAGAGATTTATTTGTTGATGTGTCCAAGCGTTTTTTGAATCTTCGTATTTACACACATGAGTTATTATTGCACATGATTGACAAAAATATTATTATAATTATTATTATTACAGAAGATTTGATTATTAGTGATTATGAACATTATACAATGTCAGTTTTAAAAAAAATGTAATATTGCAATTATATTAAGAATATAATATTTTCTGTAAATGTCATATAAGAAATAAAAGATTTGTAAAGAATAATAAGATAGGAAATATTTTAGAATTTATTAAAAAATATTTAATATGATATTTTTTCTGAGAATTTATAATTTCATTTATGATTATTGAGGAGTAGTAGTCAAGTAGATATATTATTTAACAAATTTTGAATATATTCCTGTTGTTTGTTATTGTTTGTCGTTGAATATACGTAAAAATCTCATTATATTTAACTACATGGTATTAATTTCTGTATTATCATTATTAGGAGATGAACCTGAGATGTTGAATGATTGCAAGAATAACATAAAGTTATAATGGATAGGAATTTTTATTTAATGTTAAATTTAAATATTATTTTTATGACCAAATCGTAATTGATTGATTGTTTTATAATATTTTTTATAGATTATTTAATTTTGATTATTTATATGTGTTATGAGATATGAGAATGTTACTAGGTAGGTTTGTTATATAAATTAAGCAGCGCCTAATATTATTATGCCATTGAGAATATAACTTTGGATACATCCTCAATGTTAAACCAACAATGTAACTTGCTGAATGTCTCTTGCAAAAGTTTCCATAATTTTTTGTTAGTATTTTAATCGAACCATATTATAAGAGTAAATAAAGAACAAGTCCTAATTTAAATTGTTAGTATAGCGAATAAGTTGGGAATTCAATTTGAACCTAAATATTTAATGTATGTGTTTTTTTCGATTTTTTCTTACTTTATTATTTAAGTGTGATAAATTATTTTAAATGTTAATTCTATTAGATATAATATGTTAGAAATATATTCTGAATTAGTCAAAGTATCGTTGTTTTAATAAGTATTGTTTTTCGATATGTGGATCATGTAAATTACATGTAGTACTTTTCACAAGTTTATCCAGAGAGTTTTTTTTTTTCATTTTAAGATTTGGTTAAGCAAGGGTACTATATATATATATATATATATATATATATATATATATATATATATATATATATATAATTAAAGGGGATTTGAACATAAACATTCAGGTTCCCTTTAGCTATCCACTCGATCTTATATAAGCGATACACATTACCACATACATGTGAAAAGTATAAATGATCCCCGATATATGTATATCAATAGTATAGATGGCTGAAAAGTTGGAGGGTGGAATATTGAAGCATGTCCAGTAAAGTTTGAACATTTTTATCTTAATATAAACAAAACAATAATTATTTATATATTCTAACAAAATGAAATTTAAGGGTCATTTCTAACAAAATAAAATTCAAGCCATTTCTAACTAAAAATATTTAAATGTATTATTGGTTGATTGAAGGATGAACATTTTTTTAAATATACATTAACGACAGAGGCATTTCTTCGGTATCAATTAAATATACGATGCATCAATTATATATATTCTAAATAATTGACTTTTGCTAACAAATTGCATTTTACTAACTATAAATTAAACAAATATGTGATGTATAATGAAGTAATTGTAATATATTTCAGTATACTAAGTATAGACTAAATATAATCTATTTCTTGCGACCGCGTTACAAGCCAATTGTAACTCAACAAAAATCAATTCTACCAAATGAAAATTTATTCTTTATTTTGTTAACTTTATAAAAACTTATTAAATTAACATGAAACATATTTTGCAATCTCTCGATCGGTCCTCCACATTGAATTTCAGACATAACTAAACGATTGGGAGAGCTTACAAATATATATATATATATATTATTAGATAGTTTAAACTAATTATAACTTTATAATAACCAATGAGAATTTTATTCAAATGACCGCACATCCACGTTATGGATTGATTATACCATATTTAAATCTATATGGCATTTACACACTTGCAGATAAATTGCATGCTAATTACAACATTTTAAGGATGGATCGATGGATACTTCATCATTCCCAGCTGACACTATTTCTGAGGCCTACTGAGATGATGATGATGATACAGAACATCTATAAGCTTAACTGCCAGGGCACCAAATTGCAACTCTAATGCACTATAAAGGTTAAATCTCAATTCAATACTCTTAGTAATAATATTTCATGAATGGATTAATACACAATCGATTTAGAGACCACTGAGAACGCATTAAAATTGACAATATTAATATCTTTAAGAATTCCTGGTTATTCTCAGCGCATTTCCCATTCACTATGATTAAAGCTACAATTAAATTTTATTCTAATTATAAAGTTCTATATTCATCTCCACCTTCCTGATCCACCCCTCCATCAACTTCACATCCATATGTCTATTACACTATTATTTATTTTATCATTAAATTTTACATTTTTGCTAGCTCATTTCCTATCATTATAATCTCTTCTCAGGGTTTTTCGAATAATTAGGTGTGGAAATCGAATAAGCTGCAATAGGTTATTGGTGATAAACACTCCTCTCTTGATCGCCTACAATATGATCGCGGTTGTCTTTAATGCAGCTTAATATCAATTTACATCAAAGCTGGAATATTTTAAGCTTATTAAATCTTTATAAACACATCATAAAACATAGTCGCAATTATAACAAAATTATATAAAAATAAAATGCGTCTAGAGGGATTTGAATACAACGGATGGGGAAAGGATTTTATGCCCACCCTCTGCACTCGCTATCACTCAATACTATCTCTATTCGCGATTTATACTTCAACAATATTAAATTATTTAGTAATTTTAAGCATTTGAAATTAATCTTTCAAATAGTTTTACTAAATATTAGTTACGTACATGATAATTCAAATATTAATAATAATATATCGATGTATGATTGGATTGGAAATATCTAGATAATAATAACCCACAAAAACATTAAAACATATGCAAATTTTATTTAAAACAAATAACAAATTTTATTTAACAAACTATAATTCAATACAAAAACATATACATTATATTTACGCTTTCATTTTATCTTAAACATAGTGAATACCAATTTTTATTGTGTTCAATGCTTTCTCTTTTATTACAGATATATTTTAGAAAATACATAATCGATTTCTCCCCTAATTAAATTTAATAATTTTAGTTAACAAATCTAAAGTTAATATTCACTCGCAAATTTCTTGATCTTATCCTATCATCCTGAAAAAAATATTCTTTTGCCCCAATCTTTACAACAGAGATATCTTAATAATAGTGAGACAAAGTCATTGCAAATACATTGGCATTAAGATCAAACATCATCATAGTGCACTCACTATGCTCATGTTCTTATGACACAATAATATTTTAACAATACTACCTTTCCAGCGAAGTTCTCAGCTGGCCATGTAAATATTTATCAAATAAATTTATATACGCATTGCTCACTCTTAGGCTTAAACATTTGTAAGCTTTATTTAACCCTTAACATTTATTAACTTAATTATTTTTGGCTCGAATGCTAAATCAAATCTACAAAAAACAATATTCAAATACACCAATCGCACATACATTATCTGCATTCATTTTGTCATTAAATTGAGTTTGCGATCTGGTATCCAATACTTATAATAATGCTTATCATGGCTATCCTCTCATACACACATAAGGAATATCAAATATTAATATGAGGCAGGCAATGACCCGAATAAGAAAGAACCTTTTCACTAAGGTTGAGATATGCTAAGATTTTATCGCTAGTCATATAAAAACATAGGTATACCAATTACCTTTGGCCATCAAAATAAGAAACCTTCTTACGGTGTAGAGAATACTCAAGTGGGAAAACTCTTCCACTGGGTTTAAATACTTTATGAATATCGCATAAATCTTAGTGAGCTAGACTTATTCATTCTGCCTTATCAGGCACTGAGAAGAAAGACCATGGTGTTTCTTGATCTTAAACTCAGAGGTAAAAAGCCAATAAACTTACCACGCTGGCTAATGCGTGTTGGTGAGCAGCCCATCCATGTTCGTATACTACATGAATAATCACATAGTAATAACATCTGCAATGAGAAGAACGTATGGAGTGGACATTAGGAATTTGACCTACTTGGTTCCTTTAAGGCCTCCAAGAGGAATCAAAGGGTCTCCTTTCAGTTAATAGCAAAACTCCTTTCTGCAGCCACAATATATATATATATATATATATATTATAATGATCCAAAAGAAAGTGAAAATCGAATCTTACCACATCTGCACTACAAGGGCGCCATCTAGGCATTTGAACCTAGAAAATTTATAAAGTAGGCAGATACGTGATGCTAAGGTACCACTTTATTTAAATATTTAGACCATTAGCCCAATGTCACCAGCTCATGGAGATGCAGAGATAATAAATAACTTGTTTAATTTGTATCTTAAATATATATAAAAAAATAAAAGCCACTCCCAGTAATTAACACACAAACATTTATTTACGCACATATGAATTTTGAATCATTTTAAATTTTGAGGAATAAATTTATTATTTTACATTTAAATATTCTTTTAATTTAACTTATTATTTTAAAACTTTAAATCATCTACACAGATGAAATTTATATTTATTTTAAGATTGTCGAGTATGAATAAACTACATAGATCTGCATTTGAAAAGAAAATATTCTATTCCTTATTTAACCTTAGGCCAAAAGTTTGCAGTCAAACCAGTGTCAATCCATCTGATACATTGATGTATTCAATGTAGCATGAAAATACAACAGCACAAATATATACCATACTGTCCAGGAATGTACATCTGAATAGCATGGTTAGTGAAGACATTGATTCTTGCCCAATACAGGAATGTTACCTCTGTATGGCAAGAAGAACAATAAAAAACTCCATAGGAAAGGACAGCATTTCTCCATCTTACTATTTCCCTCCATAGGAAAACAGAGGTGTGTGGCATATAATGGAGATCCTGCATGTAGCAAACCTCATACTACATCTACTAATTACACCAATATATCCAATCCATTGACTCAATTTAACTACAAAACAAATAACCTAAGATTACCCTCCCCTAATTAATTAATACTTTACAAATCTATATAGCCATTCATGCCCAACTTAAATTTAACATTTATATAAATTTGCACAGATGGATTTATAAAAGTTTGCTTTTTAATGTTGAGCATAGATCAACTACACAGATTACACGCTCAAGAACATTTCAAAACAAACATAAATGATCAAAGTATAAAGTCATTGATGTAATTGCATGAGGGAATTCACAAGAAACCCAATGGCATTCATCATAAGATGCCGCATTAACACCAATAACTAAAAAGACATCCAAATAAATACATTTTAGATATTCAATGTAAGATATCATTATTTACCAAATGTCTATATATTTTGATCAAATATGAAAACAAAAACATAATTAAACATGAACGAATCCATGCAAGTGTCTATGCCCAACTTAAATTTAATGCATTTAAATAATTTATAGATATATAAAAAAAAATGGAAATGATTTTTTTTAGCAAACTTAAATGTATAAAATCTAAACATTAATTATCAATTTGAAATTCGAAAGTCAGATAACAGTTTATTTAAACAAAAAAAAATGATTATGTTTAGCTTGTTAAATCTTTAAAGTTCTTAATTATTTGTATTAAAATTTTTCCATTTACACCTTACAGTAGAAGAGCTCCTGGTTCCTCTTGTCAATTCCCACAAAGACTTTCATAGAAGACTGGTCTGGTATTCTGGAGGTAGCCTTAACTGGTTCCATTCTGGTATAATAATCATTGCATTTTTAAAATAAGTGAGAGAGAGCGACTTATGCATCTTATTGCTCTTCCTACAAAATCAAGTTGGAACTGTCAGAAAAACTATTTTAATTTTAATTGTTTTCATTTTATAATGATCCTCTGGATTCAACAAACAAAAGACATCACTGTTCCTTTTATTTGTTATGGTCCAGGCCTTTATTGCTGCTTCTATATTGGACAAGCTAATTCTTTTCATTCTCTTATCTATATTTTTTAACTGACTTTACCTATAAAAGCCACCAAGGTTTTTGTTTTTCATATATGTACCTTTAAGTTTTCTTGCAATGATATATATTGCAGAAGCTTTCACTATGTGGAGAAACTGAACTGATATCAGACCCATATAGCTATCTGGCTTGATAAGCTGAGTTTGAAGACATTTACATGTCTAAAAAATTCATGCTTTCAAACTGATAGAAACTTTTTACATAAACGCTTGGAGTTAGTGTTTAGGTCTAGTTTCTAACTCCCATCCTTCACTGATGATAGCAAATCAGCTTGAAATCAGCTTATCTGAGGGTGGAGCCAATGAAAGATACAGTGATTTCTGACTCTGACATTTATGTAAATGAAAATACATTTGTTTTGGTGGTGTTGGTAAAGCTCCATCTATTAATCATATATATGTATATTTTATAACAAAACCTGTATTTACCTCTCACTAGACACGTATGTACTATCAAATATGTATGAGGCGTTTTAATATTTAATTAATTAATTCAACCTAAAAAAATATTATTATTTAAACTTATAGTTATTCTCGCAACTGTAATATATCCTCAACGCGTATTTATGGTCATCCCAAGGACACCAAGTGCCAAACTTATACGGATATAAGTATTACACAAAGTAGATATATCACCAACAAGAATAATATTTACGGAATGTGAGAGAGGTTCTGACCACCAGCTAGCTCAGTCTTATGGTCAGGTGACATCATAGCCGTGAATAGCTATGAATGGGATAAAGAGTTCACTTTTATTTCTATTTTTAAACCTAAAAATATCTAAAAAATCCTAAACCAAATAAAAGGATTTTATAAATAATCAAACTGAGTCAGTACTCTACTTTCTTGATACATGTTTATTGAATAAAAAAAAATAATAATAATATTTAGCACTCTGTAATTTTTTTTTAAAATCGCAATCATACGTCATTTTCTCATAGATCTCACAACATATCTTAAGTAGCGAAGATTGATACTATGAAAGTTTGTATCATGTGACTTTTAACCCTCATTGCTTTCTTATGCCCATAATGGAACGATGCTTTAAAGAATTATCATAAAGTTATTTCAGAAGTCACCTTCACTGATTATAAAAACACTAAAATTTCTTTTTTATAAAGAAGATTTTTAACAGATTAATAATAAGAGTTCTTTACCTGCTTTCCCGGGAAGTAGCAGAAGTAATTTTTTTTTATTTATTTGTTCTATAGTTCCATTCCACAGGTAATTAGGCCATTCAAGGTAGCAATCTTAGATTTTTTTTATGTCCGTTGGCTGATGAGGTTTATTTGATTCCATGCTGGAATTATATGTTATTCGAGGTATCCTGGTTTTATGGAGGCAGCTGCAGTAAGTTGGGATCAGGGGCTTGAATCCAATGCAGCTTTTCTTACCCGACATGTCTGTTGAAACCGCCATTATATAATTTTAAATATTCACTCGTTGAGTTGTTTACTATTGTAGCTCTGCCAGAAAAAGATCCTATGTATTGTGGGTGGCTCGCTTTTATAGCCCCCTCCATTGTTTCTAGAAGCTTCTTTTTTACCTCACTTCTGATCTTCAAGGTGGAATAACCAGATCCGTAGAAGTGTGAAAACTCATGCCATAATTTCTGTTTTAATATAACAGAACAATAAAATCCCGTTCTGCCGGAAAACTCTAGTTTTTCAACATGAAACAAAAAAAATCTTGTTTCTCTCTTTTCACTACTTAATTCATTTATACACACATTTATCACACACACATATATATCATTAAAAATGACAGAGTCCCTCACCCCCATGTTTAGGTATTTATAACCACCACCACGTAATAAAATTAAATATTAGATATATCTTTACATATATATATATATATATATATATGTAAATTGGTAGTCTATATATATATATATATATATATATATATATATATATGACTACCAATTAAATACTTTATTTGTGACTGGGTTCAAACCCATTCTGTCACAATATATAGATATATATATGAGGGTGAGATGGTAATTTGGACCATTTGATAAGTGCTGTTCATGGTAATGTGTATTGGATATATAAGATGTAGTGGATAGCTTAAGGTACTTGGCAATATGTGTTCACATCCCCTCTAATTCCATCTACGTTTATACATTATGCTTGTAATCAAATATTATACATTCACTTTAAATTCTGACCATCTATCTTCTATATATTAAAATGGACATATTAAGGTCCTATAATTGTGGTATCATTCAATCAACATGGGTATGACACCAATATTGATATCAACAACAGTTTTGAGCATTCCATCATCAGATTTTCAATAAAATAGATGGTTGAAAAGTTGGAATGTGAGGAGATTGAAGTCTATCCATTAAAGTTTAAACTCTTGCTATCTCAACATAAACTGAGGATTGATTATATATAGGGATGAGAGATGTTGATTTGCACCAAATGATGAGTGCTGGTTATCATATATATTTTTCACATATTAGTGGACATTTGTACCAGTTGTATAAGATGGAGTGGGTAGCTTAAGTGAGCTTGAAATTCCATGTGCAACCCCTCTAATTATATATATATTGTGCCCTTTTCTATAGGTCAATGATGGTTATAAATGGTCAATTACTAAAAAAATTTAAAATTAATATTATATAGTATTTAAAATTATAGATTATATTAAGCAGTAAAATATTAATATGATATATTTAATAATAAATATGGTGATGGTGAGAATTGTATCTAATTCTATATTTTTCTAAATTGTTTTTCAAAATTTTATATAATTATTTTATATAATATAAGTAGCAAATTTATTAAGACAGATAAAAATAGACTAAACACCGGAAATGACTACGTGACTGTCTGGAATATTCTATGTATAAGCACCGGTTTAAATTAATACTAATAATTAAAATATTTAAATAGTATATTATAGAAGTGGATGGAATTGTCACACATCATAATAAAAATAAGTAGTATACACCTTTATTAATTATTGTTTCAAAATTGTTTTAAAGGTAGTTAAATTGTAATAGATAATAATTGATTTAAAAATAATAATTAGTTAACATTTAAGTCTATTACGTCATGATTTTAAAACTTTAGAAATTGTTTATAAATCCAAGTAGGGATTGACCAATAAAAAATAGATCTTGGCAGACAACCAAAATCGCGCCAACTAATTGTATAAATGGGGGAGAACAAAAAAGACTCCAGAGCAGAGGTAAAATTTTAAGCTCTCTAAAAATTTTTTTTCTTCAATTTATTAATCAATTTTATTATAATTTTAATAATATCTTTGAAAGAAACCAACTGACAATTTAAAAATCATCTGAAGAGAATCTTAGAATAAAATGTTTTAAAAAAAAGTTTTTCATAGTAATGTTTCATTAACTTTACAGTAACCTGGCAGTGGATTCTATCGAAATATAATCAGAGTTTTCAATAGAAAATGGATAGATTCTTAAAACCAAGTTGTAAATTTTATAATGTTCCAAATATGTTAATATTATTCGTTGATATAGTTTATATAGCGTATCACTATGAAAGCTGCTTTCGTGCGTATAAAATCAATGAAAGGACATTGTGCGCAGAGTTAATGAATATAATGGAAAATAAAAATAAGTATTATTCGTATAAAATAAAAGGACAAAAGGAATTTTAATATTGAAATAGTTTGAATTGCTTTCTTTAAGATGACTTGAGAAAATACTCTAGAAAATAGTTAAGGATCGAAAGTAGTGTATATAAAATAATAATGAATGAAAGTAAAGTTTACCAAGGAAAACACTTGCCTAAAGAAAAAAAAAATTTTACAGAAGAGAAATATAAAATATTGGATCCATGGAAAATGCAATTGGTACCGTAATTAGTAAATAATTGTAGTTTAACTAGAAATAAAGATGCATCAACGCGCCGAGGTAATATTCGCCAGAACATTAAAAAGCTTCGTGGGATAACTAAATAAAATGTTTTCTAATAATTTTGGATTAAACACTAAAACTAAAGATCGTCTAAACAGTTTATTAAATGAACTAATTTATTTAAAACTTTAATAAGCATAAAGGAGAACATTCGGACAAAAGAAGAAATAATAAATATTATGGGACTAAACAAGATTTACCGTCAGAAAAATATGTGATTATGGTTTGAATTATTTTCTTTACTAATCTAAGTTAAACATTAAGTTTTAGATAGCGATAGGGAAAACAAAATACATTAATTCATAATATAACATTATATGAAATAATATGTTTTGATTTTGAATTTTAAAATAAAATTGTAAGTATGTGGAAATTTGTATATTTGCGATGCTCGAAGAGAAAGAAACCTACTACGAACTCTGATAGGAAGATAAAGATTGTTTTTGGTAACATTTATAATTATTAATGATATATAATGTATGTTTTATTTATTTAGATCAGCTGAGAATCGAATGAATGTAGCGCAAAAGTTTTATTGTTATTATTGTTGTAAAACGCATTTTTGAAAACAACACTCTAAAACACTTTGAGATGTGATTAGATTTTTAAAGATATGCATACGATAATCATTTTATGTGTTATTAATATAGTTCAATATAACCGATGGTTATGTGATATTTTCTGTTAATTTTCCGATTGGGATATTTAAATGTTATTTTAAAAAAATGTAGATGTTGAACCTATAGTGTAATAAAGCAAGATAAATTGTTCTTATGGAATAGGGAAATGTTTTTTATATTAGCGAATTTTGTTTATTGTTTTAAAAGTAGTTAGTATTTTATCGATGTTGGATACAATAAAAATCTCAAGAGATAATTTGGGTAGTGACTTGGTAGTACGTGGTGATTCGGAAACCAAGAGGATGTATTATAAACTAGGATGCTACAGGGAGTGAAATAATAGGTAGTTTTAAATGTTAATCAGCGTAGTTAACAAAGCCCTACGACTGGTACACATGTTGTCTTGGACAGTGGTATTTTATATATTTCTTGTGAGTCGTACTAGATGTTTGGTAAAGCTGAGTAAATAGCTGCCACATCATGCTTATCGCCAAGGTTATTAGACAATGAATGTTGGACCTATTCACACTGTTCCATACATTTTTGAAGTATATTGCGGATAAGTTATCTATCTATCGTCCCAATATCCTATACATCTTTCGCTATCTTTATCTGTATTTCTTGCAACTACATCGTTATATGATAAGTATATTAAAAGGGAAACAATAGATATTTTAGAATGTATGTCATGCTATTATTTGGAATAAGAATAGTTAAGTATTAACGAAGAATAGATTATGATTATTGAAAGAAAGATGCAGATATCCTAAGAAGGGAAGGAGTTAGAGAATTATTTTAATTCCTTTTTAAGAAATGAACTATCATTTTATAAAAGTATATCCAAATAGAAATATACAAAAATATTAAATATAATTTCACGTTTTCTTATTGTTAATTATATTTTAAAAAATATAAGTATTGCATATTTAAAAAAATACAATAACATTTGATAATTATAGTATATGTGAAACTGTAACAGGTGATAATTAAACCCGTGTTATGGTATTATACACGAGTATGGCTTATGGAATAAACGTATTATAGTTTACAAGCATTGGAGAACAAACGTTAAAAGTAATAATAATATTTGAATAATATGCGGAGTGACTTATATAAAGTTACAAGAAAATGTAATTTTCTTTTAAAAACCATATTGATTGTAAAATTATGATGTTATAAATGGTGTTTATCCACATAGATAATTTATAATACAGTAACTTTAATATTAAAAGGTAAAGAATGGTGTTACCCATAAAATAGTTAAAATAAGTGATATGATAAACCTAATGAGAAATAAATAAATAACTTTTAAAAGGCATAATAAGTTTAATTAACGATAAAAGAAATATAAATGTGTATAATTCAGCTATTGTAGTGTAAAGAAAAATGAGGATATCCCTTGTAAATAGCTGTAGATTGATTTGTTTGTTTTATTTATTTTTATTGATGTTAATAAAATTTTAAAATTTGTTTATTAAAACTTGTGTCTGAGTTTTGTTTTCTCTACATCATTGCATGAATTCACAGGGTATGTTCACAACCATTAAACTAAGTATATGATTGTTTGCACAAAAGATAAATAGAGAAGTATGTTTAATCTTAAATATTTATTGATGTTCTTGTAATTAAATAATTATAAAATTGCATTGCGTTACTGGTCATCAATCCATTATCATAATATTTTGCTAAATTATATGCTATTAGTTGCCACTTGCTTTATTTATCAGATTATCTAAACACTACCACTTATTAATTTATTTTATTACTTAAAGATAAAAAAGGGGATATTAGATTATTAACTAATTTATTACGGTTATAAATTTGCGATGAAAGAAAAGCTGTACTAGTTGGATTAAGCAATGAAGATTGTGATTATTATTGTTTTATTATTAATCTAATTACAGAGTAGTAGATTATGACATAAAATCCCTTATCATATTTTGCTACCATATGTTTATTAACATATGAATAAATTTAAGAACCTGAGATTATTTCATTTGAGCTAGATGATTACTATTATTATTATTAGAGATAAAAGATTAATACTTTAATTGTTAAATGAGTCTTAGTGATTAGAAGTTGCGGAAGTCATAAGAATACTATGTAGTTATTATATGTAATAGTAGTATAAGGGGGGATAGTGTTCTTATGCCATTGAGGTGGTATCCTGTGGGATATTGTCTCAATGTAATCTACCTTGACACCCGTATTTCCACTTCTAGTCTCATGAATTCCTGAATATTTATTTGAGTTAGTTTAAAACAGAACCTAAGTTAATTTTAAGAAACTTGAGCTAGTAAAGCATTTAATTGAATATTTCATTAATTATTAGAGCTAGAACCCGGTTAGGTGATTTTCACTATATTATATTTATTTTGGGGGAAGTGGAGACAAGGGAACGGGGCGGTTAGATTATGGCCCTCAACATGATTGGCCTGATGTGTAGTGGAGCTACACACGATGACAAGGGCAGAATATATATATGTTGAAAAGGCTTTGTACTGCTTATAATATTTAAAATTGTTGGGCCATCAGTTTCATCAACTTTCTTTTCATTTTATAGGCAGTGATATTAAATAAATCATTTAACGCTCTATTAAAAAAAAAAGTCATTTTGGATTTAGAAAAAAAAATTATATTTGAAAGATATTAAAGAAAGATATTAATATTTTTTATTAGTCACCGATTAAAATAGAGATTATCCACTTAATGAAATGAAGATAGAAACCAGAATTTACCTGGAGGGAGATTGGTGTAGTAAAAATATCGCTATACAAATATTATTAACGAAGGATATTGATATTTCACTCCGGCTTCAAAGTTTCTAAAAATATCAATTTTATTTACATTAAATGATTTTAAACTCCACGCGATAATTAATGTAAGTCTCATATTTTTAAATTACAAAAAATTGATAACTTTAAAAGTTACAAAGATTATCGTTAAAATATAACAAAGGTACGGTTTCCAAAATTCTTGAAAATCATGCATGGTGCATTTGTAAGGACGAATTATGAGATTAAAGTTATACTAAATAATGATTACAGAAGTTACAATAATTCCCAATAATGCTGTCAATGTGAGTATAATAAGCTATAATGGTAATTACTATTGGCATTTCCATTAGTAGCGAAAGCAATGCAGCTGTCGCTTTATTCCATCATAGAATTTACAATTCGTCATCATTTCACAAGATTTTTAATTGAGACACCACTACTTAAATTGTTGCTTAGACTGTTGTTTTAAATATAAAAACATGACGACATTGTTTCTCAAAATTAGAAATGTAATATTAAGGCAGATATTGATGATTAATACACGTGTTAACATTTTTCAAGATTTCCTTTATTTATTATTCGCATAAATTGAATACAATCTTTTGAATTATTTAATATCTCCATTTCAACCAACATTTTCTTCCAACCTACATTATTTCAAAGTTATATATTCCTCATTCTTAATGTGATGTAGACTTTTTACCCACTTAACGATAAGTATAAAACATTTAACAGTTCGCACATTAGAACATTGACGAGCTCCCTTAACAAATTGCATTTACTTCAACTTTAATTGTTTCGGGTTTTTGGTTCATTTGAACATATTTTGGCTTAGTGTTAATAAAAGCCTTGCATTGTTTAAACAAGAATATAAAAACAAATAAATAAGGATATAATATATTGTGATATTTTTTTTTTTTTCAAAATATTTAAACTAATCTAAGAAATCGCTATAAAAATCATCCGACTTATAAAATACTGAAAGAAATTCTACCAACCTGGAATGTATAAAATATACTGCTTTTCTAATAAATATTGTTAAAGATTTATATACTTTCAAAATATATTTAAAATCAAGGTAATAATGATAAACAACTAAATATATAATTTCAGAAATTGTGTTAAAAAAGATAAAAAACAAACATCCCTTTTTGAAATTTGTGAGATAAAAAAATTATACTTCCTGTCAGAGTTCTCTTCTGTTTGTTATTGTTTTCTTTTCTTTTTCTTTTTTAAACACTTAAAATTCTATTTACTTAATAATGAATATACAAAATTATGATGATTTTATTGTCTTGAAAGATAATAATCTATTTGTGCTTTTTTTATTTATACAAATTAAGCGTTTTAAACAACAGTTGCATAAAGGCTAAATTTAATATATTGTACGGATCAAAATCGTGTGTTCATTCAACAAGACCTAGAATCCAAGCAAACTATAGCAATCTAGTATGTGTTAGATACACAGGTCTGGAGCAGTACTAAACGCTAACCTATTTGCCCGTGCTCCAGGGTCTCTGACTATATAGACAACGCTTTTGAGGATACTAGCAAGCTTTCAGTTACTCCGGACCCAATTATAATCTATACCTATCCCATGTCTGATACAAAGAATTATAGAAGACACACACGCACACAAATTTATTTTATTTACTATGAATCTTAACTATCTACTAAATATAACTACAAATATATAAATAAAATGCAAAAGAAATAAATAAATAAAATATTACACATTCTCTTTTTGGATTCCTTCGGAGCTAAATTTGAATATTTTGCAAGGTTAATACTAATTTAACAGAAAAATATTCGCGTATTGTACATAAACGCTATTTACCTTTTTTTTTCATGTGTCATAGCATCAGTCGGGGAGCGAACCCGCTAACCCGGGACAACTGCTTGTCAGGCAGCTCCACGACCATAGCAAACACGCTAGATGTATCTCACTTTAACAATATGGGAGTACATAAAAATATATTCATTCAAGATGTAGCTACATTAATAATCAGTATTATCATATTTAATTGCGATAATTCAAAACTGTTGAAAAATAGTCCTGCCGGTTACTTTCGTTTTTTTTTTTCACTTTCGTTCACGGGTTTGAATCCAGATGCTTGGTTTCACAATTTTAGTCCAAAACTTTATTTTTCCAGCTTTATTTTCTGAGTTTTCTTTTAGGAGGAAAAAAAATAAAACAAATTCAGTGTTCTAAATGCTATATTCCCATGCATATTTTTGGGTTTGATCTAAAAAGTGATGAAGAAGAATTGCTAATTTATTTTCAGCAATTATTTCTTGTACATTTGACCAGTATTTGAGTGATTCAAATAAACTCTATGGCACATTATTTTTTTCTTATTGGTGTTACAATAAAAAACATTAATAACAATGATGAGTATTTTAACTACATCTCCAATTAATAGTATAATAATCCAGTTATTCCTTGAAGTTTTAATTAAGCCACGGATTAAATACGTAGTATTAAATGTTTGTTTCTGAGATATCTTCTTTTAAACGAAATTTTAAAAGCCAAAAACGGAAATTAAGATATAATGTACTAAACGTTTTGCTGTAACTGAACGTTGCTATCATTAATTTAGAAGGAGAGACCAGTATACCCATCTATATCTTTTTAGCCCTTCATATCAAGTTATGACTATATATTTAAGTTTAGCCAACTGTTATCTGAGGCAAAACGATCAGAGCAGAGAATTAGCAGCAGCAGCCCCTAACGGTTCATTTTCATTAGCTTTTATAAAAAAGCCACCTCAAATTTTGCTTTATCTTTTTTTTTTATCCACACGGACTGTCGGCATACCTCAGACAACCTTTGACAACATTTATTAAATGTTACAATTTAATAATCAAACTATTGAAAAAATAGACATATAAATTGTAAATCAAAAGTACCGATTATGTATAAGATTGTAAGTTTTTTTTTTTTTTTTTTCAGTAATGAAAAATTATGTCATTACCTGTGTGATAAATTTTAAAATATTGAGATATTTGCCAAGAAACTGCTTGAACTTGGTTATAAGATTAACAAATTAGCTATATTTTATGTCAATTTAAAAAAAAAAAGTTATAATGGTTTAAAAGAGTTGAAGATTGTTAGTAAAAAATGGATATCTATTCCACTTATTTCAAATGCTCAAGTGAAATTTTTTAAGGATTTATATAAGAATGTGTTTAATGTTTTTTTTATGTGTTCCAAATAATGTTAATAATAAGTGAATAATTCTAAAAAGTCATACCTGTCAAGCAGAAAAGTAATGTGTATCAGTTTTTTTTTTTTTTTTTGTGGATGTATGTTATCATATATAAGTGAATCGAAGTGCAGTATTGAACAAAGATTAAAGGAGTATGAATTGTTATATAAAGTATGTGAAAAGTAAAAATAACAGTGATTTAATGACTTGCTTCCGTTTACTTGGATAATAAAATGACATGTAAATATAAATTTAAGTTTGATTTTGGAAGTGTGAAAATTCTTTATGAAGAGAGAAACCATAATAAAAAAAAATAAGTAGGCGATTTTAACAAATAGGAATAAAATGAATTTAATTAACATACAAGCTGCTAACATTAAATTCGGGATTATGGGATTTGAGTTGATGACGTTTGCTTCTGTTTTGTTATTTGAATTTAATGGCCGTTGAGGCAAGGTTAAGAAATTAACCGAAAGTACTTCTGCTAATTGAAAGATTATATAATAGTTTTTTTTTTACTATTATATTTATTATTCTTTATTGTTATATGTATATATGCTCTTGCTTAAAGTAATAAATAAATTGTATTTATCAATTTCTAATAAGACAATATTTTTGTCTTATTAAGGGTTGTACTTTTCATATTGGACATAATGTATATTAATTGTGAGAATGTCATTCTCTGTTACATGTTGCCATTACATGGAATAAACCTGCTGCTGTTATATATTTTTGTCTTTGCCTATTTTTTATTTATTTATTACATCAAATTAGTTGAGTACTGCAATATTATAAATGAGCTTTATGAACCGCAAGCTATGGTTTGAAGCTGATGAGATGTTCACTAATTAGTATAAATTCAAACCTGATTGCTAGTGGCACTTGTATGTATGGATTATTAATACAAACTAATAAATATTTTAGTCTGCTGAAGTATTATAAGCTATATCTATATGATGATAAGGGCATATTAGTCTCTTAGAATCAACATTATCAAGATTAGGCTTTAAACTTGCAATTCCCTTCAGTATAGCCATTGTAAATTATGATTGGGTCTATAAGTATGTCAAGTAGTCACTTCAACTTATATATTTGGAATGTAGTTGCATGAGAATGCCTCATCCTTTTAGTATATTATAACAATATATAGAACATAAAAACATACTGTAAAATATTAACAGTCATGTATATTTTCAAGAGTTGTGACAATTAACTGTTACGAGATAAAAAATATTAATATATTATTGATATTCCACTGTTATCTCAATTGCACATTATTAAAATATATGAATCAATTTTTATTTGAATTACTATTTTACTAATAACTTATTTTATTAAATGTTTAGTAACATGAAATCTGTAAAATTCATTTTTTTTTAATTTTTCTAATAGTTGATTATCAGGAATCTCTAGTATAGCAAATATACTAAGCTTTAGTGTTTTACAAAATATTACTTTATTTCACTAGTTATCATATCTGTGTCTTTTTTTACAGAATTTAAAAATATATGTGAGTATATGTTAGAAGTCTTTATTCACCGTAATTACTGTAATACTTATGTAATTTTGGGATTCAAACTCAGACTTGACAACCTTGGCACTAACATGGGCTTTGAATATTCCATCATCACATTTTCAATAAAATGGAAGGCTGAAGAGTTGTGGGTTGGTGTACTTTGAAGCTTGTCCATTAAAGTATGAAGATTGGCTATCTTAATATAAAACTGAGCACTGATTGCATATATGTGTGGAGATGGTAATATAGACTAACTGATGAGTGCTGGTTTAGCACAAAATACTTTTTATTGGTGATTATTTTTTCTTTTCAACATATGTGTGGTCAGGTGGGTCAGCAATATGAGATGGCATGGAGAGTTGAGGGTCAAGTGAAAGTCTGAGTTTGAATCCTGCATATATCACATATATATATATGCAGATTTAAGTATGTATAGTGTATTATTGTAATAATTATGGAAATTCTTTTACAATTAAATTGGAAAAAAATATTTGTATTTAATTTACAATATATATATATATATATATTTATTTAATGGTTTCACGGTTTTTATATATATATATATATATATATATATATATATATATATATAATGGTTTCACCATTGTATGATGAAGATAAATTAATATTTTTGTAAATAAATTGTGTATTATTTTGTATTACAATTAGATATTTTGACGATGGACTAGCAACCACCATTATCACGGTTAACTTTTGAAAGAAAAATCATTAGATCTCAAACAATAAAGTGACTCAGTGTGAGATCAGAAATGAGATTTAACTTGAAGTAGTTCAGCATTCACAATATGAGGCTTATCGAAATGTTTATTTCTCTCAGATTTTTACCTATTAATTTTAAGTTAATATTAGATAAAATTAGAGGTTTCCACATAGCTGGAATACATTGTGCTTCTTCAGCCCTATCTAAACCAGTTGGTTTAAAAAAATTGGTGATTGTTTATATAAATCTAAAGACATAATATTTTTGAAACACCAAGGAGTTTATGAAATTGCATGTTTGCAGTGCTCAAGAAGCTATGTGGATCAGTCTAATAGACAAATAAATGTCAGAATTAAGAAACATAGAAATGCTTTTAAACAAAAAATTAGCACATCAGTTTTTACTTCCCATTTTTTAGAAATTGGTCACAAATGTGATTTTGACAATACAAAAAATACTTGCTAATTTGGAAAGATATGATTTAAGAACCATGAGGGACTCAATTGAAATATTAAAGAGACCTACTGGTTTAAATAGGGCTGACAAAGCACAATGTATTCCCACTATTTGGCAACCTCTCATTTTATCTAATATTAACTTAAAATTAATAGGTGAAAAAACTGAGGGAAATAAACATTTCGATAAGACTCATATTGTGAATGCTGAACTACTTCAAGTTGAATCTCATTTCTCATCTCACACTGAGGCACATTATTGTTTGAGGCCTAATGATATTTGTTTCAAAAGTTAACCTTGATAATGGTGGTTGCTAGTCCATCAAAATATCAGATTGTAATGCAAAATAATACATGATTTATTCCCAAAAATATCTATCTATCTATCTATCTATCTATCTATCTATCTATCTATCTATCTATCTATCTATCTATCTATCTATCTATCTATCTATCTATCTATCTGTCTGTCTGTCTGTCTGTCTGTATGTCTGTCTGTCTGTCTGTCTGTCTGTCTGTCTGTCTATCTATCTATCTATCTATCTATCTATCTATCTATCTATCTATCTATCTATCTATCTATCTATCTATCTATCTATCTATCTATCTATCTATCTATCTATCTATCTATCCATCTATCTATCTATCTATCCATCCATCAATCCATCTATCTATATATCTGTCTGTCTGTCTATCTATCTATCTATCTATCTATCTATCTATCTATCTATCTATCTATCTATCTATCTATCTATCTATCTATCTATCTATCTATCTATCTATCTATCTATCTATCTATCTATCTATCTATCTATCTATCTATCTATCTATCTATCTATCTATCTATCTATCTATCTATCTATCTATCTATCTATCTATCTATCTATCTATCTATCTATCTATCTATCTATCTATCTATCTATCTATCTATCTATCTATCTATCTATCTATCTATCTATCTATCTATCTATCTATCTATCTATCTATCTATCTATCTATCTATCTATCTATCTATCTATCTATCTATCTATCTATCTATCTATCTATCTATCTATCTATCTATCTATCTATCTATCTATCTATCTATCCATCCATCCATCCATTGAATCAGAAGACTGTAATAATGTTAAATATTCAATATTAATTAATACTAAATAATATAATAAAGTAGGTGGACATTCTAGTTTATATTTGTGGTTGAGATAGAACACAAATTGTAGGATTACATATATATATATTATAACGGTCGGGAAAGAAATGAAATTATCCTGGCTTACTGTATCTGCCATACAGGGTGCCATTAGGCCATTTGAACCTAGAAAATTTATAAAGTAGACAGATATGCACTGTTAAGATCACAACCGCCAGCCCTAATCAGTAGCTCATGGAGTAGCAGAGGTTAAAAAACATTTTTTTTAAATATATTTTTTTTAATAAAGAATAATAAAAACAATCACTGTCAGTATTAATAACACAAAAGATTTTATTTATGTATATATGAGTAATAACACACAAGCTTAAAGAAATAATTATTATATAAAAAAATATGTTTTATGTTGTTTCATTATTATTATTTTATTTGTGTTTAACTTTAATTTTTAATATTAGCATGTTGAACATAGGTAAGCTACCCAGATGACACATTTAAACTATCTTCAAAAGGTTTGATCCCAGGCCAAAGGTCTACAGCCACACCAATGCTTGCTTCCGGATATACATCCACAACCAATGCAATGTGAACATGTTAGCATCAAATCACTCTGACAGGAATGTGCATCTGACAGCATGATATCATTTGAAGAAACATGATCTTCATCCAGTACAGGAATGTACTTCCATCTGGCTAAGGAATCATACATGTAATAGAAAGAGAAAAACGATATGTATGGATGGAAGAGTGGTCTATCTTGCCAGCTTATCATCACAATCCATAGAGCTGGAATGGGTCAATGACACAGGAAATATGTCTGCATCCATTGTAATGATATGACACTCTCTTTGGGGTCATGCATTCAGTTGGTCACATTGCCCTAATGTGCAAACACACCTCACATTACATTGATATAAATGTCCATATATATCTCCACCAACATTGACACAACTACAAAACAAATAATCTGTAATCAAAAACCCCTTAAAACTAACATATATTTAAACGAAGCTAAATGGCTATCTATATTCAACTTACATTAATTTTGATAATTTAATAAAAAAAACTCTTTATTTTAAGGTTTTAAAATCATTTTAAGATGACACATTATATTTAACTTACTTTTACTACAAATATCATTTGACCTATTTTTCCCTTCTTTTAAATTTAATAATGCACAAATAGCGATATGTGTTGTTATTTTTAAATTTAAGTTTGCAATTCAAACCCCTACCCTATTACAAACAGATCTTACATTTAGCATAAATGAAAACATATAACACATATTTTAAAAAGATTACATTTGAATTTTAGATAAGACTTAAAATTTTTAAAGTTTATAAAAATAGAGTTCAGATTTGATCAAGAGAGAAAGTCTATAATTCATCTTTAAAGAAAAATAATGTTCTGAGATTTTAAATTAAGAGTTCATAATGTTTTTTTTTCAATAATGTATACTTTCCTTTCTTTCTCCGGGATTGTTCCTTCATGATGAAGATCTACATTTACACAAGTTCCATTTCTTGTGAGTGATGATGATTTATGAAAATGCATTTATCATGTTTTCTGATGATGGTACCAGTGGTTCGATCCTCAGATCCATGGAGATGAAAGCTGCCTTCGGCTGGCTGAACCGAAGGAAGCACACTGAAGCTGATTACATTCTTGGTGACAATGATAATAGCTTTTTAAATTTTTATTTTTACTTTCAGCAAAGATGAATGAATTTAAAACTTTAATTTTCTAATTCTCCAATTAATTACTGCTTTTGGATTTTTCTTTTTATAGTCCTCAGGCACCTTATCTCTGGAATGCACTGATCCATCAAACATATTCCATATCTCTATTTCATTGGTTCCTTGAGTTTGTGACCAAGTAGATTTTGGGTTCGTGGCTAAGTAGATTTTGGGTTTCTGGCTACCTGGATTTTTCCACTGAGGTCTGTGTCTATATCTTTGAGTGGGAAAAGCAAGCCTTTTGTTTCTATTCATCTTTCTAATAGTCATTTTGCCCTAAGGATCTATTTGTAACTTTTATTTTTAAGGTTAAAAATCTCATTATTTTTTTTAAAATTAAAATATTTTTTATTATATTTTATTTAAAGATTAGAATCTTTACTTTGATTCTATAATTTTTTAAAGCTTATCTTATTTTAATATTTAAATCAAACATAATAATAAATTAATAATTTGTTATTTGTGCATTTTGAACGTTTGTGCATTTAATTCAGTATTAGATATTTACAAACAAGTAAACTATATATTGTAATGGAACGTATATGAGGCAGCCCACGATTGAGCAAGCCAAATGTAATGGAACGTACTTGCTGCATTCCATTAAAATTGAAGAAAGACAAAATTATTCCAGTTATATTTAAATAAATTGTTTAAATGCCCTTCCAGCTAGCTATACATAAAACAAATCTAAAATCATGTAAAGCAATGAGACCTATCTTTATAATTTATTTTTAAGGTTGATGTGACTAACTAATCAAATATATATATATATTAGAAACAATAGGACTTTTACTAAATACAAATATACACATCTAACTATGTAAATTTATGTACCTCTAAATATATAAATGAATAATAATATGTGTAAGTGACCTACAAACCAAATAATAAATGAAATATGAAATTATCTTTTATTATTTATAAATTCAATTAATTTCATAATAACTTTGGCATTAAAAGAAAATAAGAATAATATAGTATCGCTCTTTTAAATAATTACAAAGGCATTATTTATAAAAACAAATAGTACATCCTTTATTTTATGTTATAGTTCAACTTTAAATAATATTGATGTTTTAAATATAAATACAAAGAATAACTATATGTATATACTTGTAATAAGTATATATAGATTAAATATATAAAGACATATTTTTGCCTAACCATTATAATATAAATATAACAATTCATATATAACTTCAACCTATAAATTACATTTTAAGATTTTTAAATTATTTAAAATAATTGTCTGAACATCTGTTATACGTTTAATATTATTATAAAACAAGATGCTTAAATTGACCACTTATAAAACGTTGTATTTTATAATAAAAATATATATATATATATATATCAATCTCAAAAATATATTTATATATTACTCATACATATATAAAATTATTAAATACCTTTTTAAAGTTCATTTAGCTAATTTTCCTTTCCAAAAAGTTAATTTATTCCATGAGTTCTTTTATCCGTTTACTTTTATTATTAGAATGCATTCTATCGAAAGGCGAAAAAATTATTATATTAAAGAAAATTGTTAATCCTTAGATATATGTATATTTTATCCGTTTTAAAATTTCCTTTTTTTTTAAAAAAAAATAAATAAACAAATTAAAATGTTAAATCCAGCACGTCAATTCCAATTACTTCCAGATTATGATTAAATTGACGATTATACATTTAAGATAGCTATATCAAGTTTCAACTCCAGACGCGACGAAATTTATACATTGAATTTTTTTATTTAGTTGTTCCATTGAAAATTGCCTTGGAATAAATGAAAGCGATGATGCAGCCTCCTGGCTGCGATTCTTGATTAACCTGCCATAATTTATGTATTTACCATAAGATATATATTATAACGAGACGGCCTATTTGATAGCCTTAGTTGAGGCATCAAATATAACGGAACGGCATTTAATCATCCCAGTTGATGTATTAATTGTAATATAATCAATTATATTTAATGTTTAGAAATCATTAACTTAATGCTTCATAGTTAGGTTCGCCAAATATAACAGAATGGATTATATTTAAAATCTAAGTTGGTCTTGTTAAATATAAAGAGATGATTAAATTCCTTAGAAAGAGGATACGCATTTCACTACAATCGGACTTTGGATCTTCAAGTAGAATGCTAGAAATGAATCGATGAAATACCAAGTCCATGATTATATATACCTCTATTATGCTAGCTCATTAATCTTTAAATAAGTTTAAATACAATTTAGACCAGGACATCCATCTTTCATCCCTCTTTCAGTCACCATTATGCCACGATATTTAAACTCACGGAGAATTTGCAATCAGCTCTTTTCAGGAATAATTTCAAAAACAAGTTATTTCATATGCCTCTATATAAGCATTAATTATAACTATTATTCATATGACATTTATAATACTAGCATATATATAATATAATTCAATAATGATTAGACAAAGAGATCACGTTAACAAATCAATATTTAATAAACAATAAAAAATATAATAGAATAGATAATAAAATATTAATAAATAAATACGGATGAATTTTATCATTTTAAAAGAATATTAATAAATGATATTTTTTTATTTAATACCCTATGATAAAACTCAATACTATAATAAACTTTCAAAAATTAAAGAAAATAGCTTAAATTAACAGATATATAAAAACAATATCTGGGTTCAAAAATTAATAATTTATGTAACTTATTAATTTATTTACCGTTCTTATTTATATGCTTCACAATTACCCATATATAAGTATTATTTGCCATTGTATAACTTATATATTATATGTATTTTTAATAAATAAAAATACATTAAACGTTTACAATATTACGTAGTAAACACAATACAATCCTGTTTAAGATATCTGTCAAATAATAACTATTTTTTATATCCCTCATCTAATTTAATGAATCGGAAGAGCGTCGTGTATGTTAAGCTTTCAATTAATTATATTTAATAATAAATATAATTTTCCTTTTAAGATATATATGATGCGATGCCAAATTTGAAATAAAGATAATAATAATAATAATAAACATATTAAAATAATATAAGCATTATTATAATATATGTAAACAAATAATAAAGGAAACTTAGTTATAAGAGAGTTGAGAGTAGATATTGAAGTCTATAGTTCATCATCCCAATGAAGATCTCTTACGAAGCATATCACCAATCCATTTGTACAATGATGATTCCATTTATCCTTAAACGATAAACTGTTAATAACATCCAATGACCGGATTAATGTGAAATAAAATAAATATTCTTCGAATGTAGATGTTCTTAATCTTCATTTCTCTATTATCACTAGACGTTCTATATATTCAATATTTCAAAATATTTTAAAATAGCATGCAAGGTTGGTTTAGAAACCTTTTACGATATAATGAGTGTACTACTCAGTGCACATTGTTTTATCCTTAATATATATAATTATCTTAAATTTATATATATCCGAAGAATAATGGAAGAGTTAAAACAACGTAGTTTCAAAACTTAAACAGACGTTCTTTTCCTTTATATTGCTATTCCTTTAAGATTAAGTAGAAAATTAAATATATTTTCCTTGCAGACTTTGAATCCACAAATTATTTTAATTTAAAAAAGTTAATATTTAAATTCCAATCGCTAAATAGTAGTATTGATAGAAGAAAAATGATATTTTTAAAGAGAAAAGATTTTCTTTTTCTTTCATTTTTTTTTATTTTCCAGAGCACGAACGAATCTGCTCGTGTGTTATATAAGTTCATGTTTAATTCAACTATCAATTGTTCCACTGACATTAAGATTTAATAATAAAATAAAAAAAATATATAAGTATTTATTCTTAACTTCAAATCTGGCATTTTACTCAAAAGCTTAAGGTATATATTATTTAAAACTTAAATGTATATATAAATAGTACATATATGTTACATAATAAAATAGTCAAATAAAAATTTATATTTATAAATAATTTCACAAGAGATAAAACACGCTAGACTAATAATAACAACTGTAAGTTACTATTATATTTCCCCTTCCCTTGGGAAATTTAAAATTTTAATTTAAGTTAAAATTTTAAACACTTACAACTATTTTAGTATATTCTTATAGTTTAATTGCATTTATAGTTGGATTTTATGAAGGGTTGCAATTTTTTTTTTTTAACTGGTATATCTTCCTAATACTTGGGCTATTTTATTTTTGTGATAATGATCAAAAATAAAAATAAAAAAATTAAGGACTTTGATGGGTTAATATTTTTTTTTTTTGTATAAAAAAAAAATAAAAAAAAAAAAAATAATGTGTTTCCTTCTTGGACCACAAATATATTTACTAGCCTTATTCCTGCTTCTTTAAGACTTATGGATTTGAAAAGGACTAAATAAATACTAGAGTATCCATCTATAAATATGAATTGACTCTATGGTTTTAATTATTTTAAGGCATTAAAGAATACCCTCACCAAAGTTAATGTTTTTAACTATACTTCTCTTTACATTGATCACTATTATTATTATTTTTTTTATACAACCGTATGGTTTACACTGCCCAATTCTTATCTTGGTCTTCACCTCATTTCTTTATAAAACATTATAAGCAGCCAAAATATGGTTTTAAAATTTGTGAATTGTATGTACCACGAATCTCTCCTTCTTGGTTAATCCAAAATGCATTTGGACCAGCCCTTTTAACGATAGTATAAGGTCCTTCATATGTATTGAAGAATTTATGGTATTTATTCTCCAATGGTTTGCTGGGATGGAAAGTCTTTATCAAAACTTTATCTCCGACTTTAAATTCATAAATACATTTTTTTTTTTATTTTGACTTCTATTATTTGCCGTTTTAACAAGTTGTTTATGAGCTTGTAAAATATCATTTTCTCCATTTATTTTGGGTTCATTAATAATAGGTTTATATTTTTTAAATAATATAGGTATAATTTGATGAAAGTGTAGTCGGATGGGTGAGAATCCTGTAGATTCATTTAAACTCCAATTGATATAGTCTACTACACGTTTTGTCTGCTTTACCCAACCCTTGTGCTCCTCTTCTAAATAGGTCCTAAACAAACGTCCAAGCTCCCGCATAATACGTTCGCATGGATTTGATTGTGGATTCCTAATAGAGATTAGCACATGTTTTATTTTTGATATGTCTACCCATTTCTTCCATTCCCTAGATAGAAAAGGTGTACCATGATCAGTTAGTATGGTTTTTGGTTTTCCTATCATTGGAAATTGGAGAGTACTCAATACTTTGATTGTATGTTTAGTATTGGCTTGGGGTATTGGGTAAGCAGCAACATATTTGGAAAAGAGATCATAAGTGACTAATAAATATTTTTGTTTGTTAAATGGAGGCAAAGGCCCATAATAGTCAATTGCTAAGATCTCATTTGGTCTTTCTGGAATGATAGAATTAATTGAATTAATATAATTTTGGTTTACTGATTTAGCTCTTAAGAAAATTAGACAATCTTGGAGTGATTTCAAGATGTCTTTATACATTTTTGGCCAGTAAAACCAATTCTTTAGGGTGTGTTCTGTCTTATGAGCACCATAATGCCCGTATAGACAGTGTACGTATTTTATGAGTGGGTCATGTAAAGACTTTGGTATTATTGTCCTCCACTCATCAACATTATCATTCACTTTATATAGTAAGACCTGTTGTTCTAATTTAAAATGGTTAAGATCTTTAGGTGCATCCAAAACTTCCTCCCCTAATAAAACTTTTATAATTGGGTTTAATTCTGGGTCATTAAATTGTATTTCTTGTAAGTTTTCCAACTCGTTCTCTACATTACTATCAGCCATCACATTGACATTTGTAATGTAGGCATTGTCTACCATCAAATGATTTTGTTCTGACCTACATGGATTTCGACTAAGCACATCAGCTACGATATTCTCGGATCCTTTGCAATAATGCACAGTGTAATTAAATTCCTGTAGTAGTAAACTCCATCTAACTAGACGACTATTAGTCAGATAACTATGATTCAGGAATTCAAGGCTTTTGTGATCAGTGATCACTATCACCTCTGATCCGAGTAGCATTTGACGAAATTTTTGGAAAGCCCAGACTATTGCTAGTGCTTCCTTCTCTGTAACCGTGTAATTTATTTCTGGACCTTTCAAGAGCCGGCTTATAAAGTAGAGGACACCTGGTTGGCCATCCTCTTGGATTTGGGATAGTGTTACCCCTAATCCATAACCACTACTATCTGTTTGAACAATGAATGGTTTATTAAAATCAGGGAAAGCTAACATAGTTAACTTTAAAAACCCTGTTTTAATATTCTCAAATGCACGGTCTTGTTCTTCAGTCCATTTCCAACGTTCATCTTTTCTAATCAATTTTAGCAACGGTTCCATGTGGTCTGAGAACTTCTGATAGAAACGGTTGTAAAAATTACATAGACCTAAAAATGATCTAATTTGTTTTCGGGTAGATGGTTTAGGAAAGTTTTGAATGGCAGAGATCTTCTCTGGATGAGGTCTTATCCCATTGCAACCAACAATATGACCTAAGAAGACTACTTGGTTGGAAACTAAAGTACTCTTCTTGAAGTTAATTTTTATACCTTTCAGAAAACACTCTTTAAAAAATATAGATAAATGTTGAAGGTGTTCTTCAACTGTGGTGGATGCAATAATTACATCATCCACATAAATAATTATGATTTGTTTTACCTCAGGAGATAAAGTCTTATCTAAACATCTGATTAGACCTGCACCACTATTTATCAATCCAAATGGCATCCTATTAAATTGGTATGTAAAACCCTCATAACGGAAAGCAGTATATTGGCGATCTTCTGGATGAAGTTCAATCTGCCAATAGCTGGAGGTTAAATCGAAAGTAGAAAATACCTTCTTATTTCCAAATTTCATGAATAAGTCATGTATGGGCGGTGGTATATTTCTGTCTGGGACAGTAATTTTGTTTAGTTGTCTAGCATCCAAACAAAATCTCATCGACCCATCTTTCTTCTTCACAGTTACTACCGGATTACAGTAAGGTGAAGAGCATTTGGAAATGATTTCCCAATCCAGCATTTTATTAATTTGCTTAGATATATCTTCCCGATATTGGTATGGAATAGGATATGATTTAGATTGAAATGGTTGATCATGAATTAATCTAATTCTCTGTTGGAATCCCTTTATCACTCCTGGTATGTCTGAGAAAATAGAATTAAATTCTCTTATAACAAATCGTAATTTTAATATATCATCACTTCCAAGCAAGTTGGATTCTGCGAGTTTACTCTCTAAAAGTGTTTCTGGAATGCTAGATGTTATAGAGTCAACTTCAATTTGATCATATCTTGGAAGCAATGTCATCTCTAAGACTTCACCATTAATTTTAACTGTTTTATTACAGAAATCAATTACACAAGTGTTCAAATGTAGGAAGTCTGCCCCTAAAATAACATTATGAATCAAACCATTCAAAATTAAAAATACATGATAGAGAGTTGTTTGGCCGATTTTAATCTCAACCCAAATTTGTTTTTGGATTAACTTAGCTTTTCTACTGTTAGCCATGGTAACCTGCATAGATTTCAGTGGTAAAATTTTGATATTAGGATTTATTGCTAAAATCTTTTGGTAAAATGTCTCTGATATCACAGAAATTTGGCTACCAGAATCTAATAATGCCTTAACCAGCAAGCTCTCAAACAAAACTTCTATCATAGGGCAACTTTGTAAAACAAAATTTGGTGTTTTATCTTCCCATGAACACATCGTGTTAGTGATTTCTCGTGTAAAAGATTGATTCAAGTTCCTCATTGGGTATTTGGTTTCTTGAGGTGAGGAACATTTCCTCAAGTACCCTTTTAGTTTGTTTTAGGTGAATCTATAGATATATCCTTACTACATCCCGGTTTTGGGAAATTTCTTGGATTATTAGAAGAAGTTATTTTTACTTTATTTAAATTATCACGATTTATTTTGGGAGAGGGGTCATAAGGTATATTCCTTTGAGATGTTTTTCCCTTCCAATAATTGGTATTTCTATTATTTTTCCTTCTATTATAAAATATTGTATTGATTGAAACTTCCTCCTTTTTTTTATCAGGTAATCTAATTGATAAATTGGTTTGATTCATATCAATACTATTTAAGAGTTCTGCTATTTGTTCTATTTTTGTTATATTGGTACACAATAATGATTGTTCTATTTTTAAGTGGTAAATTTCTTTTTATTATTCTAATCATTTCGCCTTCACTTAAATGATAAGTATTAAGTGTTCTTAATTTTGTTATTTGACGGCGAAAGAATTTGGTCAAGGTTTCTCCAGGTGTCGGTTTATACTTATCTTGGAATATTTGGTACAATAAAGCCTCTTGTTTATCTCTATTCCAAAAATTTTTAATTAATAGCTCTTGATATTCCATATAAGTAGATGGAGTTTGTGATAAAGACTCCCACCATATCAGTGCATCTCCTTGTAAGTGACTATATGCAACGATCACTTTTTCTCCTTCTGATAAACTATGGTTAACAGAAAAATAAAGATTAAGGCTTCTAATATGTTCTATCGGAGATTCATTATGAGATCCTTTGAATATTTTTAACCTAACAAATTGGTTAATTGTACTACTTGGTATTGAATGGTTGTATACCTTTTGTTTTTCTAAAACATTCAACTGAGAAGTTGGTGTTTGATTTTCATGATTAATCCTATAAGTATTTAAGTTTAACCCTTCTAATTCAAAATTACTAGGATAATTTTCAACTTCAGGCATTATATGATACTGAAAATTTGATCTATCACCAGAGTCAATTACTTGTTGTGGATCTTTTTGAATGACCTCGAAATGATTTTCACCATGATTTTGTTCTTGATCATGACTATAAGTATTTACATTATTTTCAACCTGATGCATTTCTATAGTTGGTGTTCTTTTACATATCTGTGTTTCAATAACCAAAAATCTACTATCAGTTGATTCCTTTATTTTATTTACTCTATTCCAAGTTTCAGTAGTATCTTTCCTTAATTTTTCCAATACATTTTTGTCTATATTTGTATTAATTTCTATTGAATTCATTTTATTTTCTAAAGTTTTAAGTTGATGATCAATAGTCTCCAATACATTATTCTGAGATTCTACCTCATTATTATGTTTAGTAGATAGTTGATCTATTCTTGCTTGTGTTTGTTGTCTATCTACTTGGATTTCATTCCGTATTTTATTTTGTTCTTCTTTTACTTGATCCCTAAAAATTCCTTGATTTTTATACATTTCATCACATTTAACATTTAATCTATCTATTATGTCACCTTGGAACTCACTAAACCGTTGTTGACATTTTGAATTATTTTCATCAATTTCATTCTTTAAATCATTTAATGCTTGTTTAATTTCTATGTTATCTTTCTTAACATTATCCACATTTAAATTTAATTGTTGGATTTTTGTAGATAGTTTATTTTCAATTCCTGTTATTTCAACCTTCAAATCATTTTTTAAACTATCTAATTTTTTACTATTATTATCCAATTTTTGATTCAAATCACTTTTTAAGTTACACATATCACTCCTAAAACTAGTACTATTATCATCCATTTTTTTATTCAAGTTATTTTTTAAATTACACATATCACTCCTAAAACTAGTACTATTATCATCCATTTTTTTATTCAAGTTATTTTTTAAATTACACATATCACTCCTAAAACTAGTACTATTATCATCCATTTTTTTATTCAAGTTATTTTTTAAATCATCTAATTTATTCATAAACATTTGTAACATTTGCTGAATTGTACCAACATTAGATGATTGATTAATCTCAATTGTAGATGATTGATTTAAACCTTCATCAACTATATTTTGTGTTTGAGATAACACTTGATCTAAACTCGGTGTTTGTTGAGGGTATTCAATTATGGTTGTAGAACCCCCAGGTGCTTGTACTAATGATGATTGTTCAATAATAATATTATCATCATTTAGTTCACTTTGCAAATCACCTTGCATTTGACTAGAGCATTTAATATCTTTGTTTGAATACATTTTCCGATAACAAATTTTAACTTAATTCAAATATTACTTAAGTGTATATATATTTTTATAACCAAAATATTATATCGTAAAGTTCTCTACCACCCCATGCTATTTATATATACTTATGATGTTCTAATAATATATGTGTATATTTTTAAACGTCTATGTCTATATAAAACTTTATCCCACTCAACTCTTGTTTAAAACATAATTTAATAATTAGTTATTCAAATATTGATCTGTCTAAATCATATTATATATATTACCTTTTTTTTTTTTTATATTAATCTTGCAATTATAAATACCATATATAATGAATCGAAATTATAGATTCAATGCCTAAAACGTCGCACACCAGATAAAACGCAGTCTACGGGGTATAAGATTTAATTAATCGAAGCCCTTGACGTTTTGGTCGCCAGATATAACGGGACATGGTTCAGGATATGAGATTTAAATGTTCAAAGCCCACATGTTTGGGTCGCCAGATATAACGGAATGTATCTTTATATGATCTCAAATGAAAATTTTCTTTAAACTATACATCTCATATCAATAAATATACTACACATCTCTCAGGTATGTGGGGTATTTCAAGCCCTAATTAGCTTATTTCGAGCCCTAGTTGTTGCGCCAGATATAACGAGACGGCCTATTTGATAGCCTTAGTTGAGGCATCAAATATAACGGAACGGCATTTAATCATCCCAGTTGATGTATTAATTGTAATATAATCAATTATATTTAATGTTTAGAAATCATTAACTTAATGCTTCATAGTTAGATTCGCCAAATATAACAGAATGGATTATATTTAAAATCTAAGTTGGTCTTGTTAAATATAAAGAGATGATTAAATTCCTTAGAAAGAGGATACGCATTTCACTACAATCGGACTTTGGGTCTTCAAGTAGAATGCTAGAAATGAATCGATGAAATACCAAGTCCATGATTATATATACCTCTATTATGCTAGCTCATTAATCTTTAAATAAGTTTAAATACAATTTAGACCAGGACATCCATCTTTCATCCCTCTTTCAGTCACCATTATGCCACGATATTTAAACTCACGGAGAATTTGCAATCAGCTCTTTTCAGGAATAATTTCAAAAACAAGTTATTTCATATGCCTCTATATAAGCATTAATTATAACTATTATTCATATGACATTTATAATACTAGCATATATATAATATAATTCAATAATGATTAGACAAAGAGATCACGTTAACAAATCAATATTTAATAAACAATAAAAAATATAATAGAATAGATAATAAAATATTAATAAATAAATACGGATGAATTTTATCATTTTAAAAGAATATTAATAAATGATATTTTTTTATTTAATACCCTATGATAAAACTCAATACTATAATAAACTTTCAAAAATTAAAGAAAATAGCTTAAATTAACAGATATATAAAAAACAATATCTGGGTTCAAAAATTAATAATTTATGTAACTTATTAATTTATTTACCGTTCTTATTTATATGCTTCACAATTACCCATATATAAGTATTATTTGCCATTGTATAACTTATATATTATATGTATTTTTAATAAATAAAAATACATTAAACGTTTACAATATTACGTAGTAAACACAATACAATCCTGTTTAAGATATCTGTCAAATAATAACTATTTTTTATATCCCTCATCTAATTTAATGAATTATGTTAAGCTTTCAATTAATTATATTTAATAATAAATATAATTTTCCTTTTAAGATATATATGATGCGATGCCAAATTTGAAATAAAGATAATAATAATAATAATAAACATATTAAAATAATATAAGCATTATTATAATATATGTCCGATCTAATAAAGGAAACTTAGTTATAAGAGAGTTGAGAGTAGATATTGAAGTCTATAGTTCATCATCCCAATGAAGATCTCTTACGAAGCATATCACCAATCCATTTGTACAATGATGATTCCATTTATCCTTAAACGATAAACTGTTAATAACATCCAATGACCGGATTAATGTGAAATAAAATAAATATTCTTCGAATGTAGATGTTCTTAATCTTCATTTCTCTATTATCACTAGACGTTCTATATATTCAATATTTCAAAATATTTTAAAATAGCATGCAAGGTTGGTTTCGAAACCTTTACGATATAATGAGTGTACTACTCAGTGCACATTGTTTTATCCTTAATATATATAATTATCTTAAATTTATATATATCCGAAGAATAATGGAAGAGTTAAAACAACGTAGTTTCAAAACTTAAACAGACGTTCTTTTCCTTTATATTGCTATTCCTTTAAGATTAAGTAGAAAATTAAATATATTTTCCTTGCAGACTTTGAATCCACAAATTATTTTAATTTAAAAAAGTTAATATTTAAATTCCAATCGCTAAATAGTAGTATTGATAGAAGAAAAATGATATTTTTAAAGAGAAAAGATTTTCTTTTTTCTTTCGTTTTTTTTTTTCCAGAGCACGAACGAATCTGCTCGTGTGTTATATAAGTTCATGTTTAATTCAACTATCAATTGTTCCACTGACATTAAGATTTAATAATAAAATAAAAAAAATATATAAGTATTTATTCTTAACTTCAAATCTGGCATTTTACTCAAAAGCTTAAGGTATATATTATTTAAAACTTAAATGTATATATAAATAGTACATATATGTTACATAATAAAATAGTCAAATAAAAATTTATATTTATAAATAATTTCACAAGAGATAAAACACGCTAGACTAATAATAACAACTGTAAGTTACTATTATAATATATTATTTCAGTATTTTGAAGAATAGTAAATTTTATAGAAATAAAGTACAATAAAATCTTTATTTTTCAGTTGTTTGTTCTATATCTATTCCAATAACAATAATATAATAATAATAGCTTCCTTATTGTTGTTGCTGTTGTTCCATGCGCCAGCAGATGCTATTTTTAAAACTCATGTTATATATGTTCTCTTTTTAAAACAATTAACATTAAAATAAAAATAAAATATCAAGTATATATATAAAAAATATTAAATTGAAAATTTGACATCTTTAAAAATATACATAAATAATTATTTATTGCATTTAATAATCATTATAAATAAAATAATTTTTTTATAATCTATAATTTATATGTCCTTATTTATTTCAATAATTAAATGTTTATAACGATGTACTATCAATATATATAAATAAAATAATAACTTCAAATAATAACTATATTTAATAAACATAAAAGAAAAATTTTAATATTTCATATGTAAACATCAACTTAAAGAGATTTTTTTTTTTAATAACAAATGACAATTTAAAAAAATATAATATCGACTTATCGATATTTACAATACCCTCTAATCCACCGAAAAAAAAATATCTTTGCAAATAACTAATTAATTAATTAATCATAATGTATGGGCCGAAGACTTCTAGCATTATAGGTTCCCTTTGAACCATCATGCATATGAACCACATAAGCATTTGTTCCAACCTTTTTGTCGATCTGATATGGTCCCTCATAAATATTAAAAAATTTCTTGAATTTGTGATCTTGTGGATTACTAACATGAGGTGTATGAACTAATACCATATCTCCTTCCTTGAATTGACTGGGATGCTGTGGACCTTGTAATCCCCGTTTGTCTCCCATTTTTGTCATATTTTCTTTAGCTTTAATGACATCATTATTGTGATCTGGCTCCTCCACTATAACAGGTAATAAAGTTTTAATTATACTTTGCTCTTCCTTTCCAAAATGCAACCGCATAGGTGTAAAACCTGTAGATTCATTTCTAGTCATGTTAATGTATAACAATACCTGCTTTAATTGGTTTACCCAACCACGATGATTTCCTTCCAGATATACCCTAAATAACCGACTTAATTCTCTCATAACCCTCTCACATGGGTTAGATTGAGGGTTACGAATAGAAATCAATACAGGTTTAATGTTTTGCCTACATAACCAATTTTTCCATTCTTCAGACATAAATGAAGTAGCATGATCGGTCAAAATTGATTCTGGTTTTCCAACTATTGGGAATTGAAAGTTTGTCATTACTTTGATGACATCATTAGCTGCAGCTTTTCTCACTGGATAAGCAGTAACATATTTTGTAAATAAATCATATATCACTAACAAAAATTTGTATTGCCGATAAGAGGGTAAAGGACCATAAAAATCAATGGCCAAAATTTCATTAGGCTTGTTTGGTAATATAGGCTGCCATTTTCCCGCATACGACCTATTCAGATACTTTGTTTTAAGACAAATTTCACACAATTGTAAAGTATCCAGTATAGATGTATACATTCGAGGCCAATAAAATAATTTACGTAAAGCATATTCTATTTTTCTAGGACCATAATGTCCACACAGACAATGTACATAATTTATAAGTCTTTTCCTAATATTGCTAGGAACATAAACTTTCCATGATCCAGAATTTGTAATATCTACTTGATACATTAATATACCTTTTGACAATTGATACCTTATTAATTCTCTGTTAGTTAGTGGCTCTGCCATTCCCATTGCAATAGTATTGTCATTCAATTGGGATATTATAGGCCCCAATTTAGGATCCTGTAATTGAAGTTCACTAATATTGGTTAAATCTTTTTCTACAGAGTAATAGCTGTCAAAATTAAGTTTCCTGTATAATTCATAGGTTGATCTGGGCATTCCATTGGGTTTCGACTAAGAATATCAGGTACTATATTATTTTTACCTTGACCAGTATTGCACAGTGTAGTTAAATTGTTGCAAAAATAAACTCCATCTCACCAAGCGGACATTATTTAGATATCCCTTATTTAAAAATTCCAAACTCTTATGGTCTGTTATCACTACCACTTGGGATCCCAACAAAAATTGCTTAAGCTTAGTGAAAGCCCAAACTACTGCCAGAGCCTCTTTCTCTGTTGTGGAATAATGCATTTCAGCCCCTTTTAACCTACGGCTTAAAAAATACAATATCAATGGTTTACCTTCTACACTCATTTGAAATAGCACCACTCCAAGTCCATACCCACTGCTATCTGTTTGAACATAAAATGGCTGTTGAAAATTTGGATAATGTAAAATTACTGTTTCCAAAAATCTTGCTTTCTCATGCTCTAATTCTACTTGATGAATATCTAACCATTTCCATTTAATATCCTTTTTCAACAATTGTGACATGTGAATTGTATCTAAAGCAAAATTTTTATAAAAACGATGGTAAAAATTGCATAATCCAAAGAATGAACGCAGTTGCTTTTTATTTTCAGGTTGTGGAAAATTTTTTATAGCTTTAATTTTGTCAGGATGAGGCTTAATTCCTGCTGCACCTACCAAATGCCCTAAAAAGATAATTTCTTCAGTAGCAAAGGTACTTTTCTTTAGGTTAATTTTGATGTTTTTATTCTTACATTCTTGAAGAAATGCTTTTAAATGTTGTAAATGTTCATTCATATCCCGTGAAGCAATAACAATGTCATCTACATACATCACTAATATGTTCTTAATTTCTGTAGATAAAACTTGATTTAAACAACGAATTAAACTTGCCCCACTATTAACTAATCCGAATGGCATCCTTTGGAACATATAAGATTGTCCCTCATATTTGAAAGCAGTATATTTTTGATCTTCTAGGTGTAAATAAATTTGCCAATAACTGGCTGTCAAATCTACAGTAGTGAATATCTTTTTTCCTTCAAAACGAGCTAAGAGTTCCTGTACTATTGGAGGAACATCACGTTCGAGATTGTCCTACGATTTAAAAATCGGGCATCCAAACAAATGCGAGCTGATCCATCCTTTTTTTTGACAATAACTAAAGGGTTATTAAATGCTGAAGCAGATTTTTTGATAACACCCCATTCCACCATTTGGTTAATTTGCTTATCCACTTCTTTTTTATATTGATAAGGTATTGGGTAGGATTTGCACTGAAAGGGTTCCAAATCATTCAATCGTATCCGGTGGACATATCCTTTGATGATTCCAGGTTGTTTTGAAAAAAACGTTTTTATAATTACATAATATTAAAGATAAGGCCTTTTTTATTTCATCAGTTAAACCAGTTGATTCATTTATTTTTAATTTTACATCAAGATCAGTTGTAATTGTTTCTATGCAACTTAAATTTAAAGATTGGTGCAGTACATATTGCTTAAAATGAATAATTTCACCTTTACATATTAATTGTTTTGCCATATAATCTATAATGCAACCATGCATCTGAAGAAAATCTGATCCTAAGATCACAGCATGTACTAATCCCGCCATTATCAAAAAAACATGTTCTTGGCTTACTGAATTGAATTGTACTGTTAACCATACTTGTTGAGGAATTAATTTAGCTTTTCGCCCATTGGCTAAGGTAACTTGAAAGGATTGTTTTATGGGTAAGGATGGAACAATCATACCCACTTTTAAAAATTGGTGAAACAATTCATCTGAAATGATGGAAGCCTGACTACCGGTATCAACTAAAGCTTTAACTTCAATTTTTTCAACCATGATCATAATTTCTGGAAAATTGCTAAAAAAAATTGATTCTCTATTTCCTCTACTCCAAAATCTTCCATTTCAAATTCTATTGAATTTAAAGCTACAATTAAATCGTTCCTCTCCATATTAATCATTGGTCCCCGCAGTGAGGAACACCGCCACGAGGCCCTACTCAGTTTGATGGATGATTTGAATATCCAGTCGCTGGAGTATTAACCTCAGTGTTGGTGGTATCATATGGATAATTCCCTGGTTGTAAATTAGTAACACGACCATATTCATGATTTCTATTGTAACCTCCATGATCCCGGTATGGATTTTGTCTTCTATTATTGCGATAATTTCTGGTAAATCTTTGCATGCGACCTGTAAATTGGTTTTTTGGTATATGATAATTTACATTTGCTAAATTATAATTAGAGTTATCTCTTGTAGTTCCAGTTGATTTATTACAAATACCATCACTAGCTTCTAATATTCCCAAAATATCTGCTACTTCCTCAACGGTATGTCGATCTGAAGCCACCAATGTTTGCTCAATATGCCTTGGTAAATTTCTACGCAAAATCCGCACAATCTGAGTTTCTGATAATGGAAATGCATTTAAGGTTTTGAATTTGGCCACTTGATGTCTAAAAAATTGAGTATAACTCCCATCACGAGAAGTATATTTTTCGTGAGAAAGTCTATGGCGTATAAAATCTTGTTTGTCCTCATTCCAGAAGTTATTCATTATTGCTTCACGATAATCACCATAAGTTTGAGGCCTTTCAAACAGAGATCTCCACCATTCTTTAGCTGAAGCGTATAAATGGTTACTAGCAATTGCCAACTTTTCTTTCTCTGACAGGATACTAAGTGTAAACAATTATTCTAATGTATTCAGGTATTCCATAGGATTTTCATGATACTCACCTTTAAAAACTTTAACATTAATGAAATTTGCAGCATTATGATTCATATATGAATCACTAGATATTTGGTGTGGAAAATCAGAAGATCTTTTAGATTCCATTAAATTTGTTCCATTATTAACTTTATCTAAACAACACTTACAATTTTCTTTATTTATCAATTCCTTAACAAATGTCTCATCCTTAAGATAATCTCTGTCTATAATATTATCTTTCATTTTATTTATATCTATCTTTATTTCATATTCTTTCCATTGTTTTTGCAAATTTGTTATATATTCACAATTTTCTAACGTAATGGTTTTTATTTGCTCAATTTTTACATCCATTTCTGCCACATCCTTTCGTACCTCTATTTCATAATTTTTACAGGTTTCAATTTCATTATTATTTATATATTCTGAAAGGGGTCTTAATTTTCCTTGAATTTGATCTAATTTAACATCTATTTCTTGTATACGATTAGAAGTAACATCATTTACTACATTAATACGTTCATTTATATCTTGTAATTTATTAATATCAATCAACTGTTCCTCTTGCTGCAATCCCACAGCAATTTTAACTTCAGCAGAGATAGTCGTATATAGGTTTTTAAATGAAGATTCATTATCAATTTTCAATGCTTGGAACTTATCCCATAATACTTTATTATCATTAATAATCTTTTCCTCAAATTCCCCATGTTCTTTCTTAGACTCTTCTAACCTGGCCATAATTCCTTGATTTTCTTCCTTCATTTCATTATTTATTTCTTCAATTTTTGCTTTTAAAGAATTAGCTTCAACCATTGTCTCTTCTCTATATTTTTCTATCTTTTCATCAAATTTTACTTCTACTCTTCTAACACTATTATCTACCAAAGCTTTTAATTCATTAGAATTGATTTTCATTTCTGCTCTAAGATCTTTTAATTCATTAGAGTTAGTTTTTAAACCAATTTCTAGTTTCTGGGAAAGTTCATCAGAATTTGTTTTTAATCTAGATTCTAGTTTCTGGGAAAGTTCATCAGAATTTGTTTTTAATCTAGATTCTAGTTTCTGGGAAAGTTCATCAGAATTTGTTTTTAATCTAGATTCTAGTTTCTGGGAAAGTTCATCAGAATTTGTTTTTAAACTAGTCTCTAGTTTATCATATTTAGACTCTAGTCTCTCAGAATTTGTTTTCATCTCAGCTCTAAGTTCATCATATTTAGACTCTAGTCTCTCAGAATTTGTTTTCATCATAGCCTCCAGTGTCTCTATTAAATTCCCCATATCAAAATTACCACTAACTGACATTTCACTACTGTTATCCATTATTACTAGAACTATAATATTATATACTCAAAAAAAAATAAAATCTAAGATATATATATTTATTTCTATATAGTAATTATCACAGATCAAGGGCTCACCATCTCCAATCATCATTCCAACAAGCAATTATTTAACTAAAAAAAAATACAAGCTTTTTTATCTTATAATACATAATAGCTATCCGACAATCTAAATTTTACTTATTTGAACTCATGAACTTCTTGGATTTTAAAAAAAAAATCTCATCTATCACCATAATATCAACAAATTTCTCTAAAATATATATAGAAAGGGAGTAACAACTGATATCACTAAATAACATTTATTTATATTTAATGATAATAAATATTCTACACTTATATCATATTAAAATGTGGATACTTCATATCAAATTCAATATAACCTTGAAATATTTAAAAAATACAACTAAATGTTCACATGCCTTAAAAATAACTAATTTGATAATATAATGAGACAACTTTCTCATTCAAAATAATGGTAGTTAAATATAAAATACTTAAATTGATACCTATAAATTTTCTGGACCTTAAAACTTAATACCATTTTATATACATAAAAAAAAATATCCACTTCACTAATTATTAACTTTTGTGCCCAAAATATTTTAATAAAATTGTACTAATGCAGTCCACTATCAACAAACATTCACTAATTGAACTTCATGTTTAAAAATCATTTATAATAAAAAATATAATATTACTATACTTGTTTTCAAACCTTAATTAATAATCAATGTAATAAATTATTTGTTACAAACAATAATCAATTAATTTAGTCCCTAAGTTTGGTGTTATATATTTAAGTTATATACTTATCTATTCCTCCAAAGATCTGATAGATACCGATTATCAAAAGATTGATTAGCACTTCACAACCTTGATGTAGATAAAAGAATTCAATCATTATTCCCAAAGCATACAATGTTTCATGAACACTTAGATGATTATCACATTTCATTCTATACAATTTACTACAACCCATAATAATTTTCTGAAAACACTATTACATTACCCTGCTCATATTTAAGTATTAGGGGCTATTATTTATAAAATATTTCCTTGCTCATCTTTAGGAGACTTAGAGGTAAATATTATACATACATCAAAATAATTATACCTTACTCTCTCTGGAGTTTTAAAGATAAAATCATGGCAGGACCACTGTTAACTGCTTCATGATAAATAATAATAATAATAAACATCAAAATTTGGGTTGGAGCAATGAATGAGATCAATCAATACAAGTGACATGAATGCACTACATCCCTAAGACAATGACAAAAAATTCCCCATCCAACATCAATACTTACAACAGAACTAACCAAACTCCAACAATCAAATATCCCATCCAACCTTCAAAATTATAGATTTTCTACAACATAAACTTTCCAAATATGGACAAAATTATTATGCCGTACTTTAACACCATCATTAAAAAATAATACAATAATATTAACCATCACCATCTAAACATAAGGCTAAAATATTTCCATTTATATAAAAAAAAAAAAAAATTAAACATACAAAAATACTTCTCTTTCTTTAAATTATATATCTCATATTAATATATATATACTATACATTTCTCAGGTATGTGGGGTATTTCAAGCCCTAATTAGCTTATTTCTAGCCCTAGTTGTTGCACCAAATGTAATGGAACGTATATGAGGCAGCCCACGATTGAGCAAGCCAAATGTAATGGAACGTACTTGCTGCATTCCATTAAAATTGAAGAAAGACAAAATTATTCCAGTTATATTTAAATAAATTGTTTAAATGCCCTTCCAGCTAGCTATACATAAAACAAATCTAAAATCATATAAAGCAATGAGACCTATCTTTATAATTTATTTTTAAGGTTGATGTGACTAACTAATCAAATATATATATATTAGAAACAATAGGACTTTTACTAAATTCAAATATACACATCTAACTATGTAAATTTATGTACCTCTAAATATATAAATGAATAATAATATGTGTAAGTGACCTACAAACCAAATAATAAATGAAATATGAAATTATCTTTTATTATTTATAAATTCAATTAATTTCATAATAACTTTGGCATTAAAAGAAAATAAGAATAATATAGTATCGCTCTTTTAAATAATTACAAAGGCATTATTTATAAAAACAAATAGTACATCCTTTATTTTATGTTATAGTTCAACTTTAAATAATATTGATGTTTTAAATATAAATACAAAGAATAACTATATGTATATACTTGTAATAAGTATATATAGATTAAATATATAAAGACATATTTTTGCCTAACCATTATAATATAAATATAACAATTCATATATAACTTCAACCTATAAATTACATTTTAAGATTTTTAAATTATTTAAAATAATTGTCTGAACATCTGTTATATGTTTAATATTATTATAAAACAAGATGCTTAAATTGACCACTTATAAAACGTATTTTATAATAAAAAAAAAATATATATCAATCTCAAAAATATATTTATATATTACTCATACATATATAAAATTATTAAATACCTTTTTAAAGTTCATTTAGCTAATTTTCCTTTCCAAAAAGTTAATTTATTCCATGAGTTCTTTTATCCGTTTACTTTTATTATTAGAATGCATTCTATCGAAAGGCGAAAAAATTATTATATTAAAGAAAATTGTTAATCCTTAGATATATGCATATTTTATCCGTTTTAAAATTTCCTTTTTTTTAAAAAAAAAATAAATAAACAAATTAAAATGTTAAATCCAGCACGTCAATTCCAATTACTTCCAGATTATGATTAAATTGACGATTATACATTTAAGATAGCTATATCAAGTTTCAACTCCAGACGCGACGAAATTTATACATTGAATTTTTTTATTTAGTTGTTCCATTGAAAATTGCCTTGGAATAAATGAAAGCAATGATGCAGCCTCCTGGCTGCGATTCTTGATTAACCTGCCATAATTTATGTATTTACCATAAGATATATATATTATTTCAGTATTTTGAAGAATAGTAAATTTTATAGAAATAAAGTACAATAAAATCTTTATTTTTCAGTTGTTTGTTCTATATCTATTCCAATAACAATAATATAATAATAATAGCTTCCTTATTGTTGTTGCTGTTGTTCCATGCGCCAGCAGATGCTATTTTTAAAACTCATGTTATATATGTTCTCTTTTTAAAACAATTAACATTAAAATAAAAATAAAATATCAAGTATATATATAAAAAATATTAAATTGAAAATTTGACATCTTTAAAAATATACATAAATAATTATTTATTGCATTTAATAATCATTATAAATAAAATAATTTTTTTATAATCTATAATTTATATGTCCTTATTTATTTCAATAATTAAATGTTTATAACGATGTACTATCAATATATATAAATAAAATAATAACTTCAAATAATAACTATATTTAATAAACATAAAAGAAAAATTTAAATATTTCATATGTAAACATCAACTTAAAGATTTTTTTTTTTTTAATAACAAATGACAATTTAAAAAAATATAATATCGACTTATCGATATTTACAATATATATATATCCTATTATAGTATATTGAAGCTGGAAATCTGTTCTGCAGATTTGCACTTCACCTAGCGCCAATTATATAAACACTAGAATCGGTTCGAACCCAAATTATATCTAAATTTAATAGGCAATAGTATATATATATATATATAATTATCCCAAATCCAAAATTCAATCAGACCAGCACAAAAATAATATTAAAACACTACCTAAGGTTTCACTGCTACAAGCAGACTTCTCAAGTGTAAAGAACTACAAAAACTACACAATATATATAATATTAAACATTACCCACAAATCCATTCACTTCCCATACACCCTTAATATTAAAAAAACCCTGAAATAAATTAATTGCTTCAGAATAATAAATTTTCAATAATAAAGATTCTTTAATTCTTCTTTTAATTTCATTTCTCTCAAAGAAGACAACATTAACTGTTATCTAAATGCTAATAATGCCTGTGCAACTTATTCTAATACTATATGAATTATGTTTTGGTATTGCAATTTAGAATTAATTTGATTTTCTTTTATTTATTAATCTAATTCATGGTGATATGCCAAGAATATCCACCCAATAGTTTTCTCCTATTAAATTATGAAGATGTAAATTTTCTTTAAAGTTCATTGTTATAAACTTGCTTGGTTTTATGCTAATTATTTTATGCTGATTTTTAATAAATAAATTTTTCTAACCTTAAAATCAACTGAAAACAATAACCAATTCCTGTAAAACCCATACAAAATAAATTCTTTTTTTACATTATACTATCAAATAGTATTGCGTAAATTTCCACATATATATATATATATATATATATATATATATATATATATATATATATATATATATATATATATATATATATATATATATATATATATATATATATATATCATACACACACCCAATTTCACACATATCCATAATACTAAAGAGTGATCCACTTATTCATATTATTATTAATACAAAATATCCTTCATAATTTCCTAAAAATTTAAACCTATTATCCTGTAAAAAAAAAACTGTCAAACAAATACTATCTATGAAAAGTTCAATTTTTATTTGTACTATCATTTTCATTTACAAATATTATGATTAATATAAATCTACATTTTAAGATATTACAGTGCACACACAATACTCACTCCTTTTTCCCTCTACATAATAATACACTATAATTTTAAATGAATACAAACATACTTTTCTCTATTCATTAAATTCAATCCACATGGTCATTGGTCTCTCTAAATAATGCTTTTAATTTTTTTTATTTAAAAAAAAAATTATCATGATATAGTTATCTACTAATGCTATTATTTATTTCCCAATCATTAGTTTCTTTATGAAAAAAACTAAGGATTACAGCTCCCCTTCATTATATAATTTTTTTCATTTATCTATTATTCAATTACTAATCAAATTTAAATTACATAGGGTATGTTTATATATCAGGTTTACTGGTACCATATCCATCACTTATCCTGTCTCCAATGGAACAGGTTTAAAACTCCATGTATTATACATTTCTCGACATCAACCTATCTACTACCTCATATTCCAGCATGGAATATCTGTCTAATAACTAACCATCTAATCTTACTGTTAATTTTATTACCAAATAATAAATCTATACTATCGTTTAATTGTTTTGCTAAAGAAAATCTTGCGAAAAGAATTTTCATTTTACATTCAACCTTACTACTTAAAAATATAGACATTATATCACCAAATAACTAGAAGTGATCAAACTCTATGGGATCACTCTTCACTTTACATTAGGTCTCAGCACTAACCAGCATCAAAATATTATTACATCTAAATAAACTTAATTCTATGAAAACATTTTTTTTTCTTTCCACAATCCTTATTTCGCAGTTTAAAAAATATTGGCTGTATACAATCTATTTTCATTTTACAGCTTATCTTTTCTTAAAATTCGTTATATTTTTATTAATACTTTTGTTAGTACAATTACTATTTTGACTTCTATAATTATAATCTGGTAGTCTTATTGAAACTACTTATCAATGGATAAATAACTTTTGCCTCATTTCCTTTTACTCTCATCTCTAACTTATGGAAATTATGATCACTGTCTTGTCCAGCTATTTTACAATTAAATTTCATTTTTTCATACTGTAAATTTAGACTAGATATAACCTGATTTTGTTCTATTTTAATCTTTATCTCTTGAATACTTCCACCTCTTCTCAGTTTTTTTATTTCCAATATCTTACACTCTAGCTTATCTAAATGACTTTGAAAAATTCCCTTACCTTCCCTACAGTCTACATCTATGTAAGCAAACCGACAACTTAACTGATCGACTATTTCTTGCCTACTATTAATTAACTTCTTATCAATTTCGTTTTTATACTCATTTCACAATTGTTCTTTAGTCTGATGTAATTTTACTTCTAAGCCTTCTTTCATGACCTCCAACTGCACTTTCACTCCAAATTTTAAAATTTCTACTCATTCTTGAGATTTCTTTTGGTTCATCTCTATAGCCTCCTTAACTCTACTGGCTAAGGTGTCTATTCTTCCTTCTAACCAAACACTTTGTATGTTGCAACTCTCTCTGAACGCCTTAAACTGATTGTCTATCCAAGATGTTTGAGCATCTATTTTACCTTCTAACACGTATATTTTCCTTAACTCTTCTTTAAAGCTATTTGGTATGCATCTAAGTGCTCATTTTTTCTACTTAGCCTATCATTCTGTTTATCCAATCTTTCATTTTGATTGTCTATTCTTTCATTCAATTCTTTCCTCAATTCGTCAGTACTCTCTTTTTGAACATCTAATTTCTCCATCATTATATCTGAAATAGTTTTTTGAGCATCTGAACGTACTTTTTGAGCATCAAAATTTTTACTTAATTCTTCTTTTTGAGCATCTAATTTTTTTACGTTACTCTTCTTTTTGAGCACCTGAACTTTCTTTTTGAGCATCTAATGGCTTCATCATCTCTTTCATCATTAAGAGAAGTGTTTGGCCATCTATACTTCTCATTTTAGTTTCAGCTATTTCTTGACTCATGGGAACTAATTATGGGACTTCCTCAAATTCTACTTTTTCATGTACACACTCCATACTCTTTTCTTTATCTATGAATTATCTGATCAACTTAAGCGTATATGCTTAACTATATACATTTTAATAAATAGGTGTACATCTCTTCCCTCCATCAGTTGAGCTAAAATCCATCCCCAACAATTAAGTAAATACTCTCATGATAAGTTATTACTACTAACAAAATAATATAGACAACTTTCTTCCACAACTTTATATAGATATATGATCTCTAATGGTAATCACAAGAATGTTATTGTATAGTTCTAATATGTAAATGACTAGAAATAAGGCAGTAATTGCTGCAGAGAACTCCTAACTTATGTTTATAATATATACTATTAGATTTTTATTTAATTCAAAGTAAAATAAAAGAAATGTTATAAATCCTTCCCATTTAACCCAACTACAATCATTACGTGCTCAGCATCTATTACTTTTAATAGTCACAATTATAGAACATTAAATGTCTGTGTTATGTTCTTCTTTATATCTTATTAACTGACAACTTTTAATCTTATTTCCGTAAAAACACCTATAGGCCTACTAGAATGGAATGTACTTTTTATTTCAACTACTTCCAGATTAATTATTATTATCAAAATAGTATTTCCCAATTTTTTTAGCATTTACAATCGAAATACTCCAATTTCTCAAGGTCTTGATCTGCTTGTGAGGTGCAATTATTAATTATTACTAACTCATTACGATCCGATGGATATGATCCCATAACTTGCTAAAATAAAATTTAATGAGAGTTTACCAGTGGGAATCATATTAAATACCAAAAGCAGAAAAGGACTTTATGTCCACTCTTAATATTCATTCCATTGCATAAAACTAAATAACAAAATTTAACATATCTGAATTGTCTATGTTTTCTTATTTTATTTCATTTCGTATCATCTGTTTGCCAAAATTAACTAGTACTTTTTAAATCTAAGACATTTTATGAGTCGGTTATCTTCTTGATCAACATGAAATGTTTGTTTCCCCCTACCAAAAATATTTATTGGTTGATATTTTATAAAGGTGAATTATGGAAAATAATTATGGAAGTGAAATATGGAAGTGAATTGTGGAAATGAATTATGGAAATGAATTATGAAATGAATTATAATTACAATAGAATGACAGCCTGTTAAGCTAATTGCGCAGACGCTGTGAGAATGTTATTAATAAATGAATACCTTCGAACAACCACATGATATAGTATTTATATAAGAGTAAAAAGGAATCCTCTTACCCTTACGACTCAAATGTTTATAAATGAGCAAATCTGAAGTAGTTGTAATGAAGGCGTGACTACATAATAGTCACTTTAAATTACTATATATAATGTCTGTATGAATGACGCCAATGAAATTTTCTAGAATTTACTAAACGCCACTCTAAACGAAACTAAATCATATACATGAATAAACATTTATTTTTATAACGTCTTGCGTGCGATTATAATTACAATAGAATGACAGCCTGTTAAGCTAATTGCGCAGACGCTCTGAGAATGTTATTAATAAATGAATACCTTCGAACAACCACATGATATAGTATTTATATAAGAGTAAAAAGGAATCCTCTCACCCTTACGACTCAAATGTTTATAAATGAGCAAATCTGAAGTAGTTGTAACGAAGGCGTGACTACATAATAGTCACTTTAAATTACTATATATAATGTCAGTATGAATGACGCCAATGAAATTTTCTAGAATTTACTAAACACCACTCTAAACAAAACTAAATCATATACATGAATAAACATTTATTTTTATAACGTCTTGCGTGCGATTATAATTACAATAGAATGACATTCTATTGTAATTATAATCGCACGCAAGACGTTATAAAAATAAATGTTTATTCATGAAATGAATTATAGAAATCAACAAATATAAGAAAATTCATAAATTGAAATGTGATTTGGTATTAACACATTGTGTTCATATCACGTTTATAAAATTGGTTATGGTAGTATATAGAATATATCTTTTATAAGGCGGTATGCTAGATATCCAAATATTAAAACACAAGACACATATGTAAATTTATAACAAATTATTATTATACTTAAATAAGAAAAGAAACTCACATCGGTAGTATCACAACAGTCTCAAATATTTTATCCATTGTAAAAATAATTTAATTTCTTTCCCAACGAAATTCACATTAATTGAGTGTTCAGATTAGCACAAAATTATTCTAATAAGGTATACTATTTTAAGCACTAAAATAATAATAATAATAATAATAATAATAATAACATATATATATATGAAAAACAAAAAACAAGTTAAAAACTTGCTAATGCTTGTATTTATGTCAACAGATGGCGTTCTACCAAAAACACCATCAAGCGTATGTTTACATAAACGTCAGAGCATGCATTCACTATCTCTAACTTTAATTCCACTTTCATAAATGTACCTTTGAGGTCTTTCTAGCAATGATATATATTGCAGAGGCTTCTATTATGTGGTGATGCTGAACTGAGATCAGACCCATGTAGCTATCTGGCTTGCTATGCTGAGTTTGAAGACATTACATGTCTAAAAGATTCACACTTGCAAGCTGAATAGAAACTTTCATAAACGCTCAGAGTTTGTGTTTAGGTCTAGTTTCTAAAATTCCTGTCTTTCACTGATGATAGCAAATAGGTTGAAATCATGATCTGAAAGTGGAATTAAAGTTAGAGATAGTGAATGCATGCTCTGACGTTTATGTAAACATGCGCTTGACGGTTTTTTTTGGTAGAACGCCATCTGTTGAAATCTATATATATACTTTTATATTATTTAAATTTCAAAATTAAAACTTAGTCATTGTTTTGACCCATAATTTAACTTAAATGTTAATGCACTTAAGCACGGAATAAGAATTTCACATTTAACTGTTAATATGTTATTCTCGTATAACTTTTACCAACAACCTATTCAATTTCTTAGCCCACTTCACTACAATAATGATAAATTTAACTACTCCAACAAGCAATAAGATATTTTATTTTCTATGTAAAGACAATATTATATCCAAATTTTCTGACTATTAATTAATTGTAAGTAATTGTTTGAAATATAAAACAATAGTTTTATTTCCATGCATACTAAATATTCTTTATTATCCCCCTGTAATCCTGATTATTATATTACCAGTCTAGCAATGGTATTCATTTGGATGGGCTAGTATATGTTGCCACAGCTTGACAATGTATATATTGATCTTCCATAAACTTTGACAACAGATCAGCCAACATATTAAAGCACTCTCTGTCATTCCCCACATCAATACACACATCTAATTATAAGCACAACCCTCCCATAGCAATTTTTATATTATTTTGAAAAAACCATCCACACATTTTATATCACTAAACAGTATTTTACAATGCACACATTAGTCTCTTTGTAAGGGAAATTAAACAAATTATTTCTAACTTTCAAATCTTAGCATAAACCAATGGACTGCCTTCTTCCTGAGACTAAGCATTATGTGAGGAACTAGTATCTGCACATTTACTTTTAATGGGCATGCAAAACATTTTACCACATTACAAAAATAATTTCCTAATTGGATAATAAGTACAAATAAGGCTGGAATCAAGTCCTTGATCTCCCAATACCTGCATACATAGTAATTAAAGAATGATATAGCTACTCTCAATCTGTCCCTTTGTGGTCGTATGATAACTCTAACTCAGCAATCATCAACATTTACAACTTCACACATACACACAGGGTTATCATAGTATTGATGCAAAATGACAAAGTTTTAACCAACCATGAATAAAATCCATGAACTACATTAATTTTAAAAATCAAGCACCCAGAAGCACTCATCCAATATTTATGATGATAACAGATCACATCTACTTGTCAAGGCACAGCAGTGACTATTCAATAATATTCACAAATCTGACTATAGGCATATAATTTTGATTTGAAAAATTATCAAATGACAAATATATAAATGTTCATGCTTTCTCACTTTTATTATACATTAACATTTTTTTAAAACTCCAATAGTTTCTTATGGGGTCAAAATCATTTTTATTTTTATTTTACTGAATATTAACTATCTACTAAACATAACAACAAATATGTAATAAAAGGCAAAATAAATAAATAAAATATTAGACATTGTCTCTTTGGGGTCCTTCGGAGCTAAATTTGAATATTTTGCAAGGTTAATACCAATTTAACAGACAAATACTCGCATATTGTGCATAAATGCTATTTACCATTTTTCACTCCACGACCATGGCAAACACATTATATTTATCTCACTTTAACGACTATGGGAGTACATAAAAATATTTTCATCCAGGATGTAGCTACATTAATAATTGGTATTACCATATTTAAGCACGATAATTCAAAACTATAGAAAAATACTCATGCAGGTTACTTTTGTTTTTTTACACTTTTGTCCCTGGGTTCAAATCCAGAAGCTTGGTTTCACATTTTTAGACCATAACTTTATGTTTCCATGCATCATTTTCTGAGTTTTCTTTTAAGAAAAAAAATTCCAACAAAACCATTTATCTAGATGCTATATTTCTACATATATTCTTGGGTTTGATCTCATAAGGGATGAAAAAAAATTGTTCATTTATATTCAGCAGTTATTTCCTGTATATTTGATAATTCACATAACCGCACTTGTTAATTATGAGCTTGTTTGAGCTATTGGTACGCTCTCTATGTATATTTTTGTAACTACAAGCTCATTAAAAGTAATGTCACGTTATATATGACTTGCTTTTTTAATTATTATATTTGATAATTGTCCCTTGCATACTTGAGTGATTTAAATAAGCTCCATTGGCACATTAATTTTTTTCTTACTGGTGTCACAATAAAAAAAACATTAATAACAATGATGAGTATTTTAACTACTTCTCCAATTAATAGTATAATAATCCAGTTATTCCTTGAAGTTTTAATTAAGCCATGGATAAAATACATAGTATTAAATGTTTGTTCCTGAGATATCTTCTTTTAAAAGAAATTTTAAAAGCCACATCCAATGTTTAAATCCATTCCACCAAATTAAGAAATCCAGACACACTCTAGGACAAATAATCAGGAATCTGCATTGATGTTACGTCTAACACTCACCAAGAATCTGACCGGATTGGAAGAAAAGATGATCACCCACATACAAAAAACCAAAGACTGTTTGTAACCCAATTATGGAAACCAGAGACTGTATTCAAACTGCATATGGAAACCAGAGACTTTTTAAACCACTTGTGGAAAACAGAGACTGTGTTCAAACTGCAGATATAAACCATAAACTGTGTTGTACTTATAACTAGATAATTATTATCCATGACATCATTATTAAAACTTAAAAATTTAAATACTAGTATTAAAGCTGAAAATTTAATATATAATAACCTGAGATTTCCACCCAAGACGAAATTATTCTCTTTTGCGCTTAATTCAATTTAAACTTTTAATTGTTATAATGAAATGCATCAATGGAATTTAAATGTAAACTTTAGAATGACACAGTTTAAGCAATTTATTTTTAAAGCTATTTATTTAATTAAACAAGAAAGAATAAGCATATTTAAAATTAAAACAGACTATTTACTTCTTTTTTTCTTCATTTGATACTATTCATCATGTATCAGAGGAAAAGAATTAAAAATCTCCAACATGAAGAAATAAATGACAAAAATAGGAAAACTCTAACAATTTTGCTAAATCATTTTAATATATCTCAATTATACTACATTGTTTGTATGTGTGGATTAACAGACCATTAAATCCTGAATAGGTCACTTAATCAAATTTATGACTGTACAATCTGCTCAGGAGAAATAATTATATTTCACATAAACTGGGATAAAATTGGCAATTTATATTTGTGCTCTTCATTTGGAGAGAAAAACTTAATATATGATTACAGCTTAATTATAAGTTAAAGATTCCTAAGAAGCTGATAGTAAAAAAAAAAAAATTCTTAGATGAGTTGCCTATTCAAAGATAAGGACATTTGTTATGCAATCTTAATAGGTAAACCACTGAAATTATTATTTCTACGGAAAGAATTACTAAAATAGTAATTTTATTATTTATTGAAAATGTCTAGTCTGTGCTATATAAAAAAAATTATATATTCGTTCTTCAGAAGACAAAAAAAAGCAAACTCTTTTTAAAATTGAAATGTTAAATTGGTAAAAGTTATTTTGACAGTATTTTTTCAATAACTTGTAAACAACAGTCAATAATTATTTATTATGCGCTTTCTGCAAAAATAGAAGGAAATATGTTATAACTTTCTTTATCTCCAATGCAACTGTGGTGCTGTTATAATAATTTCCAGCCTTTTTGCCAATCTTTGTTAACATTTCAATTTAACTAATACTTACAATTATATTATACTTCTGCTCGTTTTATATACATGTTTCTTCATTTGGAACCAATCTTCATTATTAGAATTAAGACTTTAATTAAGGTTTATTTCTGCTATATAATTTATTTTTAAAATGTTGGAATTGCCAAAAAATGTTCATTGAATTAAAAATGTGTTTTATTGCTTCAAATGCTTTATATTTTCCAGACAAAAGGCTGTAGAAGATTTTTTGCCCTTGACAGGGAGCTCAACATGGAAATAGTTCAGCTAAAAAACTAATGTTAAAAAAATTATTAGTAATTTTTTTTTATTTTTATAATATGGAAAAATGTGAAAGTGTTTACCTTTATTGTGTACTTTTGTAAAGGTTTATAGTAAATATGTAAGTATATACTACCATTTTGAGTGAAATTTATCTTTTAGTATGAAGTTATACAGGTAAAATGTACTGTTTCTATCTTATGCAATTAGGAGATATTTATCTCATATGGATAGTGTTTTATAATATTTTTCATATATCTTAAAGGTAAAAACAGTATTTTAAATTTATCAGAAATGCATATTTTTTTAATTTTTAGGCTGTAATAGCTTACTTTTCATACAAATTTTCAATGGAGTTTTTATTTCATTATGAATTGTATTATCAACAATTATTATTATTATTATTATTATTATTATTATTATTATTATTATTATTATTATTATTATTATTATTATTATTATTATTATTATTATTATTATTATTATTATTATTATTATTATTATTATTATTATTATTATTATTATTATTATTATTATTATTATTATTATTATTATTATTATTATTATTATTATTATTATTATTATTATTATTGTTATTATTATTATTATTATTATTATTATTATTATAGGGAATTGTGTAAGGGCTTAAATAGAAAGCACAAATGTCATAGGTTATATAAACTAACTAATTATAAAGAATTGTATAAGAAATTTAGTGTTTTGCGTGCTTATACTAAAACTCTTATGAAAAGAGATTATAATAATAATTTAAATAGAGTTGAAGAAAATTTTAGGAATAATCCACAAATGTTTTGGAATTATATAAAAGATCTTAATATTGTTGGAAATAAAAGTTGTAGATATAATGTAATTAGGCCTTCTATGGATGATCTAGTCAATCATTTTACTAATATGTACTTAGATACTTCAAGTAATGATACTATGGTTGATATTAAATTTAATAAAGAAAGTTTTTGGAATATAGATGTTAATAAAATTGCAATTCCTGAAGTGTTTACTGCAATTTCTAAACTTAAATCGAAATCTTCTATGGGATATGATAATATTCCTAATTTTATTATCAAGGGTTGTGCTGAATGTTTGGTAGCACCATTACATTATATCATTAATTTATCAATTGAGAAAACTATTATTCCTGATATATTTAAGATAGCTAAGATTATACCAATTTTTAAAAAAGGGGATAGATCTGATTCTGGTAATTATAGACCTATTTCAATTCTGTCACCTTTTGCTAGAATTTATGAAAGGTGTATTTATAGTAATATTATTGTAGATATGATTAAGGTATTACCTAGTTATCAGCATGGTTTTTTACCTGGTAGATCTGCTGAAACTAATTTAATGGTGATATCTGATCATATTGCTCATGCCTTATCTGATCAGAAGCAATTAGATGTTGTATATTTTGATATGACTCAGGCATTTGACAAAGTTTCATATATTAGACTTTTGTATAAACTTAAAATGTTGGGTGTTAGTCCTCATTTAGTTGAGTGGTTTTCCAATTATTTGAGGGGTCGTAAATCTTATGTACATATGGATAAAACTAATTCTCTTTTTTTTGATAATATGATGTGTTCCTCAGGGTGGAATATTAGCGGATTTCTTTTTAATGTTTATATGTGTGATCTTGATCTTAGCCTAAAAAATAGTATGATACTTATTTATGCTGATGATTGTAAGTTATTTAAAAGAATTATTACTTATAGTGATCATATTGAGGTTCAAAAGGATATAGATAGTTTTATTATATGGTGTAGGTATAACAACATGGAGATTAACATTAATAAAACATGCATTGTTTCCTATACTAATAAAACTGAAAAATCTGTTTATCAATATAAAATTGAGAATGGTGTTATTAACTATAAAGAGACTGTATCTGATTTAGGAATTATATTTTGTAGCAATTTTACTTTTAATGCGCATATTAAATGTATTATTAATAAAGCATACAGAACGATGGGATGTATTTTGAGATATGGGAGAGATTTATCTATTTCCATAAAATATAGGTTACTTTTTTCTCTTGTTGTTACAGTTTTAGAATATAATTCTTGTATATGGAACTTCAATCTGATTAATATTCAGTCTAAAATATATAATATTGAAAAAAGATTTAATAAATTAATAATGGGTGAATGTCAAACTGTCAAAACAGTATTCAAAGAAAGGAGAATGTTGAAGGATATGATATTACTGAAAAAGTTAATTGATGGGAAAATTGATGTCAGTAACAGTATATCAAAAATAGAATTGAAAGTACTTTGTCGTTTATTAAGAGAAATGCAAACTTTCAAGATTAGTATATGTAAAAATAATTTCTTTGGTAAATCAAATGGTATATAATCTAACTTTTAATAATATTGATATTTTTTGCGATCAATTTGTGATGAATGTTTAAAAACAACTAAATGTATAATTATGAACATATATGTATATATAATTTTATGTATTTAGCTTGTATTTGATTATAATTGTTTTTTTTTTTTAAATTTTAATTATTATCATTGTTATTATTATTATTTTTTTTTATTGTGTATTTCTGTTAAAGTGTAAATGTTGAAATGCACATAATAAATGAATATTGAATTGAATTGAATTATTTTATTATTATTATTATTATTATTATTATTATTATTATTATTATTATTATTATTATTATTATTATTATTATTATTATTATTATTATTATTATTATTATTATTATTATTATTATTATTATTATTATTATTATTATTATTATTTTGAATGCAATTTAGGTGTTCTGCAGTGTAGTATTTTAGCACCCATGCTGTTTAATGTTTACTTAATGATCTTAAGGATTGCTTGAGATATCCATTTCTGTTAAGCTATGCTGATGACTGTAAGATTTGTAGAAGAATTATATCAGTTAACGATTGTGTTCTCCTTCAGAAGGATATTGATAACTTTAGTGCTTGGTGTGAGTTAAATAAAATGACAGTTAATTTTGATAAATGCTCCTTTGTTTCTTTTTCCAAAAAATCTGAAGTTTTACAATTTTGTTATTATATCAATTCTCATAAAATTATTTCAGTTAAATGCCAAAAAGATCTTGGAATTATGTTTTCTTCTAGTGGATCTTTTATTCCTCATCTTGAAATGGTTGTTGGTAAGACTTTTAAAGTTATGGGTGCCATTCTTAGACATGCTTATCAGTTCAGCAATGATACTAAATGGAAATTGTTTTTTTCATTGGTTCTTCATATTATTAAATATGGTTCAATAATTTGGAACCCTAGTTCTTTGCAAGAATGTAACTTGTTGCAGTCTATTTCAAAGAAGTTTTTCAAATATGTTTCTTGGGAGGGTAAAATGATTAATCTTTCATCGAGACAAAAGTATAGGGATTTGAAATATTTTTATGAAATTGTTAATAAACAAGTTATTTTATCAGATATAGTTTCAACTATTTCAATTAGGTCCTTGAGTTATGATACTAGGTCTACTTGTGTATATCAGATTCAAACATGTCATTCTAATATTCTTCAATTTTCTCCTTTATTTAGGTTACACTCTTTATATAATCAGATTGGGAGTAACCTTAATCTGTGTGACATTGATTATAAGAAATTTTGTAATCTTATTAAACTTAAATGTTATGTTTGATTTTGTCTTTTAAATTTTACTTTATTATGTATACATTTATCTTTTCATTTTATGTTATATGTTTTATTTTCACTTCTATTCTATGTGCAAACTGTAATTGGCTTTATGCTGTTGTTTAGCACTTAAATAAATGAATTGAATTGAATTATTATTATTATTATTATTATTATTATTATTATTATTATTATTATTATTATTATTATTATTATTATTATTATTATTATTATTATTATTATTATTATTATTATTATTATTATTATTATTATTATTATTATTATTATTATTATTATTATGATGATGATGATGATTATGATGATGATGATGATGATGTCCACTTTATTTTAAAATAAGTTTTATATTATACATTGTTGTTTAATTATTCCTTATTTAAAATTAATTTTATTATGCTATTTTTTGTGTATCTTTTATAATCATTGACTGATATGTGTATTTTCCACTCATTGGTTTTAGACATTGATTCATGTATGCATTTTAGTATAGATTTGATATTATTATTAGTGATATTTTTCCTATCTTGCCTATGTAGAATTAGTATATGGTTATTATCTGTGTATTTTGTATGCTTAGTATATATTGTGCTTTGTGGGATGGAGGTGCTCTGTCCATAGTACTGTGTATGTTCCATGACAGGATTTCTGATATATTATTATATTATATTTATGTAGCCAATGTGGCCAGGTCCCATAGAGAGGACTATACAGAGTTGATATATTTTGATATAGTGAATGTAACTTAATCCCAGAAGAAGATTAGCTTTTCATGTGTTTTCCTTTTTTCCCATTAGATGGTGAGACAAAGTCCACACTTACATTTTATGCCTGAGAAGCCTCAGAAGCCACCATTCTTATATTTTTTATAGTGAAGTATTTTGAACTGAAGAGTTATTTATTATTTTGTCCCCCATGTGAATTAAACTGTATTTTCCACCATAAAAGGTATAGATTATTGTGTTATATTAAAAGTCATGGCAAGGATAGATTAGATTGGAATTGTTAGTCCATCAAAGTGCAATTTGTCACTTACAGTGCTTTAGGTATGTGAATCAATGTTTGTATTCTGCTACTGAGTCTTGCTCGTAGTCAACTGAGTAGAATTAATTTTAAATTGATTATTTTTAAAGCACTTCATTATTAAAAAAATACCCATACAAAATATTTAGTTCCATCTATGGTTGAGATACATTTATTGCTGGGTTTGTAAGTGATTTATAATTAAGGCTTTTGTTATTGTTTTATGTGGGCATTAATTTAAATAGTTATTTGTGTGTATGACTTCAGATGAATGATTCATATTCATTTATCATTTGTTTTAATAATAGAAGCCATAATTCAGTTAACCATTTAGTAAAAGAGTGTGTTACTATTAGAAGAAAGTAATAGTTTGAACCCAGTTCATGATAATTGAATCAATATTATTTATTTTTTTATTGTACTTCATATCACAATAAAGGTAATTTCTTAATAATTTAAATAAGGGATTAATGTATATAGAATGTCTATAAAATTTAATTTAAAGCTATTATTACCAATGTTCAATGAACATTAAGCATTTGTTTAATGTGATAGCCAAGTTCAAAATTAGTTCAGGGGGATTTAAACTGTGTAGTACAGTCTGCTTATTTAACTTAATATTTAATTCCAAACCTATAGAAATATAATGTACCATTATTTTGTGAAAAGTAGCTGTAACTTAAATATTGTTTTTATTTATTATTGGAAAAGGCACTCTTGAAATCTACGAAAGATAATATTGCATTTGCTAGCTTGTAACACTCTATAAATGTTGTACATATTTTTACTCTATCTGATTAATAAAGTTATAGTATATTATTTAATTTAATTTTATTGGTAGTGTATTTTCTATGTGCAAAATTGTTTTCTTGGATTCCGAATTATTAAGATATCAGAAATCTTAATGTACCCCTTAAATCATGTTTTATCAAATGTCAAAACATCACTGTTTGTGATAAAGATTCATCAAAGTTTTAATTAAAAATTTGAGTATAAAAATTTAAAAAACAGACAACTAATTAGCTTTGCAATAAATTTATGTCAACTCATTATTCAGGCTGCATATTATTCCATTTATTTTATTAATTAAATTATTGAAATTAATTTTAACTTTTTTATTGCGTTGACAAGAATGGTATTGGGATATAAAATGTATCTTTATCTTTCTATTATTCTGACTGATATTCTGGATAAAAGGCAGAATTATTCTAAATTTTTAGTAATTATTTGATTTCAATATTATCCATATTAAACATTTCTTTAAAAAATTATTTTGTTATTGTAAAATGTTAGGATACATTAGCTTTTAAATGAAGTAAATGTCTTCTAGGGCCCACCAGGATGCCGGTCATTTGTTTGACAACACAATACTATAAAACAATTTCCAAGATAGATTAAAGAACTCTGAGATTATTTCTCTATTATTTTATAACTTATCAACTTGATATTTTAATTATAAATGTGGTTGTGGCATAAGAATTATAGTATTTATTTTTCTAATGTACCGTTAGAAAGGTTCTTTTCATTTTTCTTTTTTTTATTCTACAAGAGTAGAGTTAATTTCAGATCATATTGACAAATTATTTAATGCTTTGTAAGATATTGGAGAAGACATAATAGTCAATGAAAAGATATTATTGTTTTAAAAGTGCAAAGGCTGATAGCTCAGAGAAAGCGTTTTTGATGAAGGGAGAACATTTACTTTATTCTAAATTATTGATTAGGGAATGATTGAATTTTTTCTCTTCCCAAATTATTTATTTTATTTCAAATAATTTATTTTATTATTGTTAATTTCTTCCTATATATTAATTGCATATTTCTGCAGCTAAATTATTTTATAACTAACCAACCACTGAGCATATCCCACATACCATTGATCCATTCATTCATTCTTAATAGTTTCTCTAGTGATATTTATGCTCTGGTTAGAATATATATATATATATATATATATATATATATATATAGCATATATATATATATATATATATATATATATATATATATAACCATTAAATGTCTGTATTTTAAATCATATAATAATAATTCAAACAAATTTATTTAACACAGTATTCAAAATTAAATAATATATTCTTTACCAGAAGTACTTTCAATTGTTTCACTGACAATCTTTATCAACTGTTAATACAAATGTGCAGAAAATAAAAACTTGCATTAACCATCATTCAATCCATTCAAATTTCCCACAATTGTATTGTTTTTATATTAGCTGATTGTCTATTCATTAAACCACCTCTATTCCTGAATTATTAATATATATATATATATATATATATATGTGTGTATGTTAAAACGAAGATTTGCACAGGTTAAATATATAAAATACATATTTTGCGGGTTCATCCGTGTTAAAAACTTTTAATATTAATATACTGACATTTTGACTTGGTCACACAAGCCATCCACAGAGTTATAAAAGGTAGAAAGATGGTTGTAGAAGTGCTACAATCACTGATTTGAATAAAATGTTAAAATTCCACCAATAGCAAAGAATGTTAAATTTAGGAATGTTTTTTAAAAAATCTTTCCAAATAGGAGGAAGTTTACATGTATCATCTCACTTATTGATACAATCTGGCCTTTTAAGTATCTCAATGGCTTCTCTAATTTTGCATTGGTAGAGATTATCACATCTGGATATGATCCTGGTACTAGAAAAATCAATTTTATGACCTGAATCTATAGTATGGAGTGAGAGTGCTGATGATGATGAGTGTTGTTTAACTGCATTAGCATGCTCATCTCTCCTAACACTGATGTGATGATTACTCATACCTATGTAAGAAGCTTTACAATTTTTACATGAGATTTGATAGACACCATGAGATTCAAGAGGGATTGAATCCTTAGGCTTGGTTATTATATTGCTGATCTTTTGATGAGCAGAAAATGCTGTATCTATATTATAGCATTTTAATATACGTCCGATACTGTCTGTAGTTCCTTTTATATATGGAACACAAATCCTAATAGCTGATTTATCATCTTTTTGTTTTCTATTTTGTCTATTTTGGGCTTGAAATAAGGCTTTTTTTTATAAATTTGTAATTATAACTATTTGCTAATAAAACACTATTAATATGATTTATTTCTTCTTTCAGATGTGTCTCATCTGAAAGGTTAATTGCTCTATTTAAAAGAGTTTTGGCTACAGAAACTATCTGAGTTGGGTGATGATGAGAATGGAAATGCAAATATCTGTCTGTGTGTGTATCCTTTCTGTAAATAGAAAAAGATAAACTATTTGGTGTTCTGGTGACTAGAACATCAAGAAAAGGGAGTTTTCCATCAGACTCTGTCTCCATTGTAAATTTAATATGAGGATGCATATTATTTAAATGTAAGAAAAAATTATCTAATTTATTTTTTCCATGTTGCCATATGACAAAAGTGTCATCTATGTATCTGAGCCAAATGAGAGGTTTTAAAGATGATGATTCTAAAGCACGAGTTTCTATATATTCCATGAATAAATCAGCTATTACTCCTGAGATAGGTGAGCCCATAGGAGTACCAAACACTTGTCTGTAATGCTGTCCATTGTATACAAAATATGTATTTAAGAGACAGTTTAATTAAAGCAATAATATGGTCTGGTAAATTGCAACGTTGTGAGATTATATTTAAAGCTTCATCAATTGAAATGTTTGTAAACAAAGACATGACATCAAAACTGACCAGAATGTCATTAGCATTAATTTTTAAACTTTTTAAAACAGAAATAAAATGAAGAGAGTTTTTAATATATGATTTAATAGATGGGATTGTAGGTTTAATGAAATCCGATAAGTATCTGGCTAAAATATAAGTTGGAGAACCTATTGCACTTACTATTGGACGAAGGGGGGGGGGTATCTGGTATGTGAATTTTTGGAAGTCCATAAAATTTTGGACAGACACAAGATTTTTCACGAGGGACAATTTTATTTTTTATCTCTGTTTCAATAGGTGATTTATTAATAATAGCTTTTGTTGTTTTTTCCAAATACGTAGTATGATCTCTTTTTGATAGTTTATAAGTTTTATCATTAAGCAGATCTAAAATTTTATTATGGTAAATGTCACGATCCATTACGACTGTGGCATTACCTTTATCAGCTGGAAGTACAACAATTGATTTGTCCGATTTTATATTATTTAATGCTTGTCTTTCTGTCTTTGAAATATTATTTTTAGGAAGCTTAGCTTTTTTTAAAATATTACAAATCTCAGCTCTAGCCAAATCAGCCGATGTAGAATCAATTTTATCGAGAGCTGATTCAACATTACAAACAATTTTCTCAAAAGGTATCTGGGAAGGTGTTAAAGCAAAATTGAAACCTTTTTCTAAAACCGAAATTTCATCTGTAGAGAGGGTATCCTAGATAAATTATAAACGGGTTTTTTGATTTGGATACATAAAGTTTGGGGATTGTGTTCTAATTAGCATTTGCAATTTTTTCTTTTGCTTTGCTGTTACAAATTCCGAATCTTTAAACGATCTAAAACTTGCAATACGATCAAAACTAGTCCACAGTAAAGGATGTATTTTATTACTAAGGAATAAACGTAAATGTAGCAATACTTTATCAATTTTGTCTAAATTTTTCCGAGTTTCTTTAATAAAAGAGTTTAAAATAATATTGCTAGTTTTCCTTAGAATTTTACTAACATTATAATTGTTCTTGTGAAACACAATTTTACAGCAAGTGGGTATAACATTGTGATTTTTGCACGCTAATAAAAAAGATAAATTACAAAGTAACTTACATTTCTTAATCCATGTTCTTTCAAATATATGAAGCTGTTTAAAAATTTCCTCCCCATAGAGGTTAATAATGTTAAAACGAAGATTTGCACGGGTTAAATATATAAAATACATATTTTGCGGGTTCATCCATGTTAAAAACTTTTAATATTAATATACTGACATTTCGACTTGGTCACACAAGCCATCCACAGAGTTATAAAAGGTAGAAAGACGGTTGTAGAGGTGCTACAATCACTGATTTGAATAAAATGTTAAAATTCCACCAATAGCAAAAAATGTTAAATTTAGGAATGTTTTTTTAAAAAAAATCTTTCCAAATAGGAGGAAGTTTACATGTATCATCTCGCTTATTGATACAATCTGGCCTTTTAAGTATCTCAATGGCTTCTCTAATTTTGCATTGGTAGAGATTATCACATCTGGATATGATCCTGGTACTAGAAAAATCAATTTTATGACCTGAATCTATAGTATGGAGTGAGAGTGCTGATGATGATGAGTGTTGTTTAACTGCATTAGCATGCTCATCTCTCCTAACACTGATGCGATGATTACTCATACCTATGTAAGAAGCTTTACAATTTTTACATGAGATTTGATAGACACCATGAGATTCAAGAGGGATTGAATCCTTAGGCTTGGTTATTATATTGCTGATCTTTTGATGAGCAGAAAATGCTGTATCTATATTATAGCATTTTAATATATGTCCGATACTGTCTGTAGTTCCTTTTACATATGGAACACAAATCCTAATAGCTGATTTATCATCTTTTTGTTTCCTATTTTGTCTATTTTGGGCTTGAAATAAGGCTTTTTTTATAAATTTGTAATTATAACTATTTGCTAATAAAACACTATTAATATGATTTATTTCTTCTTTCAGATGTGTCTCATCTGAAAGGTTAATTGCTCTATTTAAAAGAGTTTTGGCTACAGAAACTATCTGAGTTGGGTGATGATGAGAATGGAAATGCAAATATCTGTCTGTGTGTGTATCCTTTCTGTAAATAGAAAAAGATAAACTATTTGGTGTTCTGGTGACTAGAACATCAAGAAAAGGGAGTTTTCCATCAGACTCTGTCTCCATTGTAAATTTAATATGAGGATGCATATTATTTAAATGTAAGAAAAAATTATCTAATTTATTTTTTCCATGTTGCCATATGACAAAAGTGTCATCTATGTATCTGAGCCAAATGAGAGGTTTTAAAGATGATGATTCTAAAGCACGAGTTTCTATATATTCCATGAATAAATCAGCTATTACTCCTGAGATAGGTGAGCCCATAGGAGTACCAAAAACTTGTCTGTAATGCTGTCCATTGTATACAAAATATGTATTTAAGAGACAATGTTTAATTAAAGCAATAATATGGTCTGGTAAATTGCAATGTTGTGAGATTATATTATAAAGCTTCATCAATTGGAATGTTTGTAAACAAAGACATGACATCAAAACTGACCAGAATGTCATTAGCATTAATTTTTAAACTTTTTAAAACAAAAATAAAATGAAGAGAGTTTTTAATATATGATTTAATAGATGGTATTGTAGGTTTAATGAAATCCGATAAGTATCTGGCTAAAATATGAGTTGGAGAACCTATTGCACTTACTATTGGACGAAGGGGGGTATCTGGTTTGTGAATTTTTGGAAGTCCATAAAATTTTGAACAGACACAAGATTTTTCACGAGGGATTATTTTATTTTTTATCTCTGTTTCAATAGGTGATTTATTAATAATAGATTTGTTGTTTTTTTCCAATACGTAGTATGATCTCTTTTTGATAGTTTATAAGTTTTATCATTAAGCAGATCTAAAATTTTATTATGGTAAATGTCACAATCCATTAGCCCGATTTTATATTATTTAATGCTTGTCTTCCTGTCTTTGAAATATTATTTTTAGGAAGCTTAGCTTTTTTTAAAATATTACAAATCTCAGCTCTAGCCAAATCAGCCGATGTAGAATCAATTTTATCGAGAGCTGATTCAACATTACAAACAATTATCTCAAAAGGTATCCGGGAAGGTGTTAAAGCAAAATTGAAACATTTTTCTAAAACCGAAATTTCATCTGTAGAGAGGGCTTTCCTAGATAAATTATAAACGGTTTTTTGATTTGGATGGGGATTGTGTTCTAATTAGCATTTTCTGCTCATCAAAAGATCAGCAATATAATAATCAAGCCTAAGGATTCAATCCCTCTTGAATCTCATGGTGTCTATCAAATCTCATGTAAAAATTGTAAAGCTTCTTACATAGGTATGAGTAATCGTCGCATCAGTGTTAGGAGAGATGAGCATGCTAATGCAGTTAAACAACACTCATCATCATCAGCACTCTCACTCCATACTATAGATTCAGGTCATAAAATTGATTTTTCTAGTACCAGGATCATATCCAGATGTGATAATCTCTACCAATGCAAAATTAGAGAAGCCATTGAGATACTTAAAAGGCCAGATTGTATCAATAAGCGAGATGATATGTGTAAACTTTCTTCTATTTGGAAAGATTTTTTTAAAAAACATTCCTAAATTTAACATTTTTTGCTATTGGTGGAATTTTAACATTTTATTCAAATCAGTGATTGTAGCACCTCTACAACCATCTTTCTACCTTTTATAACTCTGTGGATGGCTTGGGTGACCAAGTTGAAATGTCAGTATATTAATATTAAAAGTTTTTAACACGGATGAACCCGCAAAATATGTATTATATATATATATATATATTGTAAGGTGATGCCCAATTCTTATAAAAAAATAATAATAAGTAACTGATGTTTTAGGATTAAAAATGTATAAAGATTAAATAGGCAGCCAACTTTTAAAACCTAATTTTTTTTAGATATTTGGAGACATATACACATATATATATACACACAAACATAACCATACATTCATGATGGAATGAACACATTTATTTTTTTTATTAAATGTAAAATAAAATATATACATATACACATATATATACATGAATGTAGATTTTAAATCATGACATGACAAAATAGAAAAAAAATATTTGACATTAAATTCTAGTAACCACGTTTCTTTTGTTTAAAAGAGGAAAAAAAGAGTAAACCTTTGTTGATTTTGGGAACGTGGAAAAATATCTAAGCAACAGATTTTTTTTTTTAGTTGTTGTTGGTTTTTCTTGTTCAACTGAAGTGCATGAAAGTAAAGTTGTAAAGAATATTTTAATTATTATATTAGTTATTATGATTTCCTTTCTTTATTAATATTAAACTATTTAATATTTGGAATTTTATTATTGATAAGTGTAAAATGTTTTAAAAAGGAAAAAAAAAACATTATTTAATTGATGAACTTTCGTTCGTTCAAATAAATGCTAAGAGCATCATAGTTATTTAACATTGTTAAAAAATATAATTGCTATCAAATGTTTCTTGGATGAAATAAAATCAACTAATGATGAAATAGAACTTTATTAACATCATTTTTAAAGTAAAATCTTTATCATGTGTCTCATACATATATAAATAAAACTGCATAGAAATAGCGTTCGCTTTGCCTTATATTATAACGTAAGCCTTGGAAAAGGATTCATATTTAATAATTTATATATGTGTAAATAATATCTAACAATGCGCTTTTGCTAATTAAGTGTTGGGGGATTTTTCTATCCTCTTGGTGTCATTGACGTGTGATGGAGGATCATATTTATTGGTATATATTGTTTAAATCAATGTGGAAAGATCTTGATATGGAATGGAAATGCATGGCTTTAAAATCAAATGCCGAGGAATTCAATTTCGTCATGGGAATTGTTAATGCTTAGAATGTTCAACATGACTTAATATACATGAAGGAAAGAAAGACATCATCTGCTAAGAATACAGAAGCTGCTCTTGAAAATTTAACTTGCTATTGTTTTAAGGAATTCCAAAATTTCATTATATTTGATGTTTTAAATATTTTTTTTTTAAATGTATACTGAGAGTTGGGTTGTGAATTTTTCTTACCCTTTTATTCAAGTGCAGCAAACATTTTTTTTAAAAAAAAGAACCCATTTGTTTAGATTTTTTATAGGGTGAGAGAGATGCACAACTCAAACTATACATCAATATATTATATATGTTTGTAAATAAAATATTATCGTAATTGAAGGTTTAAATTAAACTGGACAATGACTGAAACAAAAGATAAGATTTTAAATATTTACATTTATTAGGCAATTAATACGTTAAAATGAAACTAATTAATAAGTAAATATATATAACATTTTCTTATTTAAATGAAAAACTGTTTATGAATGAACTATACAAAACACAAATTAGCAATTCATGGACATAACCTTGAGGTACATTTAAAGGACATAAACAAAATGATAATCGTACATTAGTAATATAATTTTATATTTAAGATAATTAATACATTATTGTAAATTATGCACTAAATTTTATAATTCTTATTTCAACCCATATTTTAATATTTAAATTACAGCTAGTCTTATTGTTGTAGAGATAAATTAATATTTTATAATAATCATGTATATATTCTGTTGATTTATAAATATTATAACTTTAAGCATGATCTGTTAATAAATATTTGTTGTTTGAAGTTAAAACATTTGTTTCCCTGGTCTCTAGATTGTCAAGCATCATTCATACTTCACTCACCAGAATAGCTATTATACATGCATACAGATTTTTAATTTATTATTAGCAATAGCCATTAAGGATCTATATAGAGGTCACATTATTGCCATCCTATTTAATTCCATCCTTGAGCAGACTTAAAGGCAAATGTCTACACTAAGTTAGAACCCTGAGTAGTAATAGGACCTGTAAGTAGAGAAGGCTCTGGGTGTACTATCCTAAAAGAGTTTTACAGTTCATTACATATTTTGGCAACCCAAACATTTGGGGCATCAATTAATTAAATATCTCACCCTGTAGACTAATGGTACATTTTACAGTCCGTTACATATTTTGGTGCACAACATTTTGGGCCTGAAAATGTAAGTTCACCACAGATACAAACTACATACTGTTACATTTTTGACACCATCAACAGTGAAGACTGTACACTGGCATATATAGACTTAATGAAAGTTGATTATCATGTCGCATTCATAATAGCCAATTATTAAATTCATTCTAGTTTGTAGTCTGTTACATTTTGGCATGCAATGTGGTAAGTTTGAATACTTAGATTCACTGCATGTGAAAAGTTTTGTCTATTATATTTTGATACACAATGTGTTGAGCTTTAAAGAGTTGGGTCTATCATATGTTACTGTATATTTTTAATGTGACATAAATTGAATTTTCGAGAAATTGTCCATAATTTCAGTATAACCTGATTTATCATATTTTAGTTAGTCAGTTAATAAACTATAAATTACATAACCCTGTGGATTAAATGGTGTGGCAACTTAGTGGTATAGTTAATTTAGTCAATAAACAATAAGTTCAAATAACTCTGAGTGAAGGTATGAATTGACAAATAGAGGCCAAAACTAAATAGATGATCAAGAATCTAATAAGAGTAGGCAAGTGAAGCAGATAAGGGAAAAATATATAAAACCAGCATTAATACCAATGATATGTAAAATACTTAAAGTAACCAAAATCACATGAGATGACACAAGTTGGTAGAAGATCCTATGACATATTATAGAATATTATATAAAAAGAAATAATTTTGCCATAGAGTAGATATTTTAAAAAAAAGTGTTAGTTTATTTTGTACGTTTCTCAGAAATGGGAGATATTTGTCAAGTATGAGTAAGGAATTATATGTAAAGCCACAGGATGTTAGTGGCAATGAAGCTGAGCATGGTCCTAATATGGAACAAGTAGGATCAGTAGACAGGAATATGTCTGGGGGGTCAATGGTTGGAGCTGAGCATTTTTTCTCAATGCAAGAAGAAAAACAAATGATATCTCAAATTCAAGGAGACTCTAATGAACAGTCTGCTCCATCACCTGGAATTGGACTAACACAGGTTACAGAAAATAGTGGAGCCATGATGCAGATGCTCAAACATTATTGGATCAAATGGATAATATGGCAACCAAGGCTGATATAAGCAATATGAGTGGTTGGATGGATGACATGAATGGTCGGATGGATGCCATGCAAGCTGATATGAGTGGTCAGATGGATGCCATGCAAGCTGATATGAGTGGTCAGATGGATGCCATGCAAGCTGATATGAGTGGTCGGATGGATGACATGAATGGTCGGATGGATGCCATGCAAGCTGATATGAGTGGTCGGATGGATAGCATAAGTGGTCAGATAGATATAGTCAAGGCTGACATGAATGGTCAGATGGATAGCATGAGTGGTCAGATGAATGGTCGGATGGATAGCATGAGTGGTCAGATGAATGGTTGGATGGATAGCATGAGTGGTCAGATAGATACAATCAAGGCTGAAATAAGCAACGTGGTAACTAAGGTTGATATTGACAAATTGGATGAGGAGGTTAAGAAAAGAATTAGTGGCATTGAAATGAAAGTTTCTACAGCCATGGAGCAGTTATCTTCAGAGATGAATGAAGTGCATAACATTAGTATGGAATTAAAGCGAAATGTAAAAGAGATGAGAATAAATATAGATGAAGTGAACTTGCAGTGTCAAGAGCAGTATACTGAATTTAAGGAAAGTATTACCACTCAAATTGAGAATAAAGTTAAGGAGGTTCACCAAGCCCAGGAATCCACTAAGATAGAGGATATAAAGTTTACTATGGTAACTAAAACTGATATTGATGATTTGGAGATCCAAATAAATAGTAATTTGGAAGCAAAGATAATGTGTATAAAAGAAAATATAGATAGGATAGAATCTAAAACTTATGATATTAATAATAGAATAGATAGTATGAGCTGTGATATTAATGATATAAAAAAAACAATTTTTGAATCCAAACGAAGTACTAAATATTGTTACTATGGAAACTTCTCTTGTACATGAATGTCATGCTACATGGACTCAGCAAGTTCTTGAAGACATAATAGAAAATCATTCCACCAATTTTAAGTTGGAAGGAGCAATCCCAAAAACATTTTGGAATGATGCTGATTCAATCCTTTCCATGAAGAGTATGAGAATGAATATGTTAGATGATCAAGCAGAACAAGTTAATGTGAGCATCCAATGTTCAGAACATAAAGTTTGTTCTAAATACAAGCTCCATGAACATAGTAGCAAAATCCAAGAAAGGCTATTATATGCTCAAAGGCTTTTCACAAAAGAAAATTGTCCCATTATTGAAGCCAACTTTGAAAGGACATATGAAGTCGATACACTTGTTCATCTTGAATGTGTATTATGGCACAACAAGTCTCTTCATAATCAGGAAGATGACCAAGACATAGACAGTTGCCAGATGTTACTGGAGTCAACTATACTCCCTACAAACAAACAGAAAGGTCCCAGGTTCCATAAGCTTTGCAACACTTATGAAGTCCCTTCACATTTATTGAATACATGAATGAAAGTCCTTAAAAAGAGAAAGGCACAAATTAAGTGACAGACTTCATGATTGCAACCCTGGAACATAAAAAATGGACTTTCTTAATGATTGAACCCTGTAAATAATGTTAAGTGAGTATATATTTATAAAAAAAAAATGTTAAGTTTACTTTTGACTATTAAATCTTATAAAAATAATAGGGGGTGGGTGAAGCAGACAGAATGGGTAGTGAATTACATAAATTGGGGTGCAAGTGAATCTACTGGATTCACACCCATCCAACTACATTTTAACCAACCTATTCCTTCATTATTTGTGAAATACCAACCTCCAATTGAATGTCATCACTATGACATAGAAACTAAAATTCAAATGGCTCGACAACAGTTAATTAATAAATCCAATTTTAGAAATAAGAAGGGAAAGGAAAGCAGACATCACTTTAAGATTGGAGACAAGGTTTTTGTGAAAACACATAACCCAAGTAAACCAATGGATAATGTTTATCATAAATTTTGTCAACAATATGCTGGACCATATGCTATTGTGAAACAAGCTGGCCCAAATGCATTTTGGTTAAATATTGATGGAGAGATAAAAGGAACTTATAATGCTCGGATATTAAAGCCATACAGTGGTTGTCAAGAACTGCCATGTACAGAAGCTTAGTTATTTGTAAACAGATGACCATGATTAAAGTAGATGAAAGTAAAGTTTATAAAAAAAATGTAAATGGGTTTCTGCAAGTGTATTGTAATGAGAAAGACAGCATTGTTCGTGAGTAAATAGCTAGAGTACGTAGATGTGATGAGGATGCACTCAAATTAATGTTGAAACATTTTATTGAGGTATCTTAGAATTGGCTGAGATGTGGGAATTGACCCATAGAATGTGGGAATCCCATATTTTGTTCAGACCTTATAAAAATCCAATAAGACTCCTAGGGAGCAGGATATAGACTGATAAACCCAAATATGTGCCTTCTGGAACAGAGACACTTAACCAGTCAAATTCAGAGTATTCAACCGTCATATAGTTAGTAATTCTAGTAAAGATAATAGAAACAATGTTAATGATGACAGTAATTCAATGTTAAGATGAAAGAGATAAGGATAGGAATCTAACCAAAAATGAGTAATATATAAAAAAAGCAAATGTATATTGATGAGTAAATTAAAATAAGTACGACAGCATTAGAACTCTCCCTATTTAAAAAGAATAAAATTATCCAACACAATAACCATCCAAACCTTTGTTTAGGTGCTAAAATTTTGACAATGGTCTAAATTTTAACCTTCTAAGGGTAGGGGAAATGTAAGGTGATGCCCAATTCTTATAAAAAAATAATAAGTAACTGATGTTTTAGGATAAAAATGTATAAAGATTAAATAGGCAGCCAACTTTTAAAACCTAATTTTTTTTAGATATTTGGAGACATATATATATATATATATATATGTCTCCATATATATATGTCTATGCTCGTTACATATATATATATATATATATATATATATATATATATTGTAACGAGCATAGACATTCGTTACATTGTTTTTTTTTATATTTATTAAACATGAAAGTAAATTAAAAAGTTCGCATTTAAAAATTTTCTTTAAGAATTAAAAATTGAAATTAAATATCATCTTAAACTCGTATATATTAAATCGCACAGATAAAAAAAAATTATTAAAATAAAACTGTATTAAAAATAGAAAAGGTATTTTAAAAACAAAAACTTAAAAAGATTTGGAGATAAAATTATATCTTTAAATTTATCTTTAAATATATCTTTGATTTGGAAAACAGGTTAATTAATCAGAAATGGAAATGATAAATTTAATTAGTCAAATGTAAACCAGCCTTGGGCATTTAAATGTAAAAACATCGGTCAGATAGAAAAACAATAGAAACTTTTAGCAAATGAAATAAATCCATTGGGAAATCGGACCTCAACGAAAAGGATCATCATATCGATGACATAATGCCAAGTCAATCCTTCGAATACATATAAAAGGAAAATTTGGAAATTATTAATTAGTGATTGGAAATTGATTATTACCATGTGACTATATGTAGTAGTACGGAGTTGGAGGTGAAGGAATTGATAGACGCACTGTCAATTCTTTCAGCTGTTAAAGAAAAGAGAAATGAACTATCGTTTCCTACATTGAGGACCAATTAAACTAAAAAACCTCCGAATGAATAAATAAAACAACGGCTAAATGGATACCAATCTTAGGACGGCGTGGGAATTCACGTTCATGGCAAGCAACGGATAAAGTTGAACTGTTTTAAACCGTAAGAACTTTATAAATAATGAACATTAAATTAAAATTTTCTATATTTAAATGATTGCAATATGATCCTATCTGACCAAATTAAATTCTTTATTAATAGTGTTATTTGATGTATTTTTTTCTTATTTATGTAAAATCATTTCTATTTATTTATTTTTTATTCTTTAAGTTTTTATCATGATTTTTTTTTTTGTTTTTCATTAAATTAATTATATAAATGTTAAACTTAAGTCGGGCGTGAATGGCTGTATAGATTTGTAAAGTTATATTAGGGGAGGGTAATCTTAGGTTATTTGTGTCATTGTTAGATTGGGTCAATGGATTGGATATATTGATGTAGTTAGTAGATGTAGTCGGAGATTCGCTACTGGCAGAATCGCTTCATACGCCACACTCTTCCATTTTGCCTATGGAAGGAATTATAAGACGCAGAGCACAGTTCCTTTCTATGGAGTTTTTTTTTATTGTTCTTCTCGTTGGATAGAAGTAATATTCCTATCTAATGAGAGTCAATATCTTCTCTTAATCTTTTTGGTGCTGCCGTATTCCGTATTACATTGAATGCATCGATGTATCAGATGAATTGATGCCAGTTTGACTGTGAAGTTTAGCCTAAGGTTAAATAGGGATTGAATGTTTATTTTCAAAAGCAAATTTATGTGGTCTATTCATAATGACACTAAATAAAATTGCATTAAATTTAGGTTGTTTATAGACGCTTGCATGGATTGTTTATTGGTTAACTATGTTTTGCGTTTCCATATTTGATCGAAATATATAGACATTCGATAAATAATGATACCTTACGGTGAGTATCTAAAATGTATTTATTCGGATGTCTTTTGAGTCATTGGTGACAATGCAAGTATCTTATGGTGAATACTACTGGGTTACTTATAAATTTCCCTCTGCAATTGCCAGTATCAATGATTTTATATTTTGATCGTTTATGTTTACTTTGAAATGTTTTTAACCGTGTAATCTATGTAACCGATCTATAGCAACATATTAAAACAAGCTTTTATAATCCCATCTGTGCGAACTTAATTAAAATGTAAACTTATAATATAATAGAAATTAAAATGTAAATTAAAATCTAAGGTAAAGTTAAAAATAATGTTAAGTGTTAAAATGTAAAACTAATACTAAAATAGTTTTAAATCTTATATATATGTGCATAAATAAATGTTTGTATGTTAATTACTGGCAGTGGCTTATTTTATTCCTCTTATATATATATTCTTATATTATATTTTTAAATCTCTGCTATTCCACTGAGCTAGTGACATGGGCTAACGACCGGAAACAAAATATAAATAAAAAAAAAAAAATTTTTTTTGGACTTACGTATCTGCCTACTTTATAAATTTTTCTAGGTTCAAATGCCTAGATGGCGCCCTGTAGTGCAGTTTACTTTAAGTTAATCTCCGGATTGTTACAATATATATATATATACACATAAACATAACCATACATTCATGAAGGAATGAACACATTTATTTTTTTTATTAAATGTAAAATAAAATATATACATATACACATAAATATACATGAATGTAGATTTTAAATCATGACGTGACAAAATAGAAAAAAAATATTTGACATTAAATTCTAGTAACCACGTTTCTTTTGTTTAAAAGAGGAAAAAAAGAGTAAACCTTTGTTGATTTTGGGAACGTGGAAAAATATCTAAGCAACAGATTTTTTTTTTTTTTTTTAGTTGTTGTTGGTTTTTCTTGTTCAACTGAAGTGCATGAAAGTAAAGTTGTAAAGAATATTTTAATTATTATATTAGTTATTATGATTTCCTTTCTTTATTAATATTAAACTATTTAATATTTGGAATTTTATTATTGATAAGTGTAAAATGTTTTAAAAAGGAAAAAAAAACATTATTTAATTGATGAACTTTCATTCGTTCAAATAAATGCTAAGAGCATCATAGTTATTTAACATTGTTAAAAAATATAATTGCTATCAAATGTTTCTTGGATGAAATAAAATCAACTAATGATGAAATAGAACTTTATTAACATTATTTTTAAAGTAAAATCTTTATCATGCGTCTCATACATATATAAATAAAACTGCATAGAAATAGCATTCGCCTTATATTATAATGTAAGCCTTGGAAAAGGATTCATATTTAATAATTTATATATGTGTAAATAATATCTAACAATGCACTTTTGCTAATTAAGTGTCAGGGGATTTTTCTATATCATGCGTCTCATACATATATAAATAAAACTGCATAGAAATAGCGTTTGCCTTCTATTATAACGTAAGCCTTGGAAAAGGATTCATATTTAATAATTTATATATGTGTAAATAATATCTAACAATGCACTTTTGCTAATTAAGTGTCAGGGGATTTTTCTATCCTCTTGGTGTCATTGACGTGTGATGGAGGATCATATTTATTGGTATATATTGTTTAAATCAATGTGGAAAGATCTTGATATGGAATGGAAATGCATGGCTTTAAAATCAAATGCCGAGGAATTCAATTTCGTCATGGGAATTGTTAATGCTTAGAATGTTCAACATGACTTAATATACATGAAGGAAAGAAAGACATTATCTGCTAAGAATAGAGAAGCTGCTCTTGAAAATTTAACTTGCTATTGTTTTAAGGAATTCCAAAATTTCATTATATTTTATGTTTTAAATATTTTTTTTAAATGTATACTGAGAGTTGGGTTGTGAATTTTTCTCACCCTTTTATTCAAGTGTAGCAAACATTTTTTTTTAAAAAAACAACCCATTTGTTTAGATTTTTTATAGGGTGAGAGAGATGCACAACTCAAACTATACATCAATATATTATATATGTTTGTAAATAAAATATTATCGTAATTGAAGGTTTAAATTAAACTGGACAATGACTGAAACAAAAGGTAAGATTTTAAATATTTACATTTATTAGGCAATTAATACATTAAAATTAAACTAATTAATAAGTAAATATATATAACATTTTCTTGTTTAAATGAATAACTCTTTATGAATGATCTATACAAAACACAAATTAGCAATTCATGGACATAACCTTGAGGTACATTTAAAGGACATAAACAAAATGATAATCGTGCATTAGTAATATAATTTTATATTTAAGATATTTAATACATTATTGTAAATTATGCACTAAATTTTATAATTCTTATTTCAACCCATATTTTAATATTTAAATTACAGCTAGTCTTATTGTTGTAGAAATAAATTAATATTTTATAATAATCATGTATATATTTTGTTGATTTATAAATATTATAACTTTAAGCATGATCTGTTAATAAATATTTGTTGTTTGAAGTTAAAACCTTTGTTTCCCTGGTCTCTAGATTGTCAAGCATCATTCATACTTCACTCACCAGAATAGCTATTATGCATGCATACAGATTTTTAATTTATTATTAGCAATAGCCATTAAGGATCTATATAGAGGTCACATTATTGCCATCTTATTTAATTCCATCCTTGAGCAGAGTTAAAGGCAAATGTCTACACTGAGTTAGAACCCTGAGTAGTAATAGGACCTGTAAGTAGAGAAAGCTCTGGGTGTACTATCCTAAAAGGGTTTTACAGTCTGTTACATATTTTGGCAACCCAAACATTTGGGGCATCAATTAATTAAATATCTCACCCTGTAGACTCCCGGTACATTTTACGGTCTGTTACAATATATATATATATATATATATATATATTGTGCCAGGCATTAGCAAATGTCCTTGCACAAAGTATGTATTAAGCACAACAAATATATAAATGTGCTACATTAATAATGGAAGTTCATCTGAGTATTAAAATACACATACACACCAATTTAAAGTAATATGAAATTGACATTCAAAATATTGTATAATAAACTCGTGTGTTCTTCCTTTTTGTATATTTTTATGATATGTCATTATATGTAGTTGTTTTTTTTATTTTCCAATATACTTGTATATTTTTTTAATTACTTTTCTAAAGATTGTAATTTTATTCCATAAACAAATAATGTTAATTGCTTTTGCAACAATCTGATCAAAAGCAAAATGTTTGATAATGCTATAATTAAAATGTTATCTTTTTTTTGTATATAAAGTAGAAATTCTTTTGAATAATAATAGCTGTAATCAAGTCGTCTGGGCATTCAAGATAGAAACCATTATATCAAACTTAAAATGTAGAATTTAATCGGAAAAATTGTAAGGAATGTTATAATCTAAATGATAAGATAAATTGAAAGGATTGGCTGATTCATACTTCTCAGAGGGCTAGTGGGATTGATATAGTTTAGTCAGTGCTGTGAGATTCATTCTTTCTTTGGCAGTCATTCTGGGCAAGTCATTCACTATCTTGGCTCCAGAATTGTTAAATCATCTAGCTACTTGAGATTAATTTATAGAGTAGACTACAGCAGATAATTTCTAAGAAGAAATCCATTGTACAGTTCTTTTAAGAACTAATGATTTCTTAAGATTTAATGAACATTTAATAAAATTTATGTTCATATACAAACAGAGGAAAATATGAAGCAATCTACCAGAGAGTCCAGTAAAATGACCATGGGGTAGACAACCAGCCAGCGCACTGCCCTTTCTCTGTCCCAAACCACCAAGATGTGACCATGCCAGTTCCAGCCACCCACGATGATGACAAAGGCCGCTTTGCTAAATAGATGAAATCCTCACTACACAGCCAGTTGACTTGAAGCCCACTCAGAGCTTAGAGGAGAAGAATGAAGATGCAGACATAAGTTTATTTTAAGATGTTTTATTAATATTGAGATAATTAACTTTGATATTTCTGATTAAATATATTCTTATTTCTTTATTATTATTATTAATCATTTACAAAAGAGAGTTTGTCTCTCGCATATGTATATTGAATTTACAATTATTGCGGGCATAAATGTTAAAGTTTTTACTTAAATCTTTTGAGTCAATTTTTCTATTTTAAATTCTAGTATTTTCAACAAAGATTGCAATGGGATTCTTTTTTTTTGTTGCTATTCGTTTTCCTCTTGTTGTTACTCCTGAAATTCATCATATATAAATATACATGTATATATGCGTACATACGCTTATAATATTTGGTAAATATGATATATCATGTTGAATATCTAAAAATGTATTTAACCGTATATCCTTTTTGAGTTATTTTTTTTTGTCACTGCTGCACCTCATGATGCGTGTAAGAAGAGATTGATCTATTATAGATTCCCTGTAAGCAAGTACTCTAATACCTTTATATTTAAAATAATAGTAAGTGTATAATTGTGCTGCACGTATAGACATGTATAGAAATTTATCTCTGGCAAAAGGCAAATAGATACAGTACCTTATGGTGAGTACGATATAGTGTCTGAGCCAATGCAACCTATTGACTTGTTGAAAATATGAAATTAGTGAAATATTTCATAGTGCAAATATATGCATAGTTTTTTATTATTATATTTGCTATCAATAAAAAGGATTTAAAGTCATCAGTAAAAGTATATGCCTGTATAACCGAAGATCTCTAATCTGATATATATATATATATATATATATATATATATATATATATATATCAAATCACACAAAGTATAACTTATTTCTACAGGGTCAAAAAAGGCTCAGACCACTTCCATTCTTTATACAACATTGTAAATAGCTTTAGGGATTTATTATTTTCTTATATAAATTGTATTTTATCGATTTCAATGCCTCGTATATATATATATATATATATATGAGTTTGTGATAATTAATTATTTAGTATTTTTTTTATTATATCATCATTAGTATGAAACGGTGGTGGGTATTTGGGATTAAATAAATATTTAATCATAATATTAAACTTGTTTTGTTTTCATATTTTTTATATTGATAAAAACGTGTCATTTCCTTATCAACCACGTACCTATGATAATCATTTTACTTACCCATTTGAAGACCCTAGATGTAGAGTGACTGAGCTAACCACAAGGGATATCGCTCTACTAGGGTGTTAAATCTTATTCTTATGCTCCGCTGAATGTATAGTATTGCACATCCTTCTAGGAAGGTGAAAAAATTCATTTTTTGATTCTTTTCTAGAAGTGGCGCGCAAAAGTCTATTTTGTAAATAGATTTTTCAAAGGTGTGTACTTGACATTGTTCTAAATATTCGGGCATTCAAGTAAGATATTAACTAAAGGGTGTTTTTAACTGGAAGAGTCCTGTCAATCCACTCTTTCTATTAATTTAGCTGGAAGTACCAATATACATGAGTACAGACAATTGGCTAAATTGATATCCATTTCTTTCCTGTTGAATCTTGGTCACTTCATGCTCAGTGCAAGATTAGGAAAGGAATTCTGCAGGGAGAATGGTCTGGTACAATATATTGTAATGGATGCTTAAAACACCATTACAAAGTTGAAGTTTTTAGTGTAAAATAAAATAAATTTTATAAGCCATTGTTTGTAAAACTTGAAAAAAAAAATTTTTTTTTACGTTTGTACAAATATATATGTATGAACATAAAAATTATATTTTAATACCACAGCTATAATTAGTTTTACTTTTGAAAAAAAAAAAGAGACTAAAATTACCTTTTTTTTTATTTATGTAAATGTAAATTGTATAAATAAATGGCTTTTCAGATTTAAGATTTAGATTGATGACAATAATTCATTAAAAAGAAAGAAAAAAATATATAAAAAAAAATGTGTCAATCCCTTTATTCGTAAAGGCAATTTATTTTCTTTAATTAGATAGGTATTGTTAGCTAGATGAAGAATTTTATAAATTTTAATTAAAAAGAAAACTTTTTGGTAATTTGTTCAGATGTGAGAGATTCTTCTATAAAAGGCTTAATCATGCAATTGTATTATAGTAAGACTGACTCAAGGAAATAGTTGCACCAACTCTGAGAGATAATTGCCCAAATTATCCCTGCAAAATTTCTGAGAGAACAATTCCTGCATATTCTGAAAGAAAGCTGATCATGCTATTAATCTACTCAGAATGAACACTAAACTTACCACGAGGACATTTTCTCATATCATGGTTTGCTAAGCTTTTTGCTGGGACAGGTTCATGCTCCCTGTGTCTCCATTTACTACCTGTAATGTCATTAGGACCAACTACAAAAAAACCACTAGCTGACTTGCCCAAGCTTACCATCAGTTAATCCAGATTAATGGATCACACTCAACAAGCCTAGTGCACTAGCATTTAACTAATTGGTTAAGGTACCTTGCATTCTACAATTTAATTAATTTTATTATATAAATATGCATGTGTTTTTGGTTTTTATTTTATTTTGTGTAATTCTATTTTTGTGTGTTAATATTTTCTCTTTATCAAGTGCTAGTTTCAAACTTGCACTGTATGTTCTGTTTAATCTTAGAAAGTTGGTATAGTCATATTTGTAATCTCACATTCCTTTTTGTTATAGAGAGCAGTCTGGATATTACAGATTATTTTAATTAGTTTTGTTATTAGTCCCATTTATGTCATCAAACTATAATTATTTATAATAGACTATTACAAAATAGAATAGTCTTTAGTTTTATTCCTTCAAGCTTCTCAATCATTATTACAGACATGTACAATCATTTTAACCCTCTCAATAGGTAGGTTGTGCACTCTTAGCCTGTCTTTTTTAGAGAGAGGTCAATTGATTGAAAGTAACAACTTTCATCATTTTTTTGTTAACATTTTTTTGAAGCTACCTTCGCATTTCTTCGGTTTCGGCATACACTCTCAGAAATCTCAAATACAGAGATTCATTATTTTCTTTACCATGGGTTATAAGCAAAGAATTAAGCCCCCTTTTTCTTATGTGAGGTCATTGAATACTTAGTAGTACTTCTGCTACTGTCTGTATTTTGCACTGTTTCCAAATTATATCACAAACAGGAAATCGCTCTCTAACCCATATAAAATATTTTAGTTTTTTGATGAATGTATGAGTAGCATGTTTTGAATGGATTTTAACATTTGTTATCTAGATTTATGTTTATTTAATCATACTACTGATAAAATTATTTATTTCTTTTTACTTAGTTGATTTTATTTTTGTTGCAATTTTTCCAGCCATTGGAATAAAACATAAAATCTCCTTTGCTTATTTGAACTAGTCTGGCACATTCTAGTACATATATCCTGTCCACCCTTAAAATAAATGTCTAGTTCTGATTCTCAAACTGGTGGCGACTTTGTGGTCAGTATATATGAAACCAAAATCGTTGTCCAGTACAATATATATATATATATATATATATATATTATATATATATATATATATATATATATATATATATATATATATATATATATATATATATATATATATATATATATAAACATTACAAGCATAAAGCTAAACTAGTCAATATAAAATCAAAACTACCCCAAATCTAAAATTAAACCAGACCAGAATAAAAATAATATTAAAACACAACCTAAGGTTTCACTGCTACAAGCAGACTTCTCAAGTGTAAAGAAATAATAAAAAAAAACAAAACACAACTTATATATACTATTAAAAACTACCCACAAATCCATTCATTTCCCATCCACCCTTAATATTAAAAGAACTCTTAAATAAGTTAATTGCTTCAGAATCATAAATTTTCAATAATAAAGACTCTTTAATTCTTCTTTTGATTTCATTTCTCTCAAAGAAGACAACCTTAGCTTCATCAAAATCAATAGTGTGGCCTGTATCTTTTTCATGGACATACAAAGCAGAACTAAGATATCTATTTTTAACTCTACTTTTATGAACCTTTACTCTTTCATTTAAACTCAAACTACTCTGACCTATGTAAACCTTCTTACAAAATAAACAAGGAATAAAATATACCACACCAGGAATAGTCTTTCTATCAAAAACTTCCTTTGTATTATTCAATAAATTATTCAATGTAACACCCCTTTTCCAAGCAATTTTCTTATTTCCAAACAATTTACTATTTCTACACACAATTTTATAAGAAGACAATTTAAATGGCAAAGAAATAAAATCATATTTTTCTTTAACCTTTACATCCTTACAAATATTACTATTAAATAAAATACTTTTAACAAATTTATCAGAGTATCCAACACTTAAATAATCTTTATAAAATTGATATTTCTGAAACAAAGCTACCCCCCTAGAATTATTTAATTTAATATTCCTATGACAATAATTCCTTAAAGCAGCTACTTTATGAGATACAGACTGATAGCTATCAGGTTTAATTATAGATCTTAATTCTTTACTTTTAACTAAATGACTGCACAATAAACAATTAGTTTCTATATTTCTAATCACCAAAAGATCTAAAAATTTTAACTTACCAAAATCTAACCCCCCTCCTTCTAACACAAATTTTATAGAAGGATCAAAACAATTAAACTCATTTACAAATTCCTTCAATTTACCATTCTCAACAACAAATAAACAATCATCAACATATCTGACAAATAATTTTACATATAAACAATTCTTTTTAATAATAATTTCCTCTTCCATAAAACTAATATAAACTGAACATACTAAAGGAGAAATAATATAACCTATTATCCACCCTTCCTTAATCTTATAAAAATTACCTTTATAAGTAAAATACATAGAATCTTCCAATAACAAAAGCAAATCTTTAATTACCTTAATTTTATTTTTTGATAAAGAACTTTTCTTAATCAATACAGACAAAAGAACATCAATACTGCTTAACCTATTAACAGACTGATACATATTTTCAATATCTAAACTTCCAAATACCCAACTACTTTCCATTTTAAAATTATTAATCTTATCAAAAGCCTCAAAAGAAGAAGAAACTGTGTACTGACCAAAATCAACAAATTGTTTTAAAAAATTATTCAAGAATCTAGAAATACCTTCTACAACACTACCTGTAAAATCAAAAATAAATCTTAAAGGAAAACCATCTTTATGAGTTTTAATATTCACAAACACCTTAGCTGATGTAAAATCATTAGGATAGCATTTTAAATAATCTACTCTATTAAAAATTTTTAAATTAACCATTTTCTTCATAATATCTATCAATTTTCTTTTAATCAAATTACCTGGATTTTTATCTAACAACATATATTTACCATTATTTAATTCTCTATCCATTTTCTCTTTGAAATCATCTCCTTTCATAATCTCAAACCTACCAGCTTTGTCTTCACGAGAAATGATTACATCATTAGCAATTAACCTATTTTTAAGATGTTTAATCTCAGCAGGATTAATAACAAATTTTTCTTTCCTTTTTAAACTTTTATTCAAAATCGATTGAATACCAACTTTCTGCTCATCACTCAAATTACTAGATTCAATAGACGAAATTGTATCAAAAACTATATTTTTTGAATGAAATGGAACAAAATTTGGGCCTTTACCAAGAATATCTAATTCTCTATCATTTAACTTCAAATCCGTAAGATTAACAACTCTATCCTCAGAAACATTATTCTCATAACCTTTATCACTACAATAAACTTTATTAACTTTCCCAAACAACCACTTTAATTTTCTTTCATATTTTTTACAATATAAATTTGACCTATTCTGTCTAAACTGTCTCATAAAAAAATTCAAAATTGAATAATTAAAATCTTGCCTCCTTTCTAAATAAAATCTATTCCTTTTATATAGATAAATAAATTTATAAAACCTTACAAAATTATCTTTTAAAAAACTATTCAATATATATGTTTGTAACTTAAAAACTAAATTTTTATTTTGAATCAACTTTTTATTTTTACTAAAATTAATAACACAACACCTAGGAAAAACACTAAATTCCCTACATTTTTTAAGAAAATAAATCTGCCATCGTAAAGATTCTATCTTATCACTCAATTTAGACAAATTTTTAATCCTTCTAATATCATTAAATGGAAAATTATTAAAAATTAAGCTCCACAAACCCATACTAAATACCCAAATTACCAATACTCTTATAAATTAAAACCCAATAAAACCTACACACACTTCTATATATATAATATAACTAAATAAACACAAATATACTCTTTCAACCCAAACTCACACAACAAACATAATATACATAAATGACATTCCAATATATCAATAATTAAAAAACAAAAAACAAAAATAAATATATCAATAATAAAATGTCTATAATAAATATCAATAATAAAATATCAATAATAATAATAATAATAATAAAAAAATCTTTACACTACATCAGCAAAACTACTCTTAAACTCAAAAAACTCATTAAAATGTAAACATTACAAGCATAAAGCTAAACTAGTCAATATAAAATCAAAACTACCCCAAATCTAAAATTAAACCAGACCAGAATAAAAATAATATTAAAACACAACCTAAGGTTTCACTGCTACAAGCAGACTTCTCAAGTGTAAAGAAATAATAAAAAAAAAAAACACAACTTATATATACTATTAAAAACTACCCACAAATCCATTCACTTCCCATCCACCCTTAATATTAAAAGAACTCTTAAATAAGTTAATTGCTTCAGAATCATAAATTTTCAATAATAAAGACTCTTTAATTCTTCTTTTGATTTCATTTCTCTCAAAGAAGACAACCTTAGCTTCATCAAAATCAATAGTGTGGCCTGTATCTTTTTCATGGACATACAAAGCAGAACTAAGATATCTATTTTTAACTCTACTTTTATGAACCTTTACTCTTTCATTTAAACTCAAACTACTCTGACCTATGTAAACCTTCTTACAAAATAAACAAGGAATAAAATATACCACACCAGGAATAGTCTTTCTATCAAAAACTTCCTTTGTATTATTCAATAAATTATTCAATGTAACACCCCTTTTCCAAGCAATTTTCTTATTTCCAAACAATTTACTATTTCTACACACAATTTTATAAGAAGACAATTTAAATGGCAAAGAAATAAAATCATATTTTTCTTTAACCTTTACATCCTTACAAATATTACTATTAAATAAAATACTTTTAACAAATTTATCAGAGTATCCAACACTTAAATAATCTTTATAAAATTGATATTTCTGAAACAAAGCTACCCCCCTAGAATTATTTAATTTAATATTCCTATGACAATAATTCCTTAAAGCAGCTACTTTATGAGATACAGACTGATAGCTATCAGGTTTAATTATAGATCTTAATTCTTTACTTTTAACTAAATGACTGCACAATAAACAATTAGTTTCTATATTTCTAATCACCAAAAGATCTAAAAATTTTAACTTACCAAAATCTAACCCCCCTCCTTCTAACACAAATTTTATAGAAGGATCAAAACAATTAAACTCATTTACAAATTCCTTCAATTTACCATTCTCAACAACAAATAAACAATCATCAACATATCTGACAAATAATTTTACATATAAACAATTCTTTTTAATAATAAGAGCGCTCTTCCATAAAACTAATATAAACTGAACATACTAAAGGAGAAATAATATAACCTATTATCCACCCTTCCTTAATCTTATAAAAATTACCTTTATAAGTAAAATACATAGAATCTTCCAATAACAAAAGCAAATCTTTAATTACCTTAATTTTATTTTTTGATAAAGAACTTTTCTTAATCAATACAGACAAAAGAACATCAATACTGCTTAACCTATTAACAGACTGATACATATTTTCAATATCTAAACTTCCAAATACCCAACTACTTTCCATTTTAAAATTATTAATCTTATCAAAAGCCTCAAAAGAAGAAGAAACTGTGTACTGACCAAAATCAACAAATTGTTTTAAAAAATTATTCAAGAATCTAGAAATACCTTCTACAACACTACCTGTAAAATCAAAAATAAATCTTAAAGGAAAACCATCTTTATGAGTTTTAATATTCACAAACACCTTAGCTGATGTAAAATCATTAGGATAGCATTTTAAATAATCTACTCTATTAAAAATTTTTAAATTAACCATTTTCTTCATAATATCTATCAATTTTCTTTTAATCAAATTACCTGGATTTTTATCTAACAACATATATTTACCATTATTTAATTCTCTATCCATTTTCTCTTTGAATTCATTTCCTTTCATAATGACAAACCTACCAGCTTTGTCTTCACGAGAAATGATTTTAATAGAGTAGATTATTTAAAATGCTATCCTAATGATTTTACATCAGCTAAGGTGTTTGTGAATATTAAAACTCATAAAGATGGTTTTCCTTTAAGATTTATTTTTGATTTTACAGGTAGTGTTGTAGAAGGTATTTCTAGATTCTTGAATAATTTTTTAAAACAATTTGTTGATTTTGGTCAGTACACAGTTTCTTCTTCTTTTGAGGCTTTTGATAAGATTAATAATTTTAAAATGGAAAGTAGTTGGGTATTTGGAAGTTTAGATATTGAAAATATGTATCAGTCTGTTAATAGGTTAAGCAGTATTGATGTTCTTTTGTCTGTATTGATTAAGAAAAGTTCTTTATCAAAAAATAAAATTAAGGTAATTAAAGATTTGCTTTTGTTATTGGAAGATTCTATGTATTTTACTTATAAAGGTAATTTTTATAAGATTAAGGAAGGGTGGATAATAGGTTATATTATTTCTCCTTTAGTATGTTCAGTTTATATTAGTTTTATGGAAGAGGAAATTATTATTAAAAAGAATTGTTTATATGTAAAATTATTTGTCAGATATGTTGATGATTGTTTATTTGTTGTTGAGAATGGTAAATTGAAGGAATTTGTAAATGAGTTTAATTGTTTTGATCCTTCTATAAAATTTGTGTTAGAAGGAGGGGGTTAGATTTTGGTAAGTTAAAATTTTTAGATCTTTTGGTGATTAGAAATATAGAAACTAATTGTTTATTGTGCAGTCATTTAGTTAAAAGTAAAGAATTAAGATCTATAATTAAACCTGATAGCTATCAGTCTGTATCTCATAAAGTAGCTGCTTTAAGGAATTATTGTCATAGGAATATTAAATTAAATAATTCTAGGGGGGTAGCTTTGTTTCAGAAATATCAATTTTATAAAGATTATTTAAGTGTTGGATACTCTGATAAATTTGTTAAAAGTATTTTATTTAATAGTAATATTTGTAAGGATGTAAAGGTTAAAGAAAAATATGATTTTATTTCTTTGCCATTTAAATTGTCTTCTTATAAAATTGTGTGTAGAAATAGTAAATTGTTTGGAAATAAGAAAATTGCTTGGAAAAGGGGTGTTACATTGAATAATTTATTGAATAATACAAAGGAAGTTTTTGATAGAAAGACTATTCCTGGTGTGGTATATTTTATTCCTTGTTTATTTTGTAAGAAGGTTTACATAGGTCAGAGTAGTTTGAGTTTAAATGAAAGAGTAAAGGTTCATAAAAGTAGAGTTAAAAATAGATATCTTAGTTCTGCTTTGTATGTCCATGAAAAAGATACAGGCCACACTATTGATTTTGATGAAGCTAAGGTTGTCTTCTTTGAGAGAAATGAAATCAAAAGAAGAATTAAAGAGTCTTTATTATTGAAAATTTATGATTCTGAAGCAATTAACTTATTTAAGAGTTCTTTTAATATTAAGGGTGGATGGGAAGTGAATGGATTTGTGGGTAGTTTTTAATAGTATATATAAGTTGTGTTTTTTTTTTTATTATTTCTTTACACTTGAGAAGTCTGCTTGTAGCAGTGAAACCTTAGGTTGTGTTTTAATATTATTTTTATTCTGGTCTGGTTTAATTTTAGATTTGGGGTAGTTTTGATTTTATATTGACTAGTTTAGCTTTATGCTTGTAATGTTTACATTTTAATGAGTTTTTTGAGTTTAAGAGTAGTTTTGCTGATGTAGTGTAAAGATTTTTTTTTTTATTATTATTATTATTATTGATATTTTATTATTGATATTTATTATAGACATTTTATTATTGATATATTTATTTTTGTTTTTTGTTTTTTAATTATTGATATATTGGAATGTCATTTATGTATATTATGTTTGTTGTGTGAGTTTGGGTTGAAAGAGTATATTTGTGTTTATTTAGTTATATTATATATATAGAAGTGTGTGTAGGTTTTATTGGGTTTTAATTTATAAGAGTATTGGTAATTTGGGTATTTAGTATGGGTTTGTGGAGCTTAATTTTTAATAATTTTCCATTTAATGATATTAGAAGGATTAAAAATTTGTCTAAATTGAGTGATAAGATAGAATCTTTACGATGGCAGATTTATTTTCTTAAAAAATGTAGGGAATTTAGTGTTTTTCCTAGGTGTTGTGTTATTAATTTTAGTAAAAATAAAAAGTTGATTCAAAATAAAAATTTAGTTTTTAAGTTACAAACATATATATTGAATAGTTTTTTAAAAGATAATTTTGTAAGGTTTTATAAATTTATTTATCTATATAAAAGGAATAGATTTTATTTAGAAAGGAGGCAAGATTTTAATTATTCAATTTTGAATTTTTTTATGAGACAGTTTAGACAGAATAGGTCAAATTTATATTGTAAAAAATATGAAAGAAAATTAAAGTGGTTGTTTGGGAAAGTTAATAAAGTTTATTGTAGTGATAAAGGTTATGAGAATAATGTTTCTGAGGATAGAGTTGTTAATCTTACGGATTTGAAGTTAAATGATAGAGAATTAGATATTCTTGGTAAAGGCCCAAATTTTGTTCCATTTCATTCAAAAAATATAGTTTTTGATACAATTTCGTCTATTGAATCTAGTAATTTGAGTGATGAGCAGAAAGTTGGTATTCAATCGATTTTGAATAAAAGTTTAAAAAGGAAAGAAAAATTTGTTATTAATCCTGCTGAGATTAAACATCTTAAAAATAGGTTAATTGCTAATGATGTAATCATTTCTCGTGAAGACAAAGCTGGTAGGTTTGTTATTATGAAAGGAGATGATTTCAAAGAGAAAATGGATAGGGAATTAAATAATGGTAAATATATGTTGTTAGATAAAAATCCAGGTAATTTGATTAAAAGAAAATTGATAGATATTATGAAGAAAATGGTTAATTTAAAAATTTTTAATAGAGTAGATTATTTAAAATGCTATCCTAATGATTTTACATCAGCTAAGGTGTTTGTGAATATTAAAACTCATAAAGATGGTTTTCCTTTAAGATTTATTTTTGATTTTACAGGTAGTGTTGTAGAAGGTATTTCTAGATTCTTGAATAATTTTTTAAAACAATTTGTTGATTTTGGTCAGTACACAGTTTCTTCTTCTTTTGAGGCTTTTGATAAGATTAATAATTTTAAAATGGAAAGTAGTTGGGTATTTGGAAGTTTAGATATTGAAAATATGTATCAGTCTGTTAATAGGTTAAGCAGTATTGATGTTCTTTTGTCTGTATTGATTAAGAAAAGTTCTTTATCAAAAAATAAAATTAAGGTAATTAAAGATTTGCTTTTGTTATTGGAAGATTCTATGTATTTTACTTATAAAGGTAATTTTTATAAGATTAAGGAAGGGTGGATAATAGGTTATATTATTTCTCCTTTAGTATGTTCAGTTTATATTAGTTTTATGGAAGAGGAAATTATTATTAAAAAGAATTGTTTATATGTAAAATTATTTGTCAGATATGTTGATGATTGTTTATTTGTTGTTGAGAATGGTAAATTGAAGGAATTTGTAAATGAGTTTAATTGTTTTGATCCTTCTATAAAATTTGTGTTAGAAGGAGGGGGGTTAGATTTTGGTAAGTTAAAATTTTTAGATCTTTTGGTGATTAGAAATATAGAAACTAATTGTTTATTGTGCAGTCATTTAGTTAAAAGTAAAGAATTAAGATCTATAATTAAACCTGATAGCTATCAGTCTGTATCTCATAAAGTAGCTGCTTTAAGGAATTATTGTCATAGGAATATTAAATTAAATAATTCTAGGGGGGTAGCTTTGTTTCAGAAATATCAATTTTATAAAGATTATTTAAGTGTTGGATACTCTGATAAATTTGTTAAAAGTATTTTATTTAATAGTAATATTTGTAAGGATGTAAAGGTTAAAGAAAAATATGATTTTATTTCTTTGCCATTTAAATTGTCTTCTTATAAAATTGTGTGTAGAAATAGTAAATTGTTTGGAAATAAGAAAATTGCTTGGAAAAGGGGTGTTACATTGAATAATTTATTGAATAATACAAAGGAAGTTTTTGATAGAAAGACTATTCCTGGTGTGGTATATTTTATTCCTTGTTTATTTTGTAAGAAGGTTTACATAGGTCAGAGTAGTTTGAGTTTAAATGAAAGAGTAAAGTTTCATAAAAATAGAGTTAAAAATAGATATCTTAGTTCTGCTTTGTATGTCCATGAAAAAGATACAGGCCACACTATTGATTTTGATGAAGCTAAGGTTGTCTTCTTTGAGAGAAATGAAATCAAAAGAAGAATTAAAGAGTCTTTATTATTGAAAATTTATGATTCTGAAGCAATTAACTTATTTAAGAGTTCTTTTAATATTAAGGGTGGATGGGAAGTGAATGGATTTGTGGGTAGTTTTTAATAGTATATATAATGTGTGTGTGTTTTTTTTTTTATTATTTCTTTACACTTGAGAAGTCTGCTTGTAGCAGTGAAACCTTAGGTTGTGTTTTAATATTATTTTTATTCTGGTCTGGTTTAATTTTAGATTTGGGGTAGTTTTGATATATATATATATATATATATATATATATATATATATATATATATATATATATATATATATATATATAGTAACGGGATGGGGGTATTAAAGAAAAAGAAGGAAGTTGAAATGAATCTGGGGGATGAAAAAACATCATCCCCAAGTAAATTAAATACAAATATTTACAAACAGTATAATAAAGTAAAATATATTTAAGGGATCATGAAACCAAAATCTTTGTGAGCATTGAGAGACCAGCCAGCTAACTCAGAAGAGCAAGTAAAATATAATTATAAATTTAACCACCACACTATCATTTAAAAAATAAGTACAAGTAAATACTTGAGAGAAATAACCATCCATCATCATCATTGATGGGAATAAATAAATCAATACAATAAATCAGAATAAAATCAACAGTCCATCTTGTGGCTGAATTTGAACAATAAAAAATATAAATCAACAGTCAACCTTGTGACTGGATTGGAAATGGGTCTTCTGTAGACCAGGCTAACCATTGAGCCTTTGCCAGCTTGGGCAATTATATAAACATAACTTGGATGCACCAGCTTAGTGCCCATCCATTAAAATACGTAAGAATCAGAAATCAAAACAATAATGCTGGGACATTTAAAACATGCTGATCATCATCAATGCTCAGGCCACTTGTACTGGCCACCTATAAACTTAAATTTTTAATAAGACTAAAGTAAAATAAAAAATAATAGTGTATGGGCTTTAAAGGGTATCCTCTTTTGCACCAACCATGATGATGATTGATCATCTCTGGATGCCCAAAGCACTAAACACATCCCCATTTATCCATGTCCAAATCTAGCTCAGGAACACAAGCTCTATTACTGTATGTGACCAAGAGATGATGGAATACAATTTTTAACAATTAAATATAAGTTTATTAATAACAATAAAAATAATGATTAAGGTCTTATAAGGGTTCTGATTTTGAAAAGTATACATTGAGTTACATGATTAATAAATTAGGTTTACTTAAAACCCATTCAGCACACAGGCACGTGACTTGATGCAAAATAAACATCTTTGAAGTAACATTTAATTTGGAAAATGATCAAAATTTTACACATAAGTGTCTCTCTGACACACATTGTTATTTACAATACAAGTGACATATATACGCACACATATGTGCGTGAATTTTCTGATTTTGATTAGAATACAATATAAAAAAATTATCGTATTTGTGACTGAAAAAATTACTATAAAAAAATTCAAATTATTACATTGATTTAAGTAATTACAATTTACAATTCATAATATTACTATAGTTTACATATATGCGCACAGACACGCGATTTATAACATACAATCTATCTATTTCAATTGACATTTAATAACAACAACAAAAAAATGATTAAAATTTACATATGTGTTATAATTAACAACATACATGTGTGTGCGTGAAATAACCTATTTGACTTGTTACAAAATAATTATCAAAATCTTACATTATATACAATGCAATAAATGATTGAAGTTTCAGTTAAATTAAATACATTTTACATACTAGGTTTACTGAAACACGTATATATAATTTGCACAGACGTGCGAAACATTAATTTATATACATAACATTTGTATTTATCACAATAAAAATATTAAAGATTATTTCGCAATTTAATTCTCTTTGCTGAATATAATCTTTTTCTTTAAAATAAGAACTATCAAATTTTTGACAAGTTAATTGAGTTAAAATGTCTTTCTTTTTTTCGAGTCTTAAAGATTTTTGGAAATCTTTTTCTTGATTATTAATTATAACTTTCTTTGTAGTTTTTTTTTTTCTTTCTAAAGTATAAATATAACTTTAAACAGTTTTTTTCTTTAATAAACAATTTTAAACTAATATCGTTTTATATATTTCTATCAGTTATAAAAATGTCATTTTACTATGGAAATTGTTTAAAACTTCCTTATGATATATCGTGCTACTCACCACCAGCTGCGTATAATAGATGACTCTGGTTGTCTTTCAAGTATATGGTATGATTATTTTGTGATTTTTGGCTGTTGCTATAAACACATTTTAGTTGTTTGTGTGTGAATCGACATGGGTATGTCTAAGGTTTTGAGAGTAATTCTGAAATATGATACACTTGAGTTATTTGCAGCTCTCTACAATATATTAACCTTAAATAAGTTAAAAATAAAAATAATTATAAATATTAAAAATATCTACTCTGACATTTACATATTAAATTAATTAATAAATAAAAGAAAAGTACAAGCAGAGTAAATTATGTCTTATAATCATTTTTATATAACTTATGATAGTGGTGGTGCATCACGGAACATCATTTCAAATCCGATAATTATTATCCAGTTAAAATAAAAGGGGGATTTTCTTTGTAAAAAGCGTTATCTTAAGTTAAGTTTGACAAATGTTGTTTAATTTAGATAATTAATAGCCATATGATATTTTTTTTGTAATGATGTCTGCCAGAAAATCTGAACCTTCCATAAGAAAGGGGATTTTAAAACAATTTTCTAGAGAAAAGAAAATGAACGCCAACCTATGAATAGAATAGTATTTAATCTCATGTTACCTCGATCTAGAAACAAATGGATGCCTTTACATATTGTATTGCAATTTACTTTAGAAAGAGTATAGAGATAAATTTATTAAATAAATTTCAAATCCACTCACACTAATATCTTCATGAAGATACAAGGAAACAGCAAGCTTCTATTTGAGATACCTGTACAAAGGTGTCTCAAATTTGGGACTGTTACTAACCATGTTTGTGCACAGCTAACATTTAATAGATAAATAATAGCACATCCATTTTTATTTTTTGTTTCCTTTCATACCTGAGCTCAAAGATATAAGAGGATCAGGTTTTTATGTTTTTTTGTTGATGGTATTATATCTATATTTTAAATATTTGCACTCGAATTAATTAATTTTTATAATCCTCAGTAATACATTTTTTGTTCTCAAGCATATGCATAGCATACGTATATTTTTTTATAGATCTTTGTTTTATATATCTTTCAGATAATGGACAAATAATAATAAGCAATTAAGAGAGAAATTATCCATTATTTATTTGAGGAAATTCTTACGATTCATTCTTTATCTGAGTTTTAAAGTGTAATTAAAAACTTTTTTATTTTATTAAATTAATCATTTTGTTAAAATTTAAAGTCGTTGAATATCCTATGTGGTATTCCAAAATATATCTAAATTAATATTAATTTCTAATATTAATTACACATATGCAAATGTAAGAAATTAAATTATGGTTACTAATAGATATTTACAAATGATTTCATTCTTCCCGTGATGATTGGAATGTTGGCTAGCGTTCATAAATAGACAAATCCTTTATCGTCACATTACGCATAAACCAATGCCAGAGAGGTGAGGTTGAGAGAGATGTTTGGGTGATTAATTCAATTACACTCATCCCGCTTATGTTATCAATATACAAATATGTGTATGTGTGCTCGCGCGTGAGTCAGATGCGTTACAACAGACTTTGAATTGTGTTTCTATTAAATATTTTCATTAGCTTATGATAAAATAATTTCATTAAAAAACTACTGGAGATTAATAGAATAACAGGAATCTAATAAACATCATTACTATAACATGTTTTTATTACAATTTAAATTCGCAAATACATTTTCAGCATGAAAATAAAATAGTATTTTTACATTTGAATTCTTGCCCAATAAAAATAATAGTAAAAAATAAGTGATTTGGAAGTTCCTATGCAGGAGGTCTTTAAGATTTGGAACCTAAAAATGAAATATATAATTCAATTTATTAAAATAGAATAACTTATACATACTAGTATATATTTCTTTTTATCAGTTAACCTAATTACAATCGCAACCAAAGTTGTTAACAGTAATTATTTTTACAATAATTAAATTTATTAAAAAAATCATAATTATCATAATAACTATTAATGATCCCATAATTAATATTTTTAAGAAAGAGAGAATGATACTTTATTTAATGAGGATTTTATTTTCTTCTATATGTGATTGTACTCACTTAATTCAACCATCTCAACAAGGGAGACCCCTTTCTCACTTTTATAATCATTCAAATTCCACTGAATCCATTTGTTAATTTCAAGAACTATTTTGTTTAATTTTGCCATTAATTACAACATTCTCACATTTTACAAAATAAAACATTATTTTTTTTTAAAAAAAGTAAACATTTTGGCTATACTATTTAACTATCCAACTTTCATCTCTTTATTACGTGCATATAGTGATAATATCGCTTTCATAATTAGATATAAGCAGAAATATTTTTTTTTGTTTAAAGCAAAATCCAGAAATGTATTATTCATATTTTACTACAATGCAAGATTTCTTGAAAATATACAATTTCATTGTGAATAAATATATAAAAATTGTAAGATATACGTATATTAAGTGCTGTTAGTAAAGCAATAGAAACAGAAACATACATTAAGGATTCAAAGGTAGCTCTGCAATAAAGAGGTAAAAACAGATTTAGTAAAAAAAAAAAAAAAAAGCAGTTTGATTTTATTTGAATTTGTTCAGCAAATTATTCCATCAATGCTGAAAACAAAAATATTAAATTAATCAAAACAAGACTCATTTACAAATAAAATTGCTTATTGGAATTTATTTTATATAGTAATTTCACAATTTTCAAACAAATACCAAACTACAAATTAAATCAAGAAAAAAAAAGTATTATAATCGATCTATGGCAAATTAAAATATTGGATTCATATGTTTGCAAATAGTATATTAACATTCTAAATTTGATTATTGAACATATGTTAAAAGTTTTGTAATATATATATATATATATATATATATATATATATATAAGCTTGTTTAGAGCTATTAGCAGACTCTATATATATATATATATATATATATATATATATATTTAGGTACTTACAACTGCAGATCACTTTTAAGTGAAGGAAGATTGCAAGAATTAGAAGAAGAATTGTCTTATATTAAATGGGACATTATTGGACTTTGTGAAGTTAGAAGAAAAGGTGAAGAGACAATTGATTTAAAAAGTGGACATATACTCTATTATAAAGGCACACATATTGGAAATACAAGTGGAGTAGGATTCATTATAAATAAAAAATGGAAGAACAATATTGTGGAGATTGATGGTGTATCAGACAGAGTTGCAAGATTAGTTATACAACTTAATGGCATATACCAAATGCAGATAATTCAGTTTTATGCCCCAACAAGTTCTCATAGTGATGAAATAGTAGAAGATTTGTATATGGATGTACAAAAGGCTTATGATCAGAGTAAACAACATTTTAAAATTGTTATGGGAGACTTTAATGCTAGAATTGGTAGACAAATGAAAGATGAAATTCCTGTAGGTAATTTTGGTTATGGTAATAGAAATGAGAGAGGACATAGACTTGTGGAGTTTGCAGAAAAAGAAAAACTTTATATTATGAATTCATTTTTTGAGAAAAAAGTTAAAAGGAAATGGACATGGAAGCATCCAAATGAAGGTACAGCAGAATTGGATTATATTTTGACTAACAGGAAATACATATTTCAAGATTGTAATGTTCTTAATAAATTTAACACAGGAAGTGATCATTGATTAGTAAGGTGTAAGTTACGTGTTAATGTAAAACTAGAGAGACAAAAATTATTAAGAAAAACAATATTTGCAGTTGATATTCCTAATCTTCAGAAACATTCTAATGAATTTAAATTAGAACTTACAAATAGGTTTCAAGTGTTAGGAGATTTTGAACATGATTCAGATTTGAATGAAATTAATATGAAAATAACTGATACACTTTTAAAAACTGCAACAAAGATAGCTGGTAGAAAAAAGCAGCAATTGACTAATAAAATTTCTACTGAGACTAGAGAATTTATGAAGAAAAGAAGGAATATGAAGATATACAAAAATGATGTATTAAAAAGAATTGAATATCTCGAATTTTGTAAAATGGTACGGAAAAGAGTTGAAAATGATATAAGAAAGTATAACTGTGAAATAGCAAGGAAAGCTGTAGAAGAAAATAAAAGTCTCAAGAATGTTAAACAACATTTTGGTATTGGTAGGAAATTTATATCTGCAATAAGAAAAAAAGATGGAAATATTACTAAAAAGAGAGATGACATCATGAAATTGGTAGAAGATTTTTATCAAGAATTATATAGTAATAAAGAACAAGTACCTCTATATCTATTACATCTTCCGAATTGCCCAGAATTTTAAATGAAGAAATGAGACATGCAATTAAATGTATGAAGAAAGGAAAGGCTCCAGGAAATGATGGAATTATAATTGATATATTAAAAGAAGCAGGTGAAGAAATAGAAACAATTTTAGCAAAGTTATATACCAAATGTCTAAATGATAAAGATGTACCGGAAGATTGGAAGAATGCAGTAATAATATTAATATTTAAAAAAGGTGATAAAGAAGATATTAGAAATTACAGACCTATCAGCCTTTTATCAGTTTTATATAAAATTTTTACCAAGATAATTACAACTCGTCTACAGAGAACTTTGGATTTCCACCAACCAAGAGAACAAGCTGGATTTAAAAGTGGTTTTAGTACAATAGATCATATCCAGGTATTGAGAGAAGTCATAGAAAGGACAAATGAATATGAGTTGTCATTATGTTTTGGATTTGTAGATTATGAAAAGGCATTCGATTCTATACACATTTCTTCAGTGATTAAAGCATTGGATCATCAAGGTATAGATCCAGGATATTGTCATATTTTAAAGAATATTTATAAAAATGCAACAGCAACACTTATATTACATCATGATACTAGAAAAATCAACATTGAGAAAGGTGTAAGACAAGGTGACTCCATATCTCCAAAACTTTTTATAGCAGTGCTGCAAAAAGTATTTTGTGGATTAAAATGGGAAACTAAAAGAATGAAAGTAAATGGAGAGTATTTAAGTCATTTAGATTTTGCAGATGATGTAATTATTTTTGCAAATAATGCTTCAGAGCTGCAGGAAATGTTGCAGGAGTTAGTAGATGAAAGTAGAAAAGTAGGACTAAAGATAAATGTTAAAAAGACTAAAGTAATGTTTAATCGATTTGCTCAAAATATGAAAATAAAGATTGATTATGAAGAATTAGAAGAAGTTAACAGTTACAAATACCTTGGTCAGATTATTAATACAGATGGAAACATAATGGAGGAAATTAATCATAGAATTAAACTTGGTTGGAGTGCTTTTGGTAGAAATAACTTGATACTAAAAGGAAATATGCCTATGTGTTTGAAAAGAATGGTTTTTAACAAATGTGTTTTACCAGTTTTTACTTATGGATCTGAGACTTGGACACTTAATAGAAGAGCAATACAGAGACTTCAGACCACTCAAAGGAGTATGGAGAGATGTATGTTGGGAGTAACAAGAAGAGATCGAAAATGCAATGTATGGGTAAGACAACAAACAGGTGTTACTGACCTTATTGAAAAAATTAAAAGATTGAAATGGAGTTGGGCTGAACATATTGCTAGAAGAAATGATAATAGATGGACAATTGAAATTTTAAACTGGATTCCAAGAGATTGTAAAAGACCCAGAAAGAGACCACATGTGAGATGGATGGATGGAATAAGAAAATGTGCATGGGTGTTGTGGAAAAGAGAAGCTAAAGATCGGAGAAGATGGATTAAACTTGGAGAGACCTTCATCCTGCAGTGGATTGATAATGGTTGATGATGATGATGATGATATATATATATATATAACCAATTGGGTTACATAACACACAATAATATAGTGTGTGTACACACACATATATTGTACCGGTCAAAATTGTATGTTAACACGATTCAAAGCCTGGGTAAAAGTACCTCGAATCCAACCAAATGTGAGATCAAAGATAAAGAATACTTATGGATTCTGCCCTGTTTACCATTTCTCTAAATCTGTAAATTAATTAACAACATTTTTGAGGCAAGCAATTAATCTTTTCCAAACTCTGACCCACTAGCAGCAACAGTAGAGCATGAGCCTCAACTAATTCCTATGTATAACTCTAATTATTAACTTTAATTAGACTATCTATTTATTTAATTATAAAATGGTATGTGTGTGCTCTTGAGTCATTAGATAGCAGCACAATAATTAATGAAAACTACTAATTTAGAATGAAGGATTAGAGACGAACCACAGGTAGCTTAAATTCACAGATATATTTAATAAAACATTTTTATAATTTATCTAATGTCTTTGATTTGATTTCATATAAGTTAGTCAACACAAATTTCTCTCCTGTTATTTATTATGTCTCTGGCAAGAGAGCAGTATAGTTTATATGCCAATCTAACAAATGTAAATGATTATCGATTTGTGGAAGATATCCACCCAAGTCTGAGATATAGGAATGGATATTTTTAAAAAGGTATAATAAACAATTTTATTCTGATTGAATTTATTTTAAGAAAGAAATGATTAACTCAAACTATAGGAATTGGTGTCAGAGAGAGTGACACATTTAAAATATAAATGGATCAAACTATTCGCAATTAAATATTTCAAGATTTAAAATACATAAATCAATCAGATCATGGTCAATCCGCCATAATGTGCTCAGACAAAGGAAAGTTAACAAATCTCAGTATTCGATATTACATTACTAGCATAGACTCAATTTACCTGTCCCTGTTTCCGTGATGCCAAGAAATAAAAAAAAAGAGTCTGTGCCATTGGCAAACCTAAATTATATTTCAGGTGAAATAATGAGGATCACCAAGGCTATCAAAGCTCCACTTACCCTGGGTCTTCCCATTTTAGCTTTCATATCCTGACAAGAAAATTGATGGCCAGACAAAGAACAAAAGACAAGTAATTAAACAAAATACCAGCAAGGCAAAATATGAGTACTGGAGAATATATTTTAGCATTTAAATATATAATTGTGCTGTGCTATAAAAATTACAGAAATGCATATGGATTGATCAAGATCAGACCAACAAGAATAAAATAAGGATTAATTATTATTACAAATATTTATAATGAGCGACATGTATCGCACTTCAACACAAAATTCCACTACTTTTCAAATGACATTCTATTTCTCTCTTATTATGTAACATAAATATAATTTACAAACTCCCTCCCTTTCACTTTTTAAAAATGAAATAAATTAAACTAAATAAACTCTCATACTTGAATCTCACATCTCCCTACAACTAAACCGTGTATGTATTGTACCGGTCGAAAACGACCACCCCGCATGTCAAATCGGATTCAAACTCAGCTTAACCAAAACTGAATTCAAACCCAACCTAACAGCTCGGATAGCAGAAATCGACGGCACAGTGCTATGTGCCAAGAACTAGCTCAACGGTTGGTGAGGACTAGAGATTCCTGAGTAACACTCATATCTAAGAATTTATATACTTTGAATAATCTTACAAATCGAATCATATGTATGTTCGGGTTGCCAACACAGACAGCGGGTATTAACATTTAAATAATTATAAAAGGAATAATGAACTAAGAAAACCAAGTATGTTAGAAAATATTTAATACTAATAATAATTTGTTTTGTTCAATAAAATATAGATAGCATTAGTTACCTCTAGTCTTTAAAAGCATTTATAAATATAATCAGAGTAGCGATCCTTATCATATGCCAACAAGTATTACACAACATGGGATTCTATATCTATGCCCCCAACGAGAAATATAAAGGTGGATAAAGGTATTTATTTAGAACGGAAATGATTGTTCTAATTTTATTACGGTGGAATGTGAGATTTATCTTCACATTCGGAAATCTATTCATGAAGAGCAAAACGTATTTTAAGGCATAACTTTAATCTTGATTTGAAACCTGGTTTAAACTAAATATATTTGAGAATTGGTTCGACTTTAATTTAAATCACTTCATCACGAATTACGAGTACGGAGCGGGTTTTACCGGGACAAAAATGCAACGGTGCTTGACGAATTACGAGGCAGAGAGTCAAATTTAAAGATGATCGCTAGTCGATGATCGAAGTCTTATGGCGGCTTGCATTTGGCAAGTCTTACGCCCTTTGACTAATGAATCGGAAAGGAAGTACTTTCTTCCTGGAAAAATTTAAATAAGAGAATGATCACCGACCAGCCTAACGGAGCGGAAGATGGCCCTACGTCAGCAACGTTTGATGATGATGACTTGGTAGTCATCGTTGAAAATAAAACCCATGTAGACTGCTCTACGTGATGACTTGACCAATTAATTAAAGTCAAACGAGCTTTAAGAAAACTATTTGAAAGTATTGGAAACTATATTAACTATGCCTTAATATCGTGCCCTTCCTGAATATTAATATAAAATAACAAAAGTGGAATTAAAATACATTTAACCCTTTATCGACCCTTTTTGCAATAAGACATTAAAGATTATATTTGCATAGATAAATATTAGTGGAACAAGAAAATCATTTAACATTATGTGAATATATATAAATACTTATAACTTAGATAGGAGCTGGGGACATAGGTGAAAAATTGAGCTAATAATTTATTATTAGCTAAATGTAAAAATAGTAAACCTGTAATATTTTCTTTCGACTCGATGATTAATAGAACTTATCAATTTAGTTCTAATGGGCGAGAATTACTATTTGAAATTAATGTTATATTATTTGCGTGAGGCAAATGGAATCAAGGAACTCATCGAGTCGAAAGATTATTGGCATATAATTTTTAAATACGACATTAATAAAGTACACTAACATATATATATTAAACGGACCGCCAGGTAAGAAAAGAAAAAGTTTAAAGACTAGAGATTTAAAGAATTACGTTATATATTTACAGTAGCATTTTAGAAATAAAGGGTGTTACAAAGATTTTACATTAAAGAATAAAAGAGCTCTTAATAAGGAGGAGTGTAAAATAAAGTTCGAACTGGCCAGAAAGTTTAACGTTCATTATAGAAACATATATTACCCCTTCCGTGCTGGTCCTTAAGTCACACCTCCAGGTTGTTAAAACATAGGCACCATTTGGTTGATTATTGGAATAGCATTTTTAGTAGCTTTTCATGATGTTAGCAGAATGATCGATCCGGAAAAGGTTCAGCAGCTCCAGTGATGATTTCTCGGGACTTTAGGAACCGTAGCCAGATTCCTGATGTTTTAGCCGACTATCATGATGAAATACAATTATTATACGCACAGAGTTCACTGCACTACTCTACAACAAAGCTTGATCTTCCTTTTTTTCTGACTTTTCAGGGCTATATATATTGTCCAGATGCCTTAAGGCTAGCGCTCATTTTATTATCAATTAGTTGTTTTCCAAAACATTCCTTCGATAAGCTTTCAAACTAATTTGTGAATTCCTTTCCTAATTAGAAAATGAATTCTTAAAGTCTGAAATGATTTTAATCAAAAATTGAATTCTTATCTTTTTTTTAATTAATAAAACTTTACTGTTGTTTTTTTGAGAATTTGAAAGCCCATGGAAGGAATGTAGCTTTTAATCGCAAAACTTTACAGATTATTTAAAAGTAAAAAAAAAACAAGTATTCCCGACGCAATGAAACTTTCGAAAATTATATATATTTAAATATTTACAAATATATACGCACAATCCACGCAATTGTAATATATATAAATTCATGAATATTTTATCATGAATTTATTAAGAGAATTGCTCAATTTTAAACTGAAACTAATTGATTTTAATACACATTTGAAATAAATTATTCATTATGGAAATTAGCGTGGATTGGACGTATAAAGCCCCATTGCATCGGAAATTTAAGGTTAGTATTAGGGTAACTAACATGAAGCTAGGATCGAACTCAGATCCGACTGCTTCAGTATAAATATATAAAAAACGATACATAATAATATAAAATAGTTTCACCTTGACAAAACAAAGGTTGCTCCTAGTATTAATCTTCAGAGCTAGAAAATTATTCATTTTTATTTACTGACAAATGTTGGTCGGGAAATAGGCAGCAAAATATTTAAGTAAAGCTTTTGTCAAGATGAAACAAAATTGGCATATACTCATTTCATTTTAAGTAATTAATAATAAATTTTCTAAACTGCAATTAGAAGGAAGTTTAGCATTAAGAAGAGGCTTAATTTTAAAACAGATAGAAAGATAGCAAAAACATTAGATTTTAAGTAATAGCAAGTATATTTTACTGACTATTAAATTAAATATTTTAAATTACATTTAAATTATGTTATGGGGATTACATTTTAGAAAACATTTCAATTAGCAGGAGTTACATTATTTGGTCAGTGGAGTTTAGAAGAATAAATTAGGTGGTTGGAAATAACAAATTGGAAACATATTACCTAATTTATTATGAGTTCAAGTGGAAGTTGGAATCCCACAATGAAAACTGAATTTCCGCACAGGCATAGCTAGCTATGAATTGAATAAAAGAGTTCAACAATTCAGCAGTTAATTTTGATGAATTTTCTCCGGCATTTGGTATTGGATGATCATCTTTCATACAGTGGGAGATGGTCAAGTTAAAACCCATCTACCCAACTACCATGCTTTCAGATATTAAAAATTTAACTCACGTAGGTTCGTCAGGAAATCACTGACAAAAACTGTGATTGGCTGGCTTCTATTCTTCTCTTTGGCTATTTATACCTTTTTAAAACTATTTTTGGGAAATTCCCTTTTTTATATGCTCCACGCTAAGTGACAATGCTGGAATACCTAAAGTATATTGGTATTCTATTCTTGAGATCAACTTTCCAATAAACCCAATGATTTGTTTCAAATCCATTTTTAATTAAATGTAGATTTGCAGAATTTATATTTCAAATTATCTTTTCTGTTTTAGTTTTACTTTAATTAAAAAATTCATTACCATTTTGTTAATGGATTTTCTTTTGTTTGACGCTACGGAATGTTAGTAAGGTTTATCGTGAAAGCAAATCTCCAGAATAAAATACTTAAAAAAAATATCATATTAAAAATTTATATATTGATTTTTATAAAAGTTTCCATCTGTAATTCTATATATATATACACACATAAAGGAAAAGTAGAAATAAACACGAAAATAAACTTTTGTAGATATTTTTTTACATTCACTGAATAAAATAATAATAAGGAAGGGGTTCAATAACTCTTTAGTTTAAAATAAAATTTCATTATGAAATAAATATTTTTAAAAGGTCTAATAAATATTATTATAAATCTGATTTTGAAATTTAAAAGAAAATTATTTTTTAAAATCATTTAATTTAAACTTGTATAAAATATCTTTTTTAATTAATACTTGTTAGCATTTGTATTATCTAGTTAAAATTTTTTGTAGATTAAAAAGTCTAAAGGATTATCACACCTTTGGTCAAATTTCAAAGATTAAAATAAAACATGAATATCACACTTTGATCAAAATTTCCAACTTGTTTTTAAAAGAATTAGACAGACTGAAAACAGTCATTAGGTTTTTATTACCTGAAGCAACCAAGATTATAAAAAGACTGATAAAGAAATATCAGTTAGTTTTTGCTTGCAGTTTTGTAAGAGTTGGCCAGAAGAGTCTGTTTTTAATAAGATGCACTGTTTGAATATTATTTTTAAGACAGTTCTTGTCTTAATACTTTTGAAAAGCAGTTAGCTAAGAGTTAGCTGCAAATTCTGGTTTAATGTTTTGAGGAGCAGTTGGCAAAAAGTTTGCTGTAGTTTACAGTACTACTGAAGGTCGTTTTCCATAGTTAGAGAAAGAATATGAAATAATTGCAGGACAATAGATCTAGAAATGGCTGCTATTTTTCTTGACATGAGTTTTGATTTACATGAAGCTGAGTCACTTCTGAATCATCAGCCTGAACAAATGAGGATAAAAATAATTTGATGGCCTGAAGCTTATCAATATTCAAGTCTAAGTGGAACCAACTGCAGAAGAGAGAAAGCCAACCAAACCTGAATTATATACTTTTACCTGATAATGACAATTTCCTGGTTTGACTAAAAAATCAGGTTTCCCATAAAAGACACCAGCTGAATAAAGTACTTATATGTATGCTGCTGTGTCTATATGCAGAGAAGCACAGATAAACATGTATACAAAAGTGAGTTGTTTTTAAATAATTCATTTGGAAAATATTTTAAATCTATATTTTTAAATTTAAACACATTTATAATTAGTTATAGGGTAACCTGATAAAAAGTTTTCTAACCTCTCAAAAATTGACTATACTTTTTTAAAAGAATAAAAGAAAGCTGTAATAGAATTTGATGACTATTTTTAATTATATCTATGCTTTGTTTATACACATGTATATGTATAAAATTTTCTATAAATTTTCCAAATGAAATTAATTATGAAAACATAATATTATTGCTATTAAATTAAAATATAATGTAAATGTCAGTATGTGCATAAAGATATATGTAAATTTTTAAACATTTATAGTATTTTTATACCCAACTGAAAAGATTAATCATGTATTTATTATTTGATATGACAAATGTAATATAAATCAATTGTACTGCATATTTATGTATGCACATATGTCAATGCTTGCCAAATAAGACATATATGCAAATTTTAATCACTTTTACTCCCATCAATGATGTTGATGGATGACTCTCTACTTATTTATAATGCTGGTTAATTATGCTTTTAGTTGCTCTTCTGATCTCTCAGAGATTCTCTAATATCATGCTCTTATAAAATACTATATTACTTATAATTTTTTAATAAAATTACTCAAATATTATATTTTTTGTAAATTGGAATATTTTTCTGTACTTGGGAGTGATGATGATTTTTCACCACCCTAGGCTCACACTTTTTCTTAGAGCCATATCAGCTGATGGAAGAAGTTTTTGAGTGGAATTGTAGAGTGTGTAAAACTCCTTACACACACACACACACACACACACACACACATATATATATATATATATATATATATATATATATATATATATATATATATATATATATATATATATATAACTTAAAGATTAACTTAAAAAAAATGCTGATGACAAAAGTCCATTTAAATTAAAATAAATATTAACATGATTATTTTTTAAAATCATATATATATATATATATATATATATATATATATATATATATATATATATATATATATATATTGTGCCATTACAATTTAGTCATTAGCTAAATTGATAGCAATGTGCATGAGAGAAAATGAACAAAAATCATTATCACATTTTTTATATAAAAAGGAAGCTGTAGGGCATCCAAGTTCAAACCCTACAAGATCCAGTTCTAAAAGCTTTAGATAGAAAGAGAGTGGGTCAACAATTAATATTGTTTGTGTGTTGATAGAAAGGTAATACACACATTTAAACTATTCAATTTTTAATTTTTCTGTTAAAAAGCAAAGTTATAACGCATACGTATAGGCAGTGTATGTGTAAGCTATTGATTGTTTTATATTTCAGATATTTAACTATGCTTGATCAATTCTAATATCTTATTCTATACTTCTATTTTGCTTTTCTATAATTGTAATTGGGATTTAAAAGTTACAGATTTAATTTTAAATATTGGGGTTATAATTACTAAGCTGGCAATTAGATTATTGTAATGACAGTTTATGAATGATTTGAAATGATAAAGTATGTGTGTACATTACATACAGAAAATTACATTTATTAAATATTGAAAGAAAAACAAGGGTTAAATCTGTCAAATTATTTTTTACAAATCTGTTGAATCAGATATCTATTTTTGTAGCAATTTTGTTTTTGTAAATAATTGTTTGTCATTTTGGGAGCTTAAGCTTGGTGGGAACTCTAATTTAGAAATTGTCTCATCTTATGATTAAAGAAAAGAAACTTCAATTTTAGATATTACAGATATATGTGAAAAAGAAAAAAGGATTAAGTCTATTTTTTTAAGACAAAAGTGTCTGAAAACCAGGTGTGTGATTTTTTGGGTTGGTCAAAAATAGCAATTCAACTATCACTCTAATTGGGTGAGTTGACTCAAAAATCGGATATAAAAGCAGTCTGGAAAATCAGTTGAGTTATTAGATTATTGTTATTATAATATATTGTGAGAGAGACTTTTTAAAAATTATTGAAACTAAAGCAGACAAACATTTTTAGTTCGGCTAGATAGTTTTTTTTAAATCATTTTTTTATGAAGTTTTGAATGTTGAAAATATAATAAATGACAGGGTAGAAAAATTATATATGTGTCCCATCAGGACCTGACCATTGTGGAGCTGCAGATCATATAGGAAAGAAAAGATGTCTTGTCTGAAAAATAATATTCTACACCTTTCAACTGACCAGAGAAATAAGATGTTTTAAATAGAAAGAAGAAAACATTCACCTGCATTCGAAAGAGATCAGAAAGATGAATTAATCTACTAATAAATATTAATCATCAAGTCCATTTAATTGTTCCAGCAACTGAGTTTAAAACCCAGGAAATTTATAAACGTGAAAACAACTGCTGTATTTCATCCACTAAAAGAATCATGCTTGACAGGAAGAGAAGAAAAAATTAATATAAAGATTTCCAAATTGTCCACTAAAGCAAATAACCTCAATAGGATCATCATCATCAAATAATTATACATGTTAAGAAAGAGATTGTTGCAAAGAAACACAGAAATTTTTGCTGCCAAAGATAGACATTAAACAAGAGAAATTTGACTCATTAGAAGTTGCTACAAAGAACTGGTAGTATAAAATTTTTTTTGATCTATTTTCTTTATGATAGAAGAGTCTTAATAAAATTTTAGCAATAAAGTGGTATATTTTATTTAAAGAACTTTTAAAGACTATTCGGATCGATTAAAACCAAGAATGTCTTACTAATAATAATTTTGAGCTTCATAAATGATCTGAATGTATCAAGAGTATTTGATTATTAATTTACAGTTATGAAATATTAATGTGTAAAATAATTTTTGTATTATTATTTTGGTTTTAAATAATATTTTGCTATTATGGCATAAAACACGCACATACATAATAATATTTATATGTGTATAATTGCGAGTGAATGTGAAGTAATAAGTAGTATTAAAATATTAAATTAGTTTGTTTTAGGAAAATATAGCATTTCAGCGCTTAGAAGAGAGGGGGAGAGAATAATTTAAACTTTTTTCTAAAACTTGCTCTTTCCAATTTTACTAACAATTATTTTTGTCATTCTACTTACATGTTGGATTTATAAAGTATGTGTGCCAATGAGTGAATATTTTTTTTATGAAATACTTTTCTTGTGGATGGAACATTTTAACAAATCGGTTACCCAATTTAATACAATATATTTTTGAAATACATTTACGGGTAAGGGGGAATAATTTAAAATTTAATGTTATGATTTTAAAACAGTCGATTATGATATTGTTGTTATTGTTAATATAAATTTTCATGTAGATATAGAAATTTTTATGTATATGTTAGAAATGCAGCAATAAATATTAGTTTATTTTATTAAATGAGGCATATATATTTCATTAAGAGTAGTCTTTATCAAGTGTGATCATTCATCATCAGTGGTTGAATATAGGTTGTTTAAGATATGATTAAATATGCTAAGATTAACAATAATTATGAATTTGTTTATAAAAATTAGGTTTTATGTTTAAGCTTAGTCCTAAAGCTGTGGTTGAAACCATTGTCATTATCATTATCATTATCATCACTATCATCATCAACGTTTTAATTAATATGTTTAAAGGCCATAAATAAATATTGATTCCATAATATTTAGTGATTTCTTAGTATTATTATAACCACCATCCTATCATCTATTTCATGCAAGGATGAGTGAATTGCCATCCTAAATTAATAGTAATCTGAGCTAGTAAAATTTATAAAAAATATTGAAACACATTTGTTATGCTAAGGTCTAAGAAATGATTTATGTTTAATAAATTTTATGAATTCCACTTCAGTTTAAAGATGTTTTATGTGACCTAGGTGTTTACTTAAATATTAGTGCATACAGTGCTATGAGTCTAAAATCAAAATCATACATTTTGTAAGAAATAAGGTACCAAAAGCGATTCAAACCCGGTACATGTGAAAGGTTATTAGATATAACTGTGTCTAGATTCAAATAATCTAGTGGTGCCCTGCTAGACCATATTCACTTGGTATTTGTTTGGATATGCACTTAACATCAAACCAAGAAATGAGAGTGGATAAAATCTACTGTCTGTATACCTGAGAAGGTATTTGATTGAGTTACCAGTGTACTCACTCACTTGATTTCCATATACCTAAGTTATAGTAGTTTGTTCCTAATAATTTGTTTATAATTATTGATATTGTAATATCTTGACAAATCTAATTATAGAAGTATGTTTCATTTAATCTAATGACCCTTAATATGATTGATAACTCAGTCTGATCTTTTGTTATATAGATTATGTCATGTTAATATAAGTTTAAATAAATTCTGATCAGTTTCATTAAGTTTATTTACAACTTGTTTGAATTAATATTTCTAAAGACTACTTATTGAACACGTTTATTTACTTACAATGTTGATTTCATTTATTTGTTTAGTGGTTTATGCTTAGCAAGTTGCATACTTAATTCTTTTCGCTTTCATATAAAATAAAAGCTACAATTACTTTTCATTTATTAAGTTAAAGATTTATATTTGAATCTTTTCTTAATTATTTTATATATATATATATATATATACATATATATATATATATATATAAATAATTAAGAAAAGATTCATTTAAACTTGATTTAAATATATATATATATATATATATATATATATATATATATAATGATTATTTAAATCAAGTTTAAATGACTATATTAATCATTGGACACTATTATACATTTTAGTTCATAATAATGAAAATGTCATTTTGCAAATTAATCTTGATATAGACTATTTCTTAATATATATGATATAGATTTTAAATAAACTATTGTCTATTTTGTTTATTAAAATTCTAGTGTCAAGTTGGTTTGGTATTTGTTTAATAAATAAATATTATTAGTAGATTTGTAATCTATATTGGATTGTCAACGAATTGGCTGGGTTTTAATAGTTATAATATATATATATATATATATATATATATATATATATATATATATATATATATATATATATATATATATAAAATCAGTACTCAGATTATATTAAGATCTAAATGCTTTATGGGAAAGGTTTCTATCTTATCCACTCTCCAATTCTTATCTGATGATGGAATGGCTGAACAGTTGGAAAGTATTGACACCTGTCCACTCATTATATATATATATATATATATATATATATATATATATATATATATATATATATATATATATATATGTGTGTGTGTGTGTGTGTGTGTGGTATGATCAAAACCAAATGATGAATGCTGGTTTAGCATGAAATATATTGAAAATCATTTATATGTTTCACATGTATGTGAGCAAGTGTATTTGGTATATTGGATAAAGCAGATGATTATAGGCAACTTGAAATATTGGATTCTTGTCCCCTTTAATTAAATTTAGGTTAAGTATATATATTATCCTTGTACTTTAGTAAAACATTAAATAACTTCCTTTTCTGTTGAAAAGTATTTGTCTTTTTTATTAGGAAACAAAATTAAAACCAGCAGTACTGTATTATAAATTAACATTCTTATTTTAACTTTTAAATGAAGATTACAATAGACACCAAAAATACATATAATTCTTAAAACATATTGAAGATCTAGAAAGAATTTTCAAATTTGGTATCAAAACATTAAAAATTTTTTCAATGCTGTTTAATGTCTAAGAAGCTATGCCACTTACCTAATCTATTATAGTCCCATATTGTTCTGACTAATATTTCTTTCCTGTATACAAAATGTAAGCTATTTCTATTGAATCTAAATCGATTAAACTTTGATTTTTAAATTTTATTCTAACTTTAATAATAAAATAGAATAAAATAGTCTACAAATAAACTTACAATCAAAAGAACAGAAAATGTAACTTAAATAATAATATTTGAAACCAATGAAATCTTTCTTATATAAGAGTTATTTTTAAAATGTTAATCAATAAATATATATTTCTCTTAAATCATTAAAATTATACTTTCAAAATTCAAAATCTTTTGAAATGTTTTTTTTAATTATTATAATTTATTTCCCTATGTGTTTACTGATCGCACTAATTAGTGTTTGACTTAACTTGTAAAAGTTCTGATGATAATTTGATTGTCCTAATATTCTATTTTTAAAAATAAAATTTTTGTGCTCAAAATAAATCATTAATAATTTACATTATTCATTGTTAATAATAATGATACAATTATTGTACAAAAATAATCTAGAATTTTACTAGATTTGCAAATAAGCCCATTTTTTGTAAGAAAAATAATTTTTTCTCAATAATCTCAAAAATGATTGACATCAGAAACACAAATGCAGTTAAAGCCTTTTATAGTTTACTAAATTTTACTATTTCTCAGCATCTATGAATTTTTTTGGAACTAAAATTTTATTATAAATGTATATTATTTAATATAACATTATAAAATTTTAAAAATAAATCTTGCAAAAACGGTTCATGGGTGACAAATAAATTTACAATGGAATTATTTTACTCAAAAAATTGTTAGTAATGTAGTATATAGAGACAAAAAACTTAGATATAATCAGCTTCATTTAAAGTCCAAATATGTCTTTGTATATGTGTATATTATTCATTGCAGCTTAAACTGTAGATTTGATAGTAAAAAATTATTATCTAAATGATAAAACAATTCAATTGCTTTATCACCTTGTAATGTTGATAGTAAATTCTGTCCTGTATCAGCTCAATATTGATTTTTCTCCTTATATATATATATATATATATTGTACCGGGTCGAATCGCTGAAACCACCTACTTATACGTATATATATAAGTTTTGGCCGGTTTCAAACTCCTTCATAATACATTTATAATCTTATAAAGGTTACGTGAATGAACCGGCACGTTCGAGCAAAATGGGAGATCTTATTGATAGCTTTAACTATCAACAATGGCCCATCTCGTCTGCTAGATTCAAACCCCTACTATCCAAATACTTTATTTGTTTCGGGGTAAACCCCAGGGCGCCAGCTAGTCTGAAGACTAACATATTCAGGAAATAGGCTCATAATCCAGCGCTCGAAACAATTCCCTTAACTAGCCCAGTCTAATCAGTAATAAAATATTGGTAAGAAAAGATTGATAAAAAGAATTGACCGACAGATAAAGTTTAAATTTAAAGACAATTTATTTTAATCAACCTTAATTAAGTTTAAAGATAATTTACTAACTAACATAAACGCATTATAAACATTTTATAAATCCAATTTTAACACACGCACATTTTTAAATTAACACATGATAAAGCAAAAATAATCTTTGACATTTTAAATTATCTCACATTCGCAAACATAATAATAAAGCATTTATAGCATTTGAAACTCACGCACACATATCAATAGTTCATTTTATGTATGATAGAGTTCATATAATTTTAATCTTGAATCTTTACGGATTACAGTGGTGACTACTACGTGTAAATGATAATAATAAAACATATACCTAGGATTTTTTTCTTGTCATTGGCTACTTCTGCTGCTTCTGATGAATTATATCTAACCGGTTAGATTTTGTTTATTGAAGAGAATTTATGGTAATCCGTTGGTTTCTTCTTGGAGACAGTTGCACGCTTTGACGGAGAGTTTCAGAGTTGTTATGCCGACATTATTTCACAGGCAGGTTGTGATGATCTTGTTGGACTCAAAAGGCTGAAGCAGAAGCGTATATTTCCAAGGCTGCTCAACAGTGCATGTTGGTTGCTGTATACATAATAGAAATTGTACTGAAGCAAACTGTCACTGGAAACTAGACTGAATTGCAAACTCCCACTGAATTGCAAACTCCAACTGAATGTCCGATAAAATCTAGCTATTTATATCTGTGAATTGTTTTCGTTTTCATATCCTCCGGCAAACAGTGCAATAGGTGTTGTCGAAATTCCTTGATAACTAATTCTATGACAACCTGTTTTTGATTGATTGTTTGATTAGTAGTAGCTATTTTAAAACATGTTGTTTTCATATCTTTAATTAGTAGTCCACCACTGTGTTTTTAAATACATTTCATTTCAATATTTATTTATTTATTTATTTTAATATTATTCTAACACGCATTATATTAATGAGCTAACATTTATTTCTATTTACCATCGCACATATATACACATTTATTCTACTAAACTGGAATGAAAAGAGATTTTTAACTTTTAATTTATAATAATAACACTCTTTCTTTTATAAACTCTTAGTTTGTTTTTTTTATATATAGGAAAACTCCCTCTCCCCTCTTTAAAGTAATTAATTGTAACTTTCAAATTCTTTTTTCCGAAAGATTTTGATAATAATTTTTATACAAAATTATTTTATGTACATGTGCCAATTTGGCATTGGCACATTACACCCCCCTCTGTTTTAGAGTAAAATGCGTCATTTTTGACCATTTTATCTCTTGCAATTTTAATTGTTGACTATAAAGATTTATTAATTTTTTTATTTTAGATAATTCCTACACATGTGTATACGTGCAGCATAATTCTACACCTACTAATATTCTAGATATCGAGTTATTACTGGACTTGCTTACAGGGAATCTATAATAAATAAATCCCTTTTTGCACTCAATCATAAGGTGCAGCAGTACCAAGAAAATTACCTAAAAGGATATCTGGATAAATACATTTAAGATACTCATCATAAGGTATCGTATTTACCGAATATTACCAGTGTATGTGCGTGTATGTACACATGTATACTTACACGCTCTTAATACACCTTAGATTGACTTTTATTTTTTATTAATAATCTTCCAACCTTATTTTTAAATTTACACAAACAATATTTTACACTATTCATTTATATTCCAGTATTATTTATAACCCTTAAGAAACATTATTTAAATAAGATTTTTAATCATTACGAACATTACTTTAAATATTAGTTTTACGATACTATTTTTAAACCATTTTTTTAACTTCTTTATCTATGTGCGTGTATTCAGACAAACTATTTTTATTATATTACGATCCATTATTTTTTCAACTTTTATTAACTTGCGTATATTCAAAACTATTTTATTTTATTGTGCACGTACTCAGAAAAAAAAAAACTGTTTTATTTTATTGCGATTCATTTGTTATGCAAATATCTAACTTGATTTTATTCTAGAAATCCCGTTATCTTTTTCATTTATTTAATTCAACAATCATTTTCATTTTGCTGGTCTATTTTGATTTTACACATTTTTTTTTGTTTAGGTCACGCTCCGCTATGTTCTAGACTTATGAGCTGGGATATAAATAGAATCGATAAGACATAATCGAGGGTTTTTGACATAATCATTTTTCTTGTCTAATTTGATTTTACACATTTATTTTGTGTACGTCATGCTCCGCTATGTTCTAGACTTATGAGCTGGGATATCAATATCATCGATAAGACATAATCGGGGGTTTTGACATAAATTGTTTTATCGTTGCTTTAACATTTTAAAAACTCTAAGATTATTATTTATTTTCTAAGACTACCTTTAATCATTTTTAATTATTCAACTAACTTGATACTTGTTTTTTCATTTATTTCATTAAACTTTGAACATTTTCCATTATTCCGAGTCCATGGTCGTTAATAACTAGGTCAAGCCAGCGAATCCGTCAGATTAATATTTTTAATTTTTGTCTGGCGGTTCTTTATCATATTTTTTTCTGCATATAGCCACTCGTGCTGGGGGATTGAGAATCACCCCTGGGCCTTTTCTTAAATCTAGTACGAGAGATGTTAGGATCGCTGTCGGTTCTTCGAAAGATTTTTGTTCTCTTGGGACTATTAGAATAATGTCTCCTCCGGGGACTCCCTGAATTCGACCTATGTCTATATCTTACTGCGTTTACAGCCGGCTCTCTAAGTTGGGGTTTGAATCCCCTATCTCTCGTGTCAAATGTTTTCTAGCTCTGTCGAAAGTGCTCAATAATTCCACCATTTGTTCCACTGTTTTCCTTTCAGTTCCTATGAGCATTTGCTCGACATTATGAGGAAAACTATGGCGGACTATCCTGACAATTTGTTGTTCAGATAGTGGGTCTGCTGTTAAAGAGCGTAATTCCGCCACTTGCCTTCTAAAAAAGAAACAAACGATTTACCAGGTCGCCATTTATCTTGCGAGATCTGGTGATGAAGATTTTCCTGATAATCTTCGTCCAATAACTAGCTAAAATAGCAATTTTATATTCGGCAAAAGTGACGGGTTTTTTATATAAAGAGTGCCACCAAGATTGAGACCCCCCTTGTAAATGGCTACAAGCTATTACGATCATAGCCTCCTCACTTAATTGATTCAGAGTGAAATAGCGCTCCAAACTATTTAAATGCCCCATAGGAGCTTCACCTTGATGGCCAAAAAATATCCGTATTTTCAAAAACTGGTTCACAATTGCCGGATTGTTTATAATGTGCGTGTTTGCACTCAAGTGGTCACACTGTTTTATTTCCATTTGCGAACTATTTTTACTATCCTTTTGATTTACTTTCCAAGCTAAATCCGTCATTCCGACTTTTATCTCTTCAATTACTTTTCTATCTTCTATCTTATTTTTTTCAATTGCTTGGTAAGTGGTCTGTATTTGATTTTCTACTTGTGTTTTAATCTCTTCTATTTCTTCCCTAATTTCTTCTTTTATTTTATTCTGGCCCATTTCGATCTGGTCCTTTAACTTTTCAAGCATTTCAGCTTGCCCTTCCAATTTACTCTTCATTTCATTATTTTGGTTTTTAAGCTCCTCAGCTATTTTTTTATATTCTTCAGCTGTTTCTTTTAGTTTTTCAAACATGCTAGTTAATAACGCTATGACTTCCCTATTCTCTTCTTTTTGCTCAACCTCTTTTTTGTTTTTATCTTTTTGTTCCTCACTAGAGACATTCTCTACTTCTTTCGCTTGAGTTTCTATTTTTTTTTCATTGGGCATCTTTTCTATTTCACTAGTTTCAGTTTTATTTTGTTCCTCGCTGGGAACATTGTCTGTTTTTTTACCTTGAGTCTCTATTTTAGGTTTATTTCTTGTCATATTTATAATTTTAAACTTTACTTTTTTATATTATTTTTCTTTAATATTATATTTTATTCACGCTCATAAGTTTACTAATTTCTATTTTATCGATTTCTTTCTAAACTGGAAATAGACACTGGCTCTGCTCTTTTTTATCTGTTTATCCTACCCGATCTTAATGCTTTAACTCCGCCCAAACACCCAACTGTCATTTATTTAACAGAACGCAAATAGCACAAAATCTCTTTTCATTTAAAGAAGTAAGAAAAAAGTTTCGGTCAATTCTTTTTTTATTTTTAATTTAATACACTTTTACCTACGTAATTTAGATTTCTTTGAGGTTTTTATTTTTAAACAAGAAACAAAGCATTTATTTACTGTTATTTCTTAGGTTCAGCCCCAAACGTTGGGTAAAGCCATTTATGTACCGGGTCGAACCGCTGAAACCACCTACTTATACATATATATATAAGTTTTGTCCGGTTTCAAACTCCTTCATAATACATTTATAATCTTATAAAGGTTACGTGAATGAACCGGCACGTTCAAGCAAAATGGGAGATCTTATTGATAGCTTTAACTATCAACAATGGCCCATCTCGGCTGCTAGATTCAAAGCCCTACTATCCAAATACTTTATTTGTTTCGGGGTAAACCCTGGGGCACCAGCTAGTCTGAAGACTAACATATTCAGGCAGTAGGCTCATAATCCAGCGCTCGAAACAATTCCCTTAACTAGCCCAGTCTAATTTTAATCAGTAATAAAATATTGGTAAGAAGAGATTGATAAAAAGAATTGACCGACAGATAAAATTTAAATTTAAAGACAATTTATTTTAATCAACCTTAATTAAGTTTAAAGATAATTTACTAACTAACATAAACACATTATAAACATTTTATAAATCCAATTTTAACACACGCACATTTTTAAATTAACACATGATAGTATATTTTATGAAAAAAAGCAAAAATAATCTTTGACATTTTAAATTATCTCACATTCGCAAACATAATAATAAAGCATTTATAGCATTTAAAACTCATGCACACATATCAACAGTTCATTTTATGTATGATAGAGTTCATATAATTTTAATCTTGAATCTTTACGGATTACAGTGGTGACTACTATGTGTAAATGATAATAATAAAACATATACCTAGGATTTTTTTCTTGTCATTGGCTACTTCTGCTGCTTCTGATTAATTATATCTAACCAGTTAGATTTTGTTTATTGAAGAGAATTTATGGTAATCCGTTGGTTTCTTCTTGGAGACAGTTGCACGCTTTGACGGAGGGTTTCAGAGTTGTTATGCCGACATTATTTCACAGGCAGGTTGTGATGATCTTGTTGGACTCAAAAGGCTGAAGCACAAGTGTATATTTCCAAGGCTGCTCAACAGTGCATGCTGGTTGCTGTATACATAATAGAAATTGTACTGAAGCAAACTGTCACTGGAAACTAGACTGAATTGCAAACTCCCACTGAATTGCAAACTCCAACTGAATGTCCGATAAAATCTAGCTATTTATATCTGTGAATTGTTTTCGTTTTCATATCCTCTGGCAAACTGTGCAATAAGTGTTGTCGAAATTCCTTGATAACTAATCATATGACAACGTGTTTTTTGATTGATTGTTTGATTAGTAGTAGCTATTTTAAAATGTGTTGTTTTCATATCTTTAATTAGTAGTCCACCACTGTGTTTTTAAATACATTTCATTTCAATATTTATTTATTTATTTTTTTTAATATTATTCTAACATGCATTATATTAATGAGCTAACATTTAATTCTATTTACCATCGCACATATATACACATTTATTCTACTGAACTGGAATGAAAAGAGATTTTTAACTGTTAATTTATAATAATAACACTCTTTCTTTTATAAACTCTTAGTTGTTTTTTTTTTTATATAGCAAAACTCCCTCCCCCCTCTTTAAAGTAATTAATTGTAACTTTCAAATTTTTTTTTTCCGAAAGATTTTGATAATATTTTTTATACAAAATTATTTTATATACATGTGCCAATTTGGCATTGGCACTATATATATATATATATATATATATATTGAAACAGTAAAATTTGCATTCGAATCTTAAGTTTCACCTTTTTCTATTGTCTCTCACCCATCACCCTATCCTACACAAATTTAAACTTTTTGGTATTGAATTGTGTGTGTAGCAATATTAAAAATGTATAAATATATGTAAAATTCACCATAAACACACATAGGTTTCGATAACAAATTTAAAGCAATAAATAAAAATAATTGATATCATTTAGATTTCTTTTTCCTTTATATAATTTTATATAACTTTAACTATTTATTTTAATTTGTAAAGTTTGTTATTTATTGTTGTGTTTAAATTTCGTATTTAATAATAATTTTGGAAATTTAATTGTAATTTAAATAAAAGTAAAAATAATTGTATATTCCTTTTTGTATTTCAAATTTTGCAAGTAATGGTTGGTGAGAGATAATAGATTAATTAAAAAGAAAAATAACCTATTAGCTTTAATTACAAAAATGTAAAAAGGTAAAAATAAACATAAACAATAGAAATACAGCTTTCTGAATTAATTAATTTTATAAAAATGCATTGATTCTCCTCGGTGCAAATGATTGGAGCTAAATTAACATAGAATAAAAGTGAAAAAGATAAGATCAAGAAAGGAGGACATTTTGAATTTTCTAAGAACTTTTAGTTAGACATTAACTGTGCTCTCGATCAGTTGAGAGGCTCCACAAATCTTAAATTAATTTACCCACCACAGTATGTTCGAGTAGAAAGTGCCCAGACTATTCTCCCCCAAGAGATGGTTGATCATATGCTGCAAACCTCCACACGTGCCCTCCACAAATAAACTAAAAAGACCTGCTGCCCAAACAATCAGAAAGCTGCTGCTGCTATTGAAATGAATTAATGACCTGAATGCTGGAAAGAACTGCTAATATTTGAACTTGTGAACAATTTGCTACTGACCACAGAACCTGAAAGCTTGGTATAAAACAGGTACCTGTACCCAAGGCCTAGAGTACTCTAAATATTAATCATGCTATAGCTCACTCTCTATATAACTTGTAAAATTATAAATTGTAAAACTATGAATTTAATTATTAATTTATTATGTAAACTTCTTTAATAATCTAGCTTACCTAATTCTGTCTTTTCTTGGGTATATATTCCTAATTTTACATTTTATTATCTAATGATAGCATGCATATAAGATTTCTGACCGGACCTTGCCAAATTTAAATATAGATCTTAATCAAAATGGTTGCCATCTTGTCCAGCAACCTATTAATATATTTCTTTTATTTACTCATGTTGGCTGGTCAGTTTGGAAATCTCCATAATTCTTTAAATATCAATACATGATTGCCTGAAACATTGGATATGTGTCCTGAAAATCCTAATTAATATTTATTTTTATAAATTACTTTGTTATTTCATATAAATTGACATGCATTCGGTGCTTCATTTATTGTAAATGCAGGGGTCTACTACTTAGCAAATGGCTGACATATTAGTTATTAATATCTACCCAACTGACTTATTGCTTTTATATTTTATTAAATTTTAAGTAATAATTCCATCAATTATATTTCTTTGAGAGTCAAAAATGTTCTTCTTTAAATGTTGATGATGTAGGGCCAAGTTATAAAATATATTAAATCTTAACAGAATATTCTGTGAATTATACATGTGGTACATTTTAGAGATTCGATGACTCATTATGAGCCTTGGATATTCTGGGTTCTGCAGGATTTACTTAATCCCAGTTGTCCTACACAAGTGGACATAATAAATGTTCCTGTAGAGCTTGACGCTGTCACACAGTCAGGAAGTAATCATGGCATGAACCATTTACCTCTGATTATGCTTATGTGACACCTTACCTTTTGGGCCTATGGCAAACACCAGCCCATTGTTTTAAACTCATCCACGGCTTCACAGTTTTAATGTACTGCCACCTTCATATCGCCTTTCTAGATGTACCACATGTTTTTTATTATTAATTTTATTATTCAATATATAACTCCATCCCTGCATTAGTTATATAATTTACTCTCAAATAAATGTCTGTCCATAGTAACTTATAAATATCTTATTTAATTAAATAAATATTTGTCCACAGCTACTATTATAAATCCTAATTTAGACTCTTGCATTGCAAAGATATAAATCCCTAAAGGCATGCTTTTGAAATACTTGCTCAAGAATTCAGGTAGCTAGATTATGTCAGCCAAATAAATGTATCTCTTTAAAATATAACAGTATCGAAAAATACCGCTACTGAGATTTTTAATATAACCAAATATTATTCGTTAAATGATTTTAGTACAAAATGTTCTAAATAAATAATTTCAAACTATACATCTGTCATTACGTATTTATTTATTCGACACCCATTCAATATAATATCTCCTCAATCAGTTAAAATATAAATGTCTAATATTAATATTATATATAGCTAACTTGAAAATAAAGTCTTGAATCTCTTGCATTTCCATGACCCCAGTGCCTAAAGAAATGTTTTCTAATGTAGAATCAGATGTGATGTTTTGTAGAGTGTATTGTGGAACTGATAAACTATGTTCGAACTCAGTGCTACTGGTAGCTTCACTACCTATGGTGCTGCTGTTCTGTTTCATGATCGAATTCTGCACTATGTTAATGAAGCATACGAATCTGACCGTTACAATATATATATATATATATATATATATATATATATATATATATATATATATATATATGGCTGCAGAAAGGAGTTTGCTATTAACTGAAAGGAGACCCTTTGATTCCTCTTGGAGACCTTAAAGGAACTGAGCAGGGCAAATTCCTAATGTCCACTCCATACGTTCTTGTCATTGCAGCTGTTATTACTATGTGATTATTCATATAGTATACGAACATGGATAGGCTGCTCACCAACACACATTAGCCAGCATGGTGAGTTTATTGGCTTTTTACCTCTGAGTTTAAGATCAAGAAACACCATGGTCTTTCTTGTCAGTGCCTGATAAGGCAGAATGAATGTTTGTGTAAATAATAAATAATTTTCCAATACATATATACAATTATGACAGACAAAAATAAAGCATGGCCCTTATTCCCAGGAGGCTGTAAAGTCACCAACCAAGGCAGCAGTTGGTGGCCAAAGGCAGAGGGTGCTAAGAATCCCCTGATTGTGGACCCAGGCTGCCATTTGATGACAACTTTTTATTTAGGTACTTACAACTGCAGATCACTTTCAAGTGAAGGAAGATTGCAAGAATTAGAAGAACTCTTTTATATTAAATGGGACATTATTGGACTTTGTGAAGTTAGAAGAAAAGGTGAAGAGACAATTGATTTAAAAAGTGGACATATACTCTATTATAAAGGCACAAATATTGGAAATACAAGTTGAGTAGGATTCATTATAAATAAAAAGTGGAAGAACAATATTGTGGAGATTGATGGTGTATCAGACAGAGTGGCAAGATTACTTATACAACTTAATAGCAGATATCAAATGCAGATAATTCGGATTTATGCCCCAACAAGTTCTCATAGTGATGAAGTAGTAGAACATTTTTATATGGATGTACAAAAGGCTTTTGATCAGAGTAAACAACATTTTAAAATCGTTATGGGAGACTTTAATGCTAGAATTGGTAAACAAATGAAAGATGAAAGTGCTGTAGGTAATTTTGGTTATGGTAATAGAAATGAGAGAGGACATAGACTTGTGGAGTTTGCAGAAAAAGAAAAACTTTATATTATGAATTCTTTTTTTGAGAAAAATGTTAAAAGAAAATGAACATGGAAGCATCCAAATGAAGGTACAGCAGAATTGGATTATATTTTGACTAATAGGAAATACATATTTCAAGATTGTAATGTTCTTAATAAATTTAACACAGGAAGTGATCATCGATTAGTAAGGTGTAAGATACGTGTTAATGTGAAACTAGAGAGACAAAAATTATTAAGAAAAACAATATTTATAGTTGATATTCCTAATCTTCAGAAACATTCTAATGAATTTAAATTAGAACTTAAAAATCGGTTTCACGTATTAGTAGATTTTGAGCATAATTCAGATTTGAATGAAATTAATATGAAAATAACTGATACACTTTTAAAAACTGCAACAAAGATAGCTGGTAGAAAAAAGCAGCAATTGACTAATAAAATTTCTACTGAGACTAGAGAATTTATGAAGAAAAGAAGGAATATGAAGATATACAAAAATGATGCATTAAAAAGAATTGAATATCTCGAATTTTGTAAAATGGTGCGGAAAAGAGTTGAAAATGATATAAGAAAGTATAATTGTGAACTAGCAAGGAAAGCTGTAGAAGAAAATAAAAGTCTTAAGAATGTAAAACAACATTTTGGTATTGGTGGGAAATTTATATCTGCAATAAGAAAAAAAGATGGAATTGTTACTAAAAAGAGAGATGACATTATGAAATTGGTAGAAGATTTTTATCAAGAATTATATAGTAATAAAGAACAAGTACCTCCTATATCTATTACATCTTCCGAATTGCCCAGAATTTTAAATGAAGAAGTGAGACACGCAATTAAATGTATGAAGAAGGGAAAGGCTCCAGGTAATGATGGAATTATAATTGATATATTAAAAGAAGCAGGTGAAGAAACAAAAAATTTTTTAGCAAAGTTATATACCAAATGTCTAAAAGATAAAGATGTACCGGATGATTGGAAGAATGCAGTAATAATATTAATATTTTAAAAAGGTGATAAAAAAGATATTAGAAATTACAGACCTATCAGCCTTTTATCAGTTTTATATAAAATTTTTACCAAGATAATTACAACTCGTCTACAGAGAACATTGGATTTCCACCAACCAAGAGAACAAGCTGGATTTAAAAGTGGTTTTAGTACCGTAGATCATATCCAGGTGTTGAGAGAAGTTATAGAAAGGTCAAATGAATATGAGTTGTCATTATGTTTTGGATTTGTAGATTATGAAAAGGCATTTGATTCTGTAAACATTTATTCAGTGATTAAAGCATTGGATCATCAAGGTATAGAACCAGGATATTGTCATATTTTGAAGAATATTTATAAAAATGCAACAGCAACAATTATATTACATAATGATACTGAGAAAGTCAACATTGAGAAAGGTGTAAGACAAGATGACTCCATATCTCCAAAACTTTTTACAGCAGTGCTGCAAGAAGTATTTTGTGGATTAAAATGGGAAACTAAAGGAGTGAAAGTAAATGGAGATTATTTAAGTCATTTAGATTTCGCAGATGATGTAGTTGTTTTTTTTCTTCAAATAATGCTTCAGAGCTGCAGGATATGTTGCAGGAATTATCAGATGAAAGTAGGAAAGTAGGACTAAAGATAAATGTTAAAAAGACTAAAGTCATGTTTAATCGATTTGCTCAAAATATGAAAATAAAGATTGATTATGATGAATTAGAAGAAGTTAACAGTTACAAATACCTTGGTCAGATTATTAATACAGATGGAAACATAATGGAAGAAATTAATCATAGAATTAAACTTGGTTGGAGCGCTTTTGGTAGAAATAATTTGATACTAAAAGGAAATATGCCTATGTGTTTGAAAAGGAAGGTTTTTAACAAATGTGTTTTACCAGTTCTTACTTATGGATCTGAGACTTGGACACTTAATAGAAGAGCAATACAGAGACTTCAGACCACTCAAAAAAGTATGGAGAGATGTATGTTGGGAGCAACAAGAAGAGATCGAAAATGCAATGTATGGGTAAGAGAAGAAACAGGCGTTACTGACCTCATTGAAAAAATTAAAACATTGAAGTGGTGTTGGGCTGGACATATTGCTAGAAGAGATGATAATAGATGGACAATTGAAATTTTAAACTGGATTCCAAGAGATTGTAAAAGACCCAGAAAGAGACCACATGTGAGATGGATGGATGAAATAAGAAAGTGTGCAGGGGTGATGTGGAGAAGAGAAGCTGAAGATCGGAGAAGATGGATTAAACTTGGAGAGACCTTCATCCTGCAGTGGATTGATAATGGTTGATAATGATATATATATATATATATCATTATCATATATATATATATATATATATATATATATGTATATATCTCTCTCTCTCTATATATATATATATATATATATATATATACAGAGAGAGAGAGAACCCTTTTATTTAGGTCTTAATAAATTGTTTTATCAATTTTACTAAAAAAAGTAAATTTAAGATGTATTTTAGTAAAATGATGTTGATGTTTTCTTAACAATCTTTTAAAAGTCTAATTAAAGTAAAATAAGAATGTTTGATGTGTAAAAATATGCTAATATTTGAGAAAAACGGTTAAATAAGGATGAATGGTAATATTATATATATGGTTGGGAAAACTGGCCATGATATATACTGCATTATTAAGTCTTGTAAATAAATGTTTAAAGAAAATTTTAAAAGTAATAACTTAAAGTTAAATAAATAGTATATTTTAGTAATAAAAAAATAATATTAAATCATTGAATTTAAAATATTTATTTAAAGGTAGTATTGTAAAAAAAATGGGTATTCGAATTTTGTGATATTAAAATTTTTATTTTAAAATTTGTTAAATTATCATTTTTATAAAATATATTTTTTTTCTGTAAATTAACTTATTTATTTTGTTTCCAGATAAATTTGAAGCTTTCTATCTGGGTTGTAAGTCATGTGACATATAGACATTTATACATGTGTGGTTGTAGGTTTTTTTTAATAAAGTTTCAAAACTGTTTTAAAATTCTATTATAGGATTGAAATATTATATTTGACTACCACGAGATAAAAATAAAATTAGTACAAAATATTAAATGATGTTTTTTGCTTTAAAAATGAATACAATGAATAAAAATTAGATATTCATTTTGTTTGGGAAAATAGATCCATTAAAAAACTAAAAGTGAGATAAAGTAAAAAGATATTTTTTTAATAAAAAGGTGTTTAGTGGAATTAAATAAAAGATAAAAATTAATTTGGGAATTAAATAATGTATTAAATATTAGATGAGTCATTATTTATTTTTAATTTTGATTCTGCATTGTTGGTTAGATATGTAAATAGGCTAGCAAGTGAATGTCCAGTCACTCAATCAAGTGTGTAATTTATTCCAGTATAAAAGCTGAGGCTCAATTATTTTGTGGTGCTTTATTTCTGTTAGTTAAGTGTGCTATCTAATATACTCAATTGTAATGCTATAACAGCTCTCTTAATAATTTATCATTTCATAAAGAGAGTAATGAAATAAGCTAAGAAATTATGCAGTATGAATATGCAGTGCTAAATAATTATAATTCCTTGCCTACCGTTTTTGTCAAAGCCTAATTTTAATATCAGATAGTCAAGGAAGTGCCACTTTTAAATACTTATTTATATAAAAGGTACTGGAAATGGTTGATTAAAAATAAAATTGTAACAATGTTAACTAAAATCAATAATTTGTGAATAATGTTAACATGTTGGACATTACATGTAAAATTAAAAAGGAAAGATCTACAAGAAATTAAAAGTATAAAATGCTTTATGTTGGAAAGATAATATTTGTACGAAACCAGAAAATAATATGGTATAAAAAAGAAAGAAATTCAAAAATTTGTGATAACTTTAACAATGGATATTTTTTTTAAATGCAGAAAATACTTCTTTCTGAAGGGAGTATTTTAAATAATTTATTTTAAAATTGTCTTTAAATAAAAAATGAAGAATGCAGATAATTACTAGAATACATAACATATTAAGTCTTTATTGTTTTTTTAAAGATTATATACATTGTAATAACTCTTGAAAACTGATAATTTGGAAAACTTTAATAGGAAATAAATATGTGTAGATGGATAAGAAAAATGTCCTGGTATTAAATTATGTATGCTGGATATACAGAAGGATATAAAAAATTAATTTGTCAAAATATACTTTAAGAAAATACATAAGTATACGATGCCCAAATGAATTTCATTGTATTTTTTTAAAAAAAAAAACACCATGAGCCATCAGAGAATCCTCGGAAAATAATATAACTTTTGAAGAATTTTTTTTATTAATAAATCCGGATCCTTTAAAGTCAACTTATTTATTTATTTTTTTATGGTAGAACTTATTTATTTTGTTATTATTTTTTTTCTTTTAAAAAAAAACTCTCATTCATCTTATTTTGTCGGAACTATCTAAGTATGTACTACACGGAGGAGGAAATTGCTGTTGGGAATTTTCAATACCCCAGGAAAAAGAATATTTTATTTTGGGACATATATCGCTGGAGTTTGACATAGATATATTTTTTTATTTATTTAACTAATATTTCTATTAAGTTGCTTATTTATCAATTAGGGATAAGAAAGGTACATAAAAATTAATTACCTATTAATATAATACTTAATTTCATAAAGGATGTTTTAATAATTTTAAAGCTTAATATTTTGAGTATGATTGTAATGTATGAATGTTACATTATTTTTGTTAATTTATGGACTGAGAAGGGATCGGTTAAGTGATTAACAAGTGGGAATATCACTTATGGTAATAGTTGTATAATATTAATAATTTTGATGTATTTTTCCTTCTCTTTAAATGAACCAAATAGTATATGATTTTTGTATGAATGTATGGATACGTGAAAACATCGTACACACATAAGATTTATAGAAATTTATTTTATTTTTAAAATATGCATACTTTTATTTTATAGTACAAATCTATTATAACTTAATTAGGGAAGTAATTGTATGATTCTTTCATAACTGAACTTTAGTATTTCTGTTACATGGTTAAAGTATTGATTTATTATATTGGTACAAGTCATTTCTTGTATTTTGTTCACAAATCATTAGGAAGTGAAATAATCTTTTCTTATTGGACAGTTTAAATTTATCTTTATATGCAAATTTATTTATTGATTTAAAAGTATATTGTAAGGATTTTGACGTAGTATAGGGATAAGTTTATATAGTATTTTTAAAAAATAGTGAATCGAAAATAAATTAAAATAAGATTAAAACGATACTTAAATGTAGAATTTTGTTAGTATGAAATAGGAATAGTATATTATCTTAGTAGTTATGTAAATATGATCAATTCAAGTGAGGTAGAGAATAAAAGTTAATAAAGAAAAGAATCTTAGAATTTTTTATATTTTAATAGACTAATTTTATGAAGATGTGTAATTTAAAAGTGAAGCTTGTTTTGCAAAATTGTTGAACAACTTTAAGTAATTTTTTTTAAAAACCTACATGTATTGCATATTTTAATATTAAATATATTATAACAGAACAACATAGGAATGAAATAAATAAGTATATATTTGATAAATACTACTCAATATTAAGGAGTTACATCAACACATACATTTAGTTGATATTAAATTAATACTCATTAGGAGATATAATGTATGACAACTATATTATAATGGAAGATATCTATAGTTTATTTAGTTGGAATAAACTTTTTTTTGTTTTTTGTTTTTACATTTTCCATAAATGAGATATATTGTAATGAAAACATACCGCAGTGATATTTAATAGTAAATGGTATTTAAAATCTGATGTAAGTGCTTAAATACTATTAATTATTATTTTTCAAAATTTTATTAAATGTTTAAAATATTTGCTGTTGGGGTTTTGGCTAAATTAAATGGTTAAACCTACTAATATATGAGTATCTGAATTAAGTTCAGGCCCATATGATTTTTTCAGTTGGAGAGCTGACTTTAAAGACATGCAGATGTCTAAAAGTTTCAAATCTTCTTCTTGACAATTAACTTTTAGATAAGTGCTTAGCTTGAGTTGGTTTTTTGAATCTAATGTTCAAACTCCTCACTGAAGAGACCCATAGGTTGAAACTGGTCTGGGGATGGGACAATCCAAGATAAAAATGATTTGAATGCTTTCTTTTGTAGTAGCATTTATCATTAAAAAAGCTTGTTTAGAGATCATTAGCATGCTCTTAATTTTACATATTTGTAAGTGCAAGCTATATATAAGTCATGTGACATCTGACTTTTTATTATTAAAATATTTAAGTAATTTGGGTAATGGAAATTGTAATAATGTAAGATTTTTTATTTTTATTTTTTTCTTGGGATGTAAATAATGTAAATAAGTTGTTTATTAAAGTTAATGTAATAAAATTTGTTAAACTTGTTTATAAAATTATGTGTTGAATCAATTATTTTACACCACAACATATGACATCAGATAATTTGAATTAAAATATAATATTTGCATAGTTTGAATAAAATTATTATTTAAGAAATAAAGTATTCTCTTAATATGATTTTTCAGAAATTTATTGACATTAGCATATTATTATTATTATAATGGTCATAAGATAATTACAATATATTGCACAATATTATAATATTATCCATTGCCACATATTATCAAAGTATACGATTCTACCACATTATTTTTATTTAAGATACTACATGAAGATTAAAAGTCATGTATATCATTGACTTCTTCTTGTTATTAATGATTATTACTAAAATAAGGGAGAATAATTAAGATTAAATTGTACATTGAGAAATATTAGTATTATTTATTTATTATTATTGTTATAAGTTAGGTGTAGTTAGGATAGATATTAAATCTCTTATCATGCTTAACTACAGGAATCTTAATTACCTAGAATTAATTTAAAAGAACGTGAGATTATTTTAGTTAGATTATTTTGAGATAAGAGATTAAAATCTATTTATTAATATTACTCTAATTAATTAATTATTGTTAAAAAGATAGGAATGCTATAGGTTTATTAGTTGAGGTAATGAAAGAGGAAATAGTGTTCTTGTGCCATTGAGGTAGTATCCTGTGGGATGTTGGCACAATGTAATTTGTATTGCCACTTGTAAGCTCACTTCATAGTCTCATGATTTAGTAAATATTTATTTATTTAGTTTATAATGTCGAACCATATTGTTATCTTGCAAATTAGAACTAGTTTGATAAGATACAGTATTGTATAATATCTCTAGTAGTAATTATAAACATTTTAGCTGAGCATAACCATTTATCTGAGCTAGTCACATTTTATTATACTATATATTTCTGGAAGTGAGAGTACAATATATATATATATATATATATATATATATATATATATATATATATATATATATATATATATATATATATATATATATATATATATATATATAATCAAAACTACCCCAAATCTAAAATTAAACCAGACCAGAATAAAAATAATATTAAAACACAACCTAAGGTTTCACTGCTACAAGCAGACTTCTCAAGTGTAAAGAAATAATAAAAAAAAAAAAACACACACACATTATATATACTATTAAAAACTACCCACAAATCCATTCACTTCCCATCCACCCTTAATATTAAAAGAACTCTTAAATAAGTTAATTGCTTCAGAATCATAAATTTTCAATAATAAAGACTCTTTAATTCTTCTTTTGATTTCATTTCTCTCAAAGAAGACAACCTTAGCTTCATCAAAATCAATAGTGTGGCCTGTATCTTTTTCATGGACATACAAAGCAGAACTAAGATATCTATTTTTAACTCTACTTTTATGAACCTTTACTCTTTCATTTAAACTCAAACTACTCTGACCTATGTAAACCTTCTTACAAAATAAACAAGGAATAAAATATACCACACCAGGAATAGTCTTTCTATCAAAAACTTCCTTTGTATTATTCAATAAATTATTCAATGTAACACCCCTTTTCCAAGCAATTTTCTTATTTCCAAACAATTTACTATTTCTACACACAATTTTATAAGAAGACAATTTAAATGGCAAAGAAATAAAATCATATTTTTCTTTAACCTTTACATCCTTACAAATATTACTATTAAATAAAATACTTTTAACAAATTTATCAGAGTATCCAACACTTAAATAATCTTTATAAAATTGATATTTCTGAAACAAAGCTACCACACTAGAATTATTTAATTTAATATTTCTATGACAATAATTCCTTAAAGCAGCTACTTTATGAGATACAGACTGATAGCTATCAGGTTTAATTATAGAACTTAATTCTTTACTTTTAACTAAATGACTGCACAATAAACAATTAGTTTCTATATTTCTAATCACCAAAAGATCTAAAAATTTTAACTTACCAAAATCTAACCCCCCTCCTTCTAACACAAATTTTATAGAAGGCTCAAAACAATTAAACTCATTTACAAATTCCTTCAATTTACCATTCTCAACAACAAATAAACAATCATCAACATATCTGACAAATAATTTTACATATAAACAATTCTTTTTAATAATAATTTCCTCTTCCATAAAACTAATATAAACTGAACATACTAAAGGAGAAATAATATAACCTATTATCCACCCTTCCTTAATCTTATAAAAATTACCTTTATAAGTAAAATACATAGAATCTTCCAATAACAAAAGCAAATCTTTAATTACCTTAATTTTATTTTTTGATAAAGAACTTTTCTTAATCAATACAGACAAAAGAACATCAATACTGCTTAACCTATTAACAGACTGATATATATTTTCAATATCTAAACTTCCAAATACCCAACTACTTTCCATTTTAAAATTATTAATCTTATCAAAAGCCTCAAAAGAAGAAGAAACTGTGTACTGACCAAAATCAACAAATTGTTTTAAAAAATTATTCAAGAATCTAGAAATACCTTCTACAACACTACCTGTAAAATCAAAAATAAATCTTAAAGGAAAACCATCTTTATGAGTTTTAATATTCACAAACATCTTAGCTGATGTAAAATCATTAGGATAGCATTTTAAATAATCTACTCTATTAAAAATTTTTAAATTAACCATTTTCTTCATAATATCTATCAATTTTCTTTTAATCAAATTACCTGGATTTTTATCTAACAACATATATTTACCATTATTTAATTCTCTATCCATTTTCTCTTTGAAATCATCTCCTTTCATAATAACAAACCTACCAGCTTTGTCTTCACAAGAAATGATTACATCATTAGCAATTAACCTATTTTTAAGATGTTTAATCTCAGCAGGATTAATAACAAATTTTTCTTTCCTTTTTAAACTTTTATTCAAAATCGATTGAATACCAACTTTCTGCTCATCACTCAAATTACTAGATTCAATAGACGAAATTGTATCAAAAACTATATTTTTTGAATGAAATGGAACAAAATTTGGGCCTTTACCAAGAATATCTAATTCTCTATCATTTAACTTCAAATCCGTAAGATTAACAACTCTATCCTCAGAAACATTATTCTCATAACCTTTATCACTACAATAAACTTTATTAACTTTCCCAAACAACCACTTTAATTTTCTTTCATATTTTTTATAATATAAATTTGACCTATTCTGTCTAAATTGTCTCATAAAAAAATTCAAAATTGAATAATTAAAATCTTGCCTCCTTTCTAAATAAAATCTATTCCTTTTATATAGATAAATAAATTTATAAAACCTTACAAAACTATCTTTTAAAAAACTATTCAATATATATGTTTGTAACTTAAAAACTAAATTTTTATTTTGAATCAACTTTTTATTTTTACTAAAATTAATAACACAACACCTAGGAAAAACACTAAATTCCCTACATTTTTTAAGAAAATAAATCTGCCATCGTAAAGATTCTATCTTATCACTCAATTTAGACAAATTTTTTTAATCCTTCTAATATCATTAAATGGAAAATTATTAAAAATTAAGCTCCACAAACCCATACTAAATACCCAAATTACCAATACTCTTATAAATTAAAACCCAATAAAACCTACACACACTTCTATATATATAATATAACTAAATAAACACAAATATACTCTTTCAACCCAAACTCACACAACAAACATAATATACATAAATGACATTCAAATATATCAATAATTAAAAACAAAAAACAAAAATAAATATATCAATAATAAAATGTCTATAATAAATATCAATAATAAAATATCAATAATAATAATAATAATAATAATAATAATAATAATAAAATCTTTACACTACATCAGCAAAACTACTCTTAAACTCAAAAAACTCATTAAAATGTAAACATTACAAGCATAAAGCTAAACTAGTCAATATAAAATCAAAACTACCCCAAATCTAAAATTAAACCAGACCAGAATAAAAATAATATTAAAACACAACCTAAGGTTTCACTGCTACAAGCAGACTTCTCAAGTGTAAAGAAATAATAAAAAAAAAACAAACACACACATTATATATACTATTAAAAACTACCCACAAATCCATTCACTTCCCATCCACCCTTAATATTAAAAGAACTCTTAAATAAGTTAATTGCTTCAGAATCATAAATTTTCAATAATAAAGACTCTTTAATTCTTCTTTTGATTTCATTTCTCTCAAAGAATACAACCTTAGCTTCATCAAAATCAATAGTGTGGCCTGTATCTTTTTCATGGACATACAAAGCAGAACTAAGATATCTATTTTTAACTCTACTTTTATGAACCTTTACTCTTTCATTTAAACTCAAACTACTCTGACCTATGTAAACCTTCTTACAAAATAAACAAGGAATAAAATATACCACACCAGGAATAGTCTTTCTATCAAAAACTTCCTTTGTATTATTCAATAAATTATTCAATGTAACACCCCTTTTCCAAGCAATTTTCTTATTTCCAAACAATTTACTATTTCTACACACAATTTCTTTGCCATTTAAATTGTCTTCTTATAAAATTGTGTGTAGAAATAGTAAATTGTTTGGAAATAAGAAAATTGCTTGGAAAAGGGGTGTTACATTGAATAATTTATTGAATAATACAAAGGAAGTTTTTGATAGAAAGACTATTCCTGGTGTGGTATATTTTATTCCTTGTTTATTTTGTAAGAATGTTTACATAGGTCAGAGTAGTTTGAGTTTAAATGAAAGAGTAAAGGTTCATAAAAGTAGAGTTAAAAATAGATATCTTAGTTCTGCTTTGTATGTCCATGAAAAAGATACAGGCCACACTATTGATTTTGATGAAGCTAAGGTTGTCTTCTTTGAGAGAAATGAAATCAAAAGAAGAATTAAAGAGTCTTTATTATTGAAAATTTATGATTCTGAAGCAATTAACTTATTTAAGAGTTCTTTTAATATTAAGGGTGGATGGGAAGTGAATGGATTTGTGGGTAGTTTTTAATAGTATATATAATGTGTGTGTTTTTTTTTTTTATTATTTCTTTACACTTGAGAAGTCTGCTTGTAGCAGTGAAACCTTAGGTTGTGTTTTAATATTATTTTTATTCTGGTCTGGTTTAATTTTAGATTTGGGGTAGTTTTGATTTTATATTGACTAGTTTAGCTTTATGCTTGTAATGTTTATATATATATATATATATAAAATTTTAATGGTAAATACAATATTATAGTTTAAATTTTTTGTAGCACTTTCGATTACATAGTAATCCTTGTCAGCTTAAACTGAATTTCAAATTTTTTAAACATAATGTTACATATATTTTCATAAGCTGTGTATGGTCATATTTGCAACTTGCCTATTAATAACATCTTCCTTATATTTATCAATCAAAATTGCCTCTTTAATTTTCTCTTTTTATGATTTCTTTCTTGCATTAATATTGTTATTTAACTACTATTAAATGTAAACTTATAATTACAAGTCTTTTCATGGTCAAAAAATACTGAAGCTGTATTAAATTTACTATTTATGTTATTTTTAATTTGATTATACAATAATTGATGCTCCTTCAATCTTTTCTCCACAGAACATCTTGATTCAAGTATATTTCATTTTATCAATACTTATATTATATTGGATATAATCATAAATTAATTTAGATAATGTTAGTAAGTTTAATAATAATTGTAATATTTTACGTGCTATAGATATTGATAAAATAAAATATACTTGGATAACAATACTATTTATTTGTAATGAGCAAGTAAAATTTATAAAATAGACACACACACACATATATATATATATATAAATTAGCAGTAGTATAAAATACAACTCTACACATTTATATATATATATGTAGAGTTGTATTTTATATATATATATATAAATGTGTAGAGTTGTATTTTATACTACTCCTAATTTAAATAAATTGATAAATAATTCAAAAAATAGATGTAGTATTTTAAATCAAAGTTGTGCAATATATAAATGGTGGTGTGTTTGTGGAAAAGCATATATAGGTGAATCTCAGTGTACATTGGAGAAATGATCAAAGGTGCATTTATTGCTATATAAACAAGTGCAAAAATCAAGACAAGAGAGAGTTAAAAATAAAGATGTATCACCTTCAGTATTCTTTGATCATAATGTTATATGTATATATGTTTTTAATTTTGATTTTAATAAAGTTAAGATTTTACATATTGAAATAAATAATAATAAACATAAAATTAAAGAAGGTATATTAATAATAAAACAGAAAGCAGCATTTGATAAATAGACAACCTGCTAACATAAAAAATAATGAATTGTGGGAAAATTGATGTATGACGTAATTGTTTTTGTATACATTTTTAATGGTTTTTTGTAATTGAATTTGAATGTAGTTGATAATGAATACTTAGATAGTTGAAAGAACTTCTATTAAATTATAGTAGATATTTGTTTTTAAAATATTATTTACTGTATTAATTATTGTATTATTTTTCGAAGAATTATATATTTATATAATACTTACCAAATTGTCTTAACCTAAAAGTAAAAAAAATAAAAATAAATAAATAAAATGTATATAAAAAAAATAAAAAACAGAATAATAATAATAATAATAATAATAATAATAATAATAATAATAATAATAATAATAATAATATGATTGATTAAATATATAATATAAATAATGAATGTTTTATTTATATATATTTATTATAAATAATTGAACAAAATCCACTTTTATAGAAGTAAAACATACAAAAGTGTCTTAACTTGAATGTCAAATAATAATAATAATAATAATAATAATAATAATAATAATAATAATAATAATAATAATAATAATAATAATAATAATAATAATAATAATAATAATAATAATAATAATAATAATAATAATAATAATAATAATAATAATAATAATAATAATATGATTGATTAAATATATAATATAAATAATGAATGTTTTTATTTATATATATTTATTATAAATAATTGAACAAAATCCACTTTTATAGAAGTAAAATATATAAAAGTGTCTTAACTTGAATGTCAAATAATAATAATAATAATAATAATAATAATAATAATAATAATAATAATGATGATGATGATGATGATGATGACGATTATGATGATGATATAAAGTGTATAATAAAAATAAAGTCCTAATAACAATAATTCAAATATGATTGATTTAATACAGATAACTATTCTTCAAAATAAAGGAATAATTATATAGAACAAGAAAATTGTAAAGCAAGTGATGCAAATCTAGAAAATAAAAAATATTATCAAGCATTATTTTCATTTTTGATCAAATCAAAACATTTTCTTGTAATAAGGAAATAAGCGATCAGATCAGTGTATATAGTGAGATGAATAAATTGGATTAGTGTCTGTGAAATAGTGATAAGTACATTTTAAAGATCTGTTTGTTTATGGCAACTTCATTTTTACATGAAATAATCAGATAAACTAATATTGACTTAAATAATAAATTAAATCATAAATGTGATAAATCCTAATTTAAATAAAGAAGTATTTTCAATACAAATTGTTATTTTGTAACATAAAAAAATTAAATAATTACTTATTTAAACCAATTTCAATGTGTTTTTTTATATAAAGAAATTCCTTTTTTAAAATTTTCCCATTGTAGTAATTTGTTGGAGAAAAGTATAATATAAAACAAAAACAAAAATATTGGGACAAATATGACAGTAAAAATAGATTTAAAATGTACTCATGTATTTTATTATAAAGTACTAGTATTGAAAAGTTAAGTGAAATGAGTGTCATTATTTTCGGTGGATGAAAAACATTGTAAAAAATAAGAACATAGTGGACAGTATTGGGAAATTAGTTACCTTAATGAATGGTGCAAAGTTTACATAATTAATAAATGCACCAATAATTTTTCATTGTGAAATGATTTTTATTTAAGTTAATTTGTTTTAAACCATCAAACATCACATGATCACCATCTCTATACTAGCACATAATTTGTTGTAAACAAAGGCAAAACTCCCCATACAGTAATGCCACTCTGTGCCAAACAGAGTAATCAATGGATGCCAGAAGGCTTGTGCATAAAATCCCTATCTAGTGCCTACTCATCCAATATCCCCAGACTAGTTTCTGGCTTATGGCCATCATCAGTGAGGAGCCTTGGATCTGAGAGCACTGCACCTAGATCTTAGGATCTAATGCAACCCTCCAGCAGCCACCTTTTAACTCTACTTTACTACAAAACTATGAGAATGAAATTGAAAACATTGTTAATATTTTCAATCTAAGCTCAATAGCTTATATAGTCATATGGGTCTGAACTCAATTCAGCACTCATACATTTTGGTGTCTTTGGCTCTTAAACAACCATAGCCACCACTATCCTATTAGGCAGGATTGGTGTTAAACCATCAAACATCACATGATCACCATTGTTGTAAACAAAGGCAAAACTCCCCATACAGTAGTGTCACCCTGTGCCAAACAGAGTAATCAATGGATGCCAGAAGGCTTGTGCATAAAATCCCTATCTAGTGCCTACTCATCCAATATCCCCAGACTAGTTTCTGGCTTGTGGCCATCATCAGTGAGGAGCCTTGGATCTGAGAGCACTGCACCTAGATCTTAGGATCTGATGATGGCCACAAGCCAGAAACTAGTCTGGGGATATTGGATGAGTAGGCACTAGATAGGGATTTTATGCACAAGCCTCTGGCATCCATTGATTACTCCGTTTGGAACAGGGTGGCACTACTGTATGGGAGGTTTTGCCTTTGTTTACAACAAATTATGTGCTAGTATAGAGATGGTGATCATATGATGTTTGATGGTTTAACACCAATCCTGCCTAATAGGATAGTGGTGGCTATGGTTGTTTAAGAGCCAACGACACCAAAATGTATGAGTTCTGAATTGAGTTCAGACCCATATGACTATATAAGCTATTGAGCTTAGATTGAAAATATTAACAATGTTTTCAATTTCATTCTCATAGTTTTGTAGTAAAGTAGAGTTAAAAGGTGGCTGCTGGAGGGTTGCATTAGATCCTAAGATCTAGGTGCAGTGCTCTCAGATCCAAGGCTCCTCACTGATGATGGCCACAAGCCAGAAACTAGTCTGGGGATATTGGATGAGTAGGCACTAGATAGGGATTTTATGCACAAGCCTTCTGGAATCCATTGATTACTGTGTTTGGCACAGGGTGGCACTATTGTATGGGGAGTTTTGCCTTTGTTTAATTTGTTTTAACCAAATTAGACAACTTTTATAGAGATATAGAAGATATTGATGCTAGAATTGATTAGTGAGTGAAAGATGCATATACAGATGAGCATAATTGTTATTCAGCTCATGGGTAATCATTCAATAACAGACTAGGGATAGGCATATTTAAGGGTGAGAGCAACATTTTTCCTGACACCCAGCAATGATATGTACCAATGAATCTTTAACCTTCACTGACGACAATTTTATAACAGTATTTGATGGTTTGGTAGCTCTAGCTAAATGAAGATATGGCTTTTAATGTTTAGTATTTGGTAATTATTAGTTAACACTGCCTTCAAAATCTCAAGTGATTACAGGTTTTATTATTGTACGATTGGACAACTTTTTCACAGCAGAGAAAAATGTAAACGAAAAAAAAAATACGATTGTCGCAGTATTACATACATTGACTAATTTGTTATTGGTGTGGTTTTGATAAACAGGATACCTTTTCTTTTAATGTTAACTTTTATTTTAGGAGTTACAAATTAAATTTTGCTCTGCCTTTGAAACTATTTCCAGCCCATTTATTACTTTGTGTTTTCTGTTTTCAAATTGTTTAATGATGCTTTGCTTATATTTTTCTCTTTAAAAAAATATTACAAGAAAGCTAATAATAAAACTAAATATATTATGAATTTTATGTTTGATTTTTTTATTCATGTATAATACAACACATATTTGATAATAAAATGCTTACATTACACTTAAGATTTTTTTTTGCTATTAATGACATGTATAATAAAGTTTTTAATATATTACTGGGGCAAATTGATTAATAAAATTTTCAGTCAAACATACATATTAGATGCAAATAGTGTTCCATTGACTGCATCATATATATATATATATGATGCATATATATATATATATGAAAACATATATATATATATATATATATATATATATATATATATATATATAATGTTTTCATGGTTATATGATGTAGATAAATTATAACATTTTGGGTTGTATCGTGTATTGTTTTCCATTAAACACCGATATTTCAACAGACTAGCAACTGCCATTATCAAGGTTACTTTTGAAAGAAAGTCCATTAAATCTTAAAAAATAATGTGACTGTGTGTGAGATGAGAAATGAGATTTAAGTTCAGCATTCACAATATGAGGCTTATCAAAATGTTTAATTCCCTCAGTATTTTTATCTATTAATTTTAAGTTAATATAAGATAAAATGAGAGATTTCCACATAGCTGGAATACATTGTGTTTCATCAGCCCTATTTAAACCAGTAGGTCTCTTTAATATTTCAATTGACTCTCTCATGGTTCTTAAATCATATCTTTCCAAATTAGCAAGTATTTTTGTATTGTCAAAATTAGGTTTGTGACCAAAATACTTGCTAATTTGGAAAAATATGATTTAAGAACCATGAGAGAGTCAATTGAAATATTAAAGAGACCTACTGGTTTAAATAGGGCTAGCACAACGTATTCCAGCTATGTGGAAACCTCTCATTTTATATAATATTAACTTAAAATTAATAGATAAAAATACTGAGGAAAATTAACATTTTGATAAGCCTCATATTGTGAATGCTGAACTTAAATCTCATTTCTCATCTCGCACACAGTCAATTATTTTTTAAGGTCTAATGGATTTTCTTTCAAAAGTAACCTTGATAATGGTGGTTGCTAGTCCATCGAAATATCGGTGTTTAATGGAAAACAATACATGGTACAGCCCAAAAAGTAATGAAAAGCTTTACATGTCCATAATTTTTACTAAAATATTAAGATAAAAATAAATTATAAGTGGCTTAAAGATTTTATTTTTTAAAACAAAAATTTTAAAAATAAAAATACTGTGTCATATTTTTCGTTTAGAATAAAACTTCTTGGCAGGCGGGGGGGGGGGGGAGAAATGTATAATAGAATTAAAGAAAAGTTTTTTTTTTATTCTCTCTCCCTTTAAAGAAAAGAGCTTTTATAAAGTAAAAGCTAAATAAGTATGCAAAATTTAGAATAAAATTAGTCTGTAAAAAATTGTTTGTAAAAGAAAACTTTTTAAAATGTAATTAATTTAAAGGATTACTGATTAAATTGTATTAATTTTTAAAAAATGACTATCTTATTGAGGTTGTTTAGATGAATCTGGACGGATTAAGATTAAGGCAAATGTAAAAATAAATTAATTAAACACATGTAAAATTAATTAAAAGACAGATTCAAGCCAAGATAAAATAAAACAATGAGAGAGTTAAGATATAAATGTTACATCTTGATCATTGTTTTTCAATCTGGTTTGTGATATACAGTCTCATCTGCATTTTGTGATCAAGTTATTTTAGTCATCAATTTGTTATTAGTCCAGAGTTCAAGTTCTTTCTAAAGAATGCAGAATATTCGGAAATTGTAAATACAATAGTAAGCCAATCATTACTGTTGTGGTCAACATTAATAGAGAGTCTGCATAAGCCATAGAAATGTCTGATAGGGATTCATGCCCTAAGTCATCAACTGTCCCACTGGATCAGAACCTGGAGTCAATGCCAAGGTTATGAAGCAAAAACTGCCATATATATCACTTTCTTTCTCATTACTTAATATAAACCAAAAGGAAAGCCATGAAGCCATCGATAGAAAAACAAACAGCCAACAAGTTGAAAACTGACAATCATAAAAACCTAGGCAAAGATACTTTTAAATAGCTGTGTACACACTTAAATTTTAAATGGAATGAACTTTAATTAAAGGACTATTATAACTACAGCCTAAAATCATTAATATTTTTCTTATGTAAAATTTATTATGTCGTTTTATATTATATTAAATATATGTGTGCATAAATAATTAAATATTAATGTTTGCATTAATTGTTATTTTGTCTATTTTTTCTTTCTCTCTTGTCACTGCATCACCAGTAATTTAATGTACAGTTATTTTATGCGTGAAGTAAATATTATAGACCCTGAGACAGAGTGTGAGCTGGTCGTGGGATATTTCAAGTGCTGGACTGTTGGTCTGTTGTCCAAAGCATGCTGATTATATAACTTATGACTGGCTGGCACCTGAGGTTGATCCTCAAAACAAATAAAATGCTTTGGATGGCAGAGGTTAGAATCGAGCAGCCAAAGTGTGCCATAGTCTGGAAATGTGATTGTGCTATGATTTGCATAGCTCAGTCTGACAATGGGTATTGTTGATGGCTCTTCTATCAATGGTAAAACTCCCCTCTGCTTGAAGGGCTGGTCTGTTCATGTAATATTAAAAATATAAAAAAATTAAAAACATGATAAATAAGATTTAAACCCAATTAAACAACTTTTTAAAAACACTTAGACTATCCCAATATAGGTAACAATCAACAATCAAACTTCTGTCGAGACTTTTAACAAAATATACGAAAGTTAATATGTGGACTTACCAAAAAGATTTTATTTTCATATATATAACAGTATACCCATGCTAATTTCTACATTTACTGAGTTGCCAAATACTATAAATGCAGAGATGATTTATGAAATAAAACTATAAAAAAGCAAAAAAGCTTAAGGCGGTAACAATTATTAGCATATTTTACAAATTGCTGATGCATACAGATGAAAATTAACATTTCAAATGTCTAAATAATAACGATGTACAAAAAAAATTGTTAGAAAGTAATAAAAAATACCCATCTATGTATCTGTTTTTAATTCTTATTTAATATTAACCATGATAATTATAACATCTCTGCAGTAAACTTTTTATTCAAAGCAATCAAATAAAAAACAATTAAATTTAACTGTGATTATAGGACAGTGCAAAACGTTCAAGTTTTGAAAGAAATTATTGAAAGGAATAATATGAGTTCCAAGATTAAGCCCTTAATCTGCCACCACTGCTATTAAATTCAAATAACAAAACAGAAGTAAAAGTCATAAACTCAAATCCTATGACTCCTATTTTAAATGTTAGTAGCTTATCTATTAAGTATATTCAATTTATCTCTATTTATTAAAATTACCTCATTAATTTTTTTTTATTAAAATTTCTCTCTTCATGAGGTATCTTCACATTTTCAATATCATTTCATGATCCAAAAAAAAACTGAAGAAGTCACTAAATTACTATTATTTTTACTTTACACATGTTTATATAACAATTCATGTTCCTTTGATCCCTTTTCAACACTGCACTTCAATTCATCTATATATGATAACACACATCCACAAAAATTTGATACACAATATTACTTTTCTGCTTGACAGAATTATTCATTAACATTTTTGTAACACAAAATGAAACAATAAAAACATTCTTATATATTGAACCAGGTGGGGTATTTATTAAAGAGATCACTGTGGGAGGCAACAAAATCTATATCATTTTGTTGACTCTTTAATAAAATAATATTAGGAAATATAACTTGTAAATTTTTATACAAAATATGATACAATATTTATTCTTAATATATTTGATCTTCACCAATGCAATTTAAATATTGCTCCACCATGGCCCCTTAGGCAAAAAAGAGAGTACCCAAAGAGTAACTGCATCCAAGATGAGCTATATATATCAGATATATAAATATGGCTGCATTTTCAGGAAACAGATTTCTTCTCATCTGCGGAATTCAACACGTATCATTCAAAGCACTTTTTTGTTTCAGAGTAAATCCCAGGCACCAGTCAGTTACCCAAAGATAAATGAAACACTTTGAATGATTGGAAAACTAATTCAGCACCTAAGATATCCCAAGTAGCTCAATCAAAAGAATAATTTAATATATGGTTACTTTATTTAGTGGTAAAAAGAAATGACTGACAAATATTAAGCTTACAGATAATTTATTTAACTAAATATTTATTATTGTAAAGTTTGAATTACTTTTATAAATTATAAATTAGTCTAACATAAACCAGGTTATTTATATAATGACCATGCACACATTCTGAATTCTTACACTAAAATAGAATATAACATAGCATTAAATAATACATGGCTTTAACAAACACACACATCAATAGTTCTTTATGCATGCTATAGAGTTCATTTATTAATTGACTCTGGGAGGCTTTAAGGATTGCAATGGCTACATTAATTAGAAATGGCAATACAAATGTTATTTATTACTTAGAATTTCAGAACATGGATACTTCTTGCTAGTTGCTGCTTCACATGAAAATATTTCCAACCAGTTCGAATTTGAGGTTTTTTGTGGCAGTTTAATGCTTACTATTCTGTGACATTACTCTTTGAGACAGATAAACATTCCTCACAATTTTTCAAGATGATTGTTAGGATTGAGAAGTCTTACATATGCTTATTAGGGAGACGAGAGAAGATTGGAAAATGATGCTCATGATGATGGAAAGGTTTTTGAAAATTGAGGAAAAACAATGTATCCAGACTAACCCAAAGACACAGAGTGTAGAACATTGCACAGCAACAAATACCTATGAGGCCCCAAGAGGAGGAGGAAAAAATCATTGGACCATACTAAAAATGATTGGGGACAGTGAAGAGGATCATAGTGTGGTAGAAGAAGAATTAAATCAGAAAATGGCCAAAGAAACTAACAGTGATGATCTAAATTTAGAGTTTGAGAAGGAAGATGATGAGGTCCTAATACAAAAAAAATACCACCACAAAGATGAAACTTAATGAGATAAAAATGGGTCAAAGAATTAACTCACAACTCGGTCTTATTAACTTCAAGGTACCTCCCTTGTATCTTCTATCCAGATCCAAGTTTTTAAGGGATACCCAGGTGAAAATCCTCTAGTTCTCTTAGACAGTGTGAAAAAATTCTTCAGTTTGCATCCTGTTACAGATAAAAAGAAAATGATATTAGCCAGCCATTACCTAAGGGATACTGCAAAAACAAGGTGGAAACTGTTAAAACATCCACCTACAACAATCCAAGGTTATAAGAATGTAATACTAAAAAATACTGGAATGATGAACAGCAAGAATGCATCTTGCACAAGTTGACTACCCAGAGATAAAAGAAAGACTCCAAACAGAAATATGCATCATACTTTATACAGCAGGTCACATCATTCAAATCTATCGTGGAATTTAAATACACTGACCAACATATAATCTGAGCAGTGAGACATAACTTCGCACCATGGCTTCAGAGAATCATGATTGGGAGGCACACAATGTCGTTAGAAAGTGTCATGGAGGTATTGAATGCCATCAATTATGGAAACTTGGCATCAAATAGAGAAGACCAAGATCATTACCATCACCAAAAATTGGAAACATATATATCCCCTGATCCAGGTAAACAATAAAATGAATAGTAAGTTTAGGGACTGGTATATGAATGACCAAATTGGTACAATCTTGAAAATAATGAGACTGTATGGGTGTACTTACTTCATATTATAAATAGGTAACATTTGACCACAGTAATTTAGAATGAGACATATAGAATTTTGTTTTATTTATACAGATGATAGTACTCATGCTTATGCTGTTCTCCTGGTGTCCGCCAATTATTAAATTTAAATTTAAAAAATGTATCCGATGAAAGTGAAAAATATTTTTTTCACTGTTATTTTTTGAAGTAGAAAAAGTGAAGCAGTCAAATCTAAGTATGATGCGAGATTCATGAGATCCCACCTTTAACCTAGTTCAAACTCTATCACTAACAGTGAATATGTTCAAATATAATGAGACTTTATACTATCACTAATATGTGTTACATTCAGTTAAAACTGAGGTTAATCTTTAAATGTTTATTGAGGTTAATTATTTATGTTTTTATTTGTTAATATTATTAAATGCATCATGATAAAACATTCATGAAAATATATGTTGTAATTATGTGGATTGTGCATATATACTTGTAAATAGTTAAATATATGTTTGTTATAATGTTTCATTACATCAGAATGTTTTATTTCATATTTTACCATTTTGTTCAAATTTATATAATTAAAAGTTACATTTTTTCAATAAGTTTTCAGATTGTCCCTTTCCAAAGACAATAGGGAATCTTTTATTAATTAGTTAAAATAAGTTAAAACTTTAAGTATGGTTCTAAGTTAAAATCGTTTGTTCAGATTTTACAAATTCATTTTCTAAATGAAAAATGAATTCAAAGTTAATGGATTTGAAATTCTTATCGGAGAAATGGATCGGAAAACAATTAGAGAAAATTTTGGTTTGTAATAATGTAAAAGCTTTAGCATTAAGGCATCAAGATCAGAATGGGCAAGAAACCATAGGAAAAAGTATAAATATCCTGGAAAAGATTCTATAAAAAGCCATTACTATAATTTAAGAAGAGTCACCACCAGAAACTTCATCATTTTTAATTTTGACTTTTAATTCAGTATGGTGCGTGGCTAATATCGAGGATCTGATGGCTGGACCCCAAAGTTCTCCACCAATCTTTGAAATGTAGTTGCTACATAGAACTTTGCAATACCAATCATAAGCTGCCAAATCACAGAAGGCAACAAATCCATAAATGAAGTTCGCATGTATTAAGTGTGCACCTACATTGTCTCCTAAACCCAAGTGGACTCTGTCAAGATGAATTTATGAGCAAGCCATGGAAGGACTGGTAACCACTTTATTTTATAAAGTGCAACTTTCTGGTTTGTTTATGATCTCTCTTTCAAATCATAATTTAAGTTAACTGCCATCTAAAATTTCTCTAGTCACTTTATAATGCATTAACATTTGTTATAGTAATTTTCTATTCTATTATCTCTGGTCTTAAAATTAATATCTTGTTAACTTTCTTTCTCCTATGGTGGTTCATTTTAACTAATTTTAATTATATATATTTAAATGATTGTTAATGTCATTTATTTTTGATAATATGCCAATAATACTTTCAATTTGATAATAATTTCTTTCGTTTAAACTCACTCTAAGAAAATAATATTGCATAAAATTTTATAGCTTAATATTGCTCAGTGAAATAAATTAATACGGTTTTAATAATTATCGAGTTGAAAGATTTATTTAATGTTTGATATTATTTTACCCATGTCTGATAAGTATTATTAGCCCATTTTATAACCTATGCTCCCAGCTATTTTATTTAACTTTCACAAAATTATATAATCATATTGTTCACATTTATTAATGTTTTACAAAAGTTTAATAAATAAAATAAAATAAATATATTCTGATTTAAATTTTGTATTTTACAGTAGTATTCAAGGAAAGCATGACATAAAGGATATTATTATTATAATTATATAACTGCATTTAAGCACATAGTTTGATTTTAATCTGATATGTTCAGGTCATTAGGTTAAAACATTTATTATATAATTTCGGCTTCATTAATCAAATATGATGATCATTATATCATCACCATTCAGAACATTGCTAATGTGAACCACCCTCTTGCTTTTTGGGTTTGTCATTTCAGTGATATTATTGATATTTTAAATATATAGGAAGAAATCACTCCTTCCCTCGCTTGTCACTGTATTGGAACACCAAAGGTTCACGGCTGTGTCCCAACCTGGCTTTCCCTGTGTTCCATGGATCATTTGTAGGGCAGAAAAGACTTGTTGAATACAAGCCACTCTTATACTTCTTGAATCACGGACAAACCAGTTTACTTCATATTCATTTTGCTGCTCAAAATGCGTTAGTCCCATTTTATTTTTAGCTCAAATAAAAGCCCACTCTTTTGCTTTATAAATTGTCATGAATTGATTTCATTAAAATAAACCATTTTATATTTATCGATAATTTAAATAATTTTTTCATTAAGTATTGAAGTTATACCCTACATATTTATCATGCTGTTCATGAATTGATTTATGGATGTATGAAAAATAATTCTCATGTTCTCCTTACATAAAATTTGAATCATATTTCCTTTTCCAAATAAAATATCAGGTAATGAATAATGTATGTAATTCGTTCAGCACAAACGCCATAGATATCTGTATTTACACTTGTCTACTTTGTCAGGTCATAGACAAATATATTTCTTAAATACTTACATATTAATGATTGGGCACATGAGTAAACTGCCATTATTTTTGTACATTGTAGTTTTACATTCCAAAGACTAGAGATATTTTTAATACTTATCATAAATATTTGAACAGAATTTGCTTATTATTAAATATTTTATATACATACTTGATCTGATTGTTTATTATTTATTGATTAGCTTTAAATATTCATGCTCACTCTTTGTATTGGCAACCCAAATATACATATGTGAATTTATTCAGAAATATCTGTAATCATTTTATCACACATTAGTTAGAGTCAGATAAGTGATCTCAGTAATCATCATATCCATTGAGCTAATTCCTGCCACATAGTCATGTTACGTCAATATGTATTATCCAATATGTTATGATATGAGCTCATGAATTGGGTTCAAATTCAGTTTGGGCTTTGATATAATTCTTTGCTTTGACTGGGTTTGAAATCTGGTTTAAGGGTTTCAGTTCATGTTAGGTGGAGAATGTATTTTGACCAGTAGAATGTATGTTAATTAACTTGTGTGATTTACATTTCATATAAATTACTATTTACTACAAATACCTTAACAAATATCCGTTAATGGAAAATAAAATCATTTATTTTTTCCTTAATTAATGGGTGTAAAAATTGGCAAACAACAATTAATAATATTATAATTTATTAAATAACATTATTAATTATTAAATTATTTTATCAATATTCTTCAGTTTTAACTAAATACAAAATTATTATTAAGGAATTACATACCTGGAAGAACGCCAGTAGTAACTAAAATGTAATGATATATATATATTAAACATAATATTATATATAACAAATAAAACAATGAATATTAGAACATTTAAAAAAATCACTACTTTTATTTGATATTCAATATGAGTTTATGTATTTTGCAAAATATATTCTAACCTTTATGAAAAATTAAAATATTACCAACCCCTAATGTCGGCAAGCATTTCTAACAAAAAAAAAAGGATTTTAATGGGAAATAATAAAATGAAGACTATGATTGAAAACGATGAGACTAAAGATTAAAAATTAATAATCTATTTGGGCTAAGCTCAGTGGTTGGTTAGTTCATTTTCACTTTTGCTACAGTGACATCTATTAAGATAAAAGAAAATTTCTAAGCAATAACAATAGGCATAGTTATAAAACAAATGAATTACTGGAAAAGGAAAAACTTCACTCTTGCCTATATGATATTTTTAAAATATAAATTTCCCATATCAAAATATATCCTCAGAGCAATAAATAATTTGCACTTAATGTAACATCTTCTGAAAATCTTTATGTCCATTTAAAAGTATCCTAAATAGTAAATATTAATCACCAATGTATTTGATAGCATCATTTCATCTTTTTTAAATGCAATAAATGATAATGAATTTCTTTTGCCACCACCAGAATTATAATATAAATGAATTGATTAATGATTAAATGATCTCAGGGTTCTTTTTGTTATTTTTTATAAAGCATACTGTTATATTGTGTTGCCAAATAAATGACTGCCATACTGATAGACTTTAGAAGACATACACTTCTCTTATAAGATAATTTATCCTAATATATTATAATAATAGGAATAATTACCTAATCAAGTGTTTAATCTGCTTAACAATTGCATAAAACAAATATATAAAATTTAGAAAAATTATGGTATTCTACCCAGGATATCACTCGAAATAATAGGAAGGGTACTTTTTATATCCTTCTACTACCCCATCAACAAAACAATAAAATAACTAAGATTAATTATTATACTTTTGTTAATAAAATAAATAAATAATGTGCAATCTTTAAAATGGATTCACTAATCCAGAGCAAGATAATATAGGTATTTTATTTTAGATTACAATCCTAGCTTGGAACTGAAACATTTATGAAATATTTGCATTTAAAGTGACATTGGGATATTGGATCTGAATAAAATCGATCACCTGATTTATTAAGAATTCTGTTATAAATCAGAGTTGTGAACACATGACAAACTTCATATAGAAAAACAAAAACTAGATTTACATAATAATAATACATTTATGCACATTTAAATACAACATAAGCAAAATTTATTTACAGTATTATTGGAAGTTATATGTGAAGCACAAGCGCTGTTCAAATATATGGTAGGATATTACCATAGGTAGTACACTATAACATCATTAACAAATAATATATGTTTTAAAAATATTTAGATGAGTTATTTAACAAAATATATTCAGTGGAAATATTGATTTAAACATTTGGTTAACTTATTTTATAATGAACTAGGCTATATCACCCAATTTTAACAAAGGTTTGGTCTAAAGAAATAAAATAACAACAGCTAAAATCTTAAGCTGAGCAATACAATTCATTTAAAATATTCCCTTGTCAGGTAACAACTCATAACTCTCTCTTAACCTGAATGATTCTGAATAAACTTCTATGATGAAAATAGCTGTCATATCCAGACAAATAAAATAATATTGTCTAGCACTATTTTATTTTAAATTTTAAGTAAAATTTAAAGAAATGTATGGATCATTCATCAGAAGGCATATACACAGATATTATACTAGAGTTATGTTCACATAATTATAAAAATATTTAATGTTAAATAATGTACTAATCCATGAATGAAGTCCTCCAGATCGTGAAAACAAACAACACTGAGTGTATGCATTTTTATAATGCTACTTGCTGACAATAAACATTTAAAATTATTAATATTTTGTTGTTTTACTTGTGAACTACTGGAAAGACACAGTAGCTGAATACAGACACTGTTTCATTTAACAAAAACACTGCAAATCATAAAGTGTACCTGGAATAACTAAATACTTCAATGATTAAATTATTATTACCATGTCATTTCTAAAGCCCAAATAACTTTACCTTCCATATTGGAAAAATATTTAATGGCATCATGATGAATAGGATAATGAAGATGGGCTTCTCAGAGCAAACAACATGAATAAAAGTATGGTTGATTCCAATATCTATATCTAAGGTAAAAAATGTAAGTATGGACATAGCCTCCCCATATAAGGAAAAATGGAATACATACCAAATATTTGGTCCTCTCATAGAACATAGGTGCCTAAGCAACATTTGAAAGCAATACTAAAAATATAAACACTATTCTCTCATGGAATATAAAAGTAAACAATGGAGAGAGCATCTCAATCCCACAAAGCTCAATAAACAAACAAACTTTAAATAAATTCTAATGTCAAAAGGCATATATCCTAGTCTAACAATGGCAATATAACAAAATTATCACTAATAAAACCAGGTAAAGTAATATTCACACTAAAAATTGCAAACATTAAGCAATGTCTGAAACTAATGAAATCATGGTTAGTCAAATGACTGCAAAATATATTTAAAATTAGCAAAATAAAATTATACATTAAATAAGAAATACACATATATGCAATGAACAGCATAAAAAACTTATAAAGATTAAGAAGACATAATAGCAAAGTAAATGTAAATAATTTGAAACAAATAAATATTCAGTTATATTCAAATTTAACTGTCAATCATTATATCATGGCAACTATGAAACATTGAACTTCTGATAAACATATGTATTAGCTGTTTATGTATAAATGAATAAAATACGTATAAATGCAATATAAATAACATGAAATGTAAAAGATATAATATGTCTCCAATGAATAAAAGACATTATAAAATTCACCTAAATCAGTTAATATCAACTCATATTAATTTTATCTTGTAATATGTAGGAATACCTACACATTCTATCATAAATCATTAATAATAATAATAATAATAATAATAATAATAATAATAATAATAATAATAATAATAATAATAATAATAATAATAATAATTATTATTATTATTATTATTATTATTATTATTATTATTATTATTATTATTATTATTATCTTGATGTAGAAAGTTCATTATAATAAAATATCAAAAAATACTGTATATAATTTTTAATACACCTTAGTTCAGTTCATTAGTGGAAGTTTGCCAAGGGCATGAAATCCTCAGTTATCCACAGAATGAAGTATCCATGCCATTCCAAATTTTTTTAAAATGCAAATATGACTTCCAAATATAAGGATACATGATAAAAAACATTAACAAAGTTCTTAACTCTAAATTAAATAAGTTTGGATCCATTTGAAGAAATTGGGTAACCATAAGCTAGCTTAATAATATTCACCATTCAGTGATGCAAAGCAATAAAACAAGTAGTCCATTGAGTCATGGAGTCCATGGTTCCATTTAAAAAATAGTACTATATTCATATCTCTTTTTTCTTGAAAAGAAGCACATTTTAAAAGCGAAAAAAAAAAAAAAGGGCATTTCAAGATATTATTTTCAGCATTTTTTTAAATCACTGTTAACTTAATAGTCTACATTTCAATACAATGCATAATTTAATGTCCATTGTAGTTATTTTTGCAAACTATATTTTCTTTCAACAAAGTGGTTTCATTAAATTCTTGAGCAAATTTTATTCAACATATTTTAGAATGTAATACTGAGCAAATGGAGTGTATTAATGTTCTTCTTTTTTATTTCTTAGGCTCCTCTTTCTCATAAATATATTTTATAATACTATTCAGATAAAAGAAATGCATTTTAATAAATTCTTCTTGTGCTAAAGATGACAAGTTATTAATAATTATAAAGCTCATACTGAAAAAGCATTTTATTATTTTCATTAAACTTAAGATGAAATATTATTTCTAGTGTTTTATAACAGGTAGAATACTTAATGTAACTGCTTGCTTTTAGTTCAATATTTTAAACAATCTATATTTGTTAAAATTTCAACTTTGATTTCCTTTTTCTAAAGACAATGATAATAGCACAAAACAAATTAGTACAATGTCCTGTATAATTTTATAAATTAATATCAATGGATAGATCAGCTGGTTTCTATTAACATATAATTTAAGGTATAACTGATGAAATTGATGTATTATAATTGAACTATTTTTCTGAAGCACAATATTACTAGTGAAGATATCTTAAATTGAATTATGGTAATAAAATAGCAAGATTACCTAGAACTGGCTAACCATGCATTATAAGTTAATAAATACCAAGAGTTTTAATAACTTATTATTTTTTAAAAATGCAGTGACAATAGCAGATGATCAGGAGTTGATGAAAATGAATGAGCCATTGAGGAAGATGAGCACTGCAAAATGACCACCTTATCTTTTTATCCCCCCCTTTTGACAGGTATCAAAAATTAATGACCTCCTTCTGAAACCGTGATCTCTGTGGTAAAAAATATCAGTTATAATAATAAACTAATTAGTAATAATTATGTAATTTTGATCCCGATATTTTTAATAATTCACACGATTTAACAGTCTGAGTGGAAGAAATGATCAATTGAACTTTATTACTTAATAAAATTAAATAAATAAAATATTAAAATATTTTTTTGTTTTATTAAAATAAAATCTTACCTTGTCTTAAACTCAAGTTTATCAGAAGTTCTAATCTAAAATATTTAACCTTTTAGTTATTAAGTTTAATAAACTATTTATTTTTTTAATATTTATTATTTTAATTAAATATCTTGGCATTGAAAACCAAGAAACCAAAAGTACATACTGAAGCAGTAAAATATGTTACACATATTTTTCTTCACTTTCTGGTGATATTAGAACCTTTTCCCCAGAGGTTCAAACCCATTTATATACTTGTTAGTCACTAGGGAGTGCAATACACATGTACACACGATTATTCCTTCTCTTTTGTAAGTTAAACATTTCCTTTTGATAAAGAATATTTATTAATTTTAATTCAGAAATATTTAAATTTTCATCATCTTAAGCAATCATGTATGTGTATATTTATTACAGATAGCTAAAAATATTGTAAATTATAATTTCAAATTATTAAATATTTTTTTTTATTTTATTTCTTTATAATTCATGTATTATTAAGCTGATGCAATACCAGAGAAGGTTCTGTATAGTAATTAACATACTCAGATTTTTACAAACAAAAGAACATACCTTGTTCAAGGTAAAATGTCGTTAGTGAATTAGATTTATTTTAGAAATCCTAATGTTAATTGAAAATATACATCTTGAATCTATTTTCAAATACAAAATAGATTAAAACAATATTCTTCAGAACTTATTACATTGTCATTTTAAAATGTAAATTGTGAACAAAGGATAAGCAACAGTCAGGCTAAATTAATGCACATTTGTGCTTCACCAGCAGCAAGAGAGTAGAAGCTTCTAGGAAGTTTTGTCAGTGTATAAATAGAGCCAAATTTTTGTGCTATCCATCTCTTTGCTTTTATTTCAGAATGTGTTGATAAATCAATCTATGTCAGTCAAAATTTTAAATATGACTTCTGAGTAGAGGGAAGACATTTGCTTTTCCAATCTTTTCAAGATCATCTCCATACCACTATGCTGCTATCCCATGACCATTTAAAAACTGCTGTAGTGAAATGTTAAACTAGTTCTACAAAAATACCACCTATTATTTCTCCAAAATCTGCATTGCTGACTGTGTTTTTTTATACTTATTCTTTATGAGTGTCAAGCCATCAAGTCACAATCCCATCTCTGCCACTAGTATGAATTCTTTAAACCTCCATCTATGTAATTACCAATGATTTAAAATATAAAAGTAACTCTCTGTCTATTTAATAATCAGTGATGTAGTGCCAAATATCATAACTCTAAAAAATTAATGAATTTCTCTTTTCCTCTGTAAAATATAATACATGAATCTATAAATTTACTCTCTAAACATATTTTCTGTGTTTCACATTATGTTTATCTTATTATTTTAAATGCAGCAAACTTTTAATTTTATTTTGTTTGATTATATTTGATTTAATATGCTAATATTTCAATCTAGCAAATCAATCTTATTTTAATTCTCCATCCTGCTATTATGAATAGTAAATATTTAAATGTAAGATTTCTTACCCAACTCAAACTTTTCTCTATTGAATAATATTACTAAATCTGTGTTATTTACTTGATGGTAGATTATGCATTGTCATATTAGAGATATCAATTTATTACTATATTAATACTATTGATTTAGTGAATTTTAATATTATGTAAAGTAAAGCTTAATGACCTCACCTTTTCTTATAATCAGGCATTTGCATACCATGCCATCCAGCATAATCATTTTATTATGTAATTTTCTACTCCTTAAGCATACTAATATTTTTTAATGAAGGGAACTACATATTCCCTCTCTTTTTATGTTTGACTTTCTAATATTTAGTGTTATTTCATGCCTGTAAGGATGGGTTAAATTTTGTCATGTAATTATGCTAAATTTCATTAATTTAAGTGGGCTGCAGTCAACATATCAGTATCATTATGGACCTAATTCCCATTAGCATTGTTTACCCCTGATAATATTATAAAACTCATATATCTTGCTTTGTCAAACTAATAGCTGGAGGTCCCGGATTGTTTCTTATGGCATATCTCCAACTGGAGTTTGGAAGTACCAACTCCAGTATACTGCCAGGTTGTAGTCAGGCTTTGCATTGGATAACATTGGGAAATCCGAACCATGGAGTCTCTACTAACCTTTTTCTTCAACAACTACCACATCACAAGTGCAGGTAAGTTTCTCATGTCATTGTAATTTTGATGAAGCCTGTCGGCCTAAAACAGACTTAATCTTTCTGGCATTATTATCTAGGTCAGCACCACAATTCTTCATTAATATTTTATATGACCCGTTCTTAATCTATAAGTCATAATACTGTCATTTTGTAAACCATCCTATTCTTTCCTTCTATATCATTTTATAGCTTAGATATTCATTTTTAAGCTTATTTAAGCTATCTGCCCTATAAATAACCGATCTTTATGTATGCTAATCAATACCTTTCAGTAAATTCTGTCAAATCAGAATGATTTGATAAAATATGCAAATAACCATTTTTCTGTTTAAATGATTGATGAAGTATAATTAATGACTAAGTAAAGTGTGTAATTTATATTATATTTTAATGAATAGTTAGAAGATTGTAATAAATAGAATTACGTAAATCAAATTCTATTTATCTGTATTTGTTAAGGTCATTTATTTTTTTATTGAATTAATCATAGCATTCAAACTCTAAAGTCACTGTAAATTTGATATCTCTTTCCATTAGCATATTAAGCTGCATTGTCTTGATTATCTATTAACTTTTATTCATCTATATAATTTGTATTTGCATATTTTTTAATCAAATTTATGTTATAATATGTAATCGATTACAATATGCAAATCATTGTGAATAATTACATGAAACCCAGATGCTATTAATTATGACATGTAAATAGATTCACCAGTGAATTTATTAAAATATATAATCTTATTTGTTTGCTCAATCTTTAACAAATTATTATTATTAAATTATTAATATTTCATAACCAATTATTCTTTAGTTATTCTTTGCCTCATATTTTATGCATGAACATCATTAATTAGATGGTGTTATATATGATCTAGATTCCATTGATCTTAAGCCAGTCTCTTACACTTATTAATGATTCTCAGTGAAATAGTAATATAGTTAGAAGCTACCACATCCTGTTAGGGGTTCAAAATCATGTAGCATCATCTTTTCCCTGTGGATATATTGTTTCTCTGCTGTGTCTCTGGGTCTGTAATAAATGAATTTCATCTGTTATCATTAGAAATGTTGTTCATAGTGTTATAGTTTTAGAGAAAAGTAAACAGGGCAGAATGCATGATTGCTCATGACTTCTGTTCCTCAGGTATGAATGGATTTAAAGTACTTTTGCCTAGATTCTGAATCCTGTTAGATGAACATACAATTCTGATCAGTACAATACATGCAAGTAAACTTATATACACATGTACACAAGAAATTACATTTTGCTAAATTAAATTTATCCCAATAATTAACTTATGTTTTTTAAACAATTAATATATTATTTAACTAAATCAATAAGCTTTATTTAAATATATATATATATATATATGTCATATTATTATTACTATTTGCGGGATATTCCGTGTAGTGAAAAAGCTAAATGCTGATGTTTCAGTACAATATCAAGTACCTTCCTCAGAGCGTCCTCTTTCTCAAATCATAAGAATGCATGTGAGATTTAAAATCGTTTTTATCGTTTTCTTTCTCCTCATATTTAAATTCTATTGGTTGAGAAGTTTTAAAATTTATTTTCTCTTCCAATAGTTTCTTCCAAATGTTGTTAATCTTCTTTAACTCACACCGTTCATTTATACTCTTGGGCCTTTTAAAAATCTCTATAGCTTCTCTTAGCAATCTCTGGTCATATTGTTCAATTTTTGCTAAAATATTTGTTTTTTCAAAATTGATATCATGATTTGTTAATTTAATATGAGAATAAATAGCTGATGAATTGGATTTTTCTCCCACTGCCAGAATGTGTTCTTCCTTTCTAATATTTATTCTATATATATATATTAAAACATATTAAACAAGAATTTAATGTTGTTGATTAACTATTTTTAATGCCATTAAGTAATTGCTTTTAAATATTAATAAATTATCTGTTAATATTTTTAACTTTTACTATAATATTAGCTATGTTTTAGCTTTCTTTCTTAATAAAGTAAGTGGAAATTAAATAACTTTTAATCTAATGAATACATTTTCTTAATACAAAAATTATACCTTTGTTACATCTTTTTAATTTATCAAATATTAGATATCTTATGTTCACAATATACTAAATAAATAAAACTAATGGTTGTGTAAGAGTTAAATTACCTAATTTACGCAAGATAAAGTTATCTTCTTTCTTTTTTTATTTATTGTTTTTATCTTTTTTTCTTTTTGAATAACATAAATCCTTGGAGTTTAAGGACTTATAAAAAACAATGTGCAAAAGCAGTGTTACAATATATATATATATATATATATATATACATCCCATTATAATATATATATATATATATATATATATATATTATAATGGGATGATCCTTTTCAGGACTCAAGGAAGTCACATCTACCTATAGTCGGACTCGGACTTTGAGTCTTTTTATAGAATGCCATGGATAATGTGATTTAAAATATAATCCAATCCACTCCTCTATTAATAACCTCATTACTCTTGGAATTCGAGCTCAAAGTAGAAATTGCAATTGACTCTCTTCAGGCATTTCCACAAATATCCCATAGTAATGATAAATTTAGTATAAGCTATATATAACTTTTTATAAATATTAAATCAATAAGTTGATTCAATATATATTATAATGATCGAAATGAAAGTGAAGATCGAATCTAACTGCAAACTACGATATCTGCAACTACCAGGGTGCCATATAGGCATTTGAACCTAGAAAAATTTATACAGTAGGCAGATATGCGCTGTTAAGATTCCACTTTATTTAAATATTCAGATCATTAGCCCATTGTCACTAGCTCAGGGAATAATAGAGATCAGATATAACTTTAATTTATATCTTTGATGTATAAAAAAAATATAAAAGCCACTGCCAGAAATTAACACATAAAAATATTTATTTACGCACATATAAAATAACCCCGAGGAATACATTTAACGTTTATATTTTTATATTAATCTTTAATTCTAAATTTAAGTAGATTGCAAATAATGAGTTTACTATTTATTTAGAGGGTCGAGTATGAATAGACTACATAGATTTGCATTTGAAAATAAACATTCTATCCCTATTTAACCTTAGGCTAAAAGTCGCAGCCAAACTGGCATCAATTTATCTGATATATCGATGCATTCAATGTAATACGAAATACGGCAGCACCAAAAAGTTAAGAGAAGAAATTGCCTCTCATCAGATAGGAATAAATATTACATCTATCTGCGAAGAAGAGCAATAAAAAAAAACTCCATAGAAAGGAACTGCATTCTTCGTCTTATAATTCCTTCCATAGGCAAAATGGGAGGGTGCGGCATATAAAGTGATTCTTCCCATAGTGAATCTGTACTACATCTACTAAATTACACCAATATATCCCATCCATTGACCCAATTTAACTACAAAACAAATAACCTAAGATTTCCCTTCTCTAATATAGCTTTACAAATCTATATAAACCATTCACGCCTGACTTAAGTTTAACATTTAGATACGTTCGCACAGATTTGTTTAAAAATGTTGGGTATAGATCGATTACATAGATTCCACGGTCAAAAACATTTCAAAATAAACATAAACAATCAAAATACAAAATTATTGATACTGACAATCGCAGAGGGAAATTTATAAGTAACCCAATAGTATTCACCATAAGATACTTGCGTTGTCACCAATAACTTAAAAGACATCCGAATAAATACAGTTTAGATACCGTACGGTATCATTATTTATCGAATGTCTATATATTTTGATCAAATATGAAAACCAAAATATAATTAACCGCAAACGAATCCATGCAAGCGTCTATAAACAACCTAAATTTCATGCATTTAAATAATATTTACAATAAGAAAAAAAAATGGAAATGATGTTTATCAATCGGAAAACATATAAAATTAAACATTATTAATTTGATTTAAAAACTTACAAAAGTCAGATAAGAGTCCGTTTTAACATTTAAGTTGGCTTGTTTATCAATTTGTAAAACTTGACGAAAGTTCTTAATTGATTTTAATAATTGTTCATTTCATATAGCTTATGGTAGAAGAGTCCAGGTTCCTGTTTTTAATTCCCATGATGCCTCCATTGGAAGATAATGTTCTGGAGATGGCAATAGCTGGTTCAAGGTATCACAGTCTTTTCTTTGTTAAATAGAGAGTGTGGTATGTGCGTCCTACCGTATCTCTCAAACACACAATGCTGGAACTCCCTGAAAAAACTGTATTTCCCTTTTTTTATTATCCACACAGATTCAATTAACAAAACGTCACTAATCCATCACTTTCGTTAGGGTCCAAGCCAAGGCTTAGTGCTTCCATTGGTCAAGCTAATTTCTTTTTATTTTCTTATCTATCTTTCATCAGATCATTTTAATTATACAAGAGCCCAAGGCTAGCTAGCTTTTCAAACAATTTATAAACAATCATTTCCATTTACAGATTACAAGAATTAATTAATACCTGTTTTTATTTTTAAATCTTGTACTTTTTCCTATAAAAAGTATGTTCAAATACTTATTTTTTTGTTTTTTTGTTTTTTAAAAAAAAAAATTTTTTAAAGTTTGGCATCTGTGCGAATGTATATACGTTTAACAAAACATTTTAATTTTAGCGTTTAGTTTTTTACTTTTATTTGCAAACTTTTAAGTTTTTATTTTAAATTAATGTAACAACATATTTATATATCGTTACAATATATATATATATATATATGTGTGTGTGTGTGAGTATGTATATTTATAATTATTGGTTTTATAAAATGATTAAATAAAATAAAAAAAAACAGGCCTGTTTAATTTTAAAATCAAGTTTAACACATTTTAATCCATAATAGAAACAAAAATATTATCACATAAATAATAAAAATATTAAAATTTAGAATTATAATCTGTGCTTATATATATATACAATAATAAAATATTTAACATTCAGAAAAAAACAATGTAATTATTTACATATATATAATTCAAAATCATGTGTACTGTAAATAATACCGACATACATTATAAATCTACATATTGGGTCATTAAAATGATTCAGTGTGTGTTATATGTCTATATAAGATAACATCCATTCACACTAGATTAATAATAGAATGTATTCTGATATTAATTATGTTAGTGTTTAAAAAGAAATCATGATAATTGTCAGGTAAGGTTCAATTTGGAATATAATAAAACTTACTTCCAAATTGAAATACTTTAAAAACTTTTACCTTAGTCAGCCGTCATTTTCACCAGAGCATATATCAAAATACCAACATCTAAATTTTATTAAATAAAAAAAATAAAATGTTCACCTTATCAGTTCTCCAATTTAATATACGAAGTAATTTTTCCATGTAAATTTAATTATCCCCAAAGGAAATAAAATTTAAGAGTTATTAAAGTACACAGTGAAGTATTCCAAGATGCGAAAGAATAATGGTTTCATATTCCTCCTTAGATGAAATAAAATGACGAATGTTGAAAAGTAAAGTTCCTTGATCATCCTTCGAAGAAGTAATCCAAATATTCATTCTTTTAAATATTTGCAAAGTAAAATATTTAAAATCTTTATTATCCAATATAAATTCACCAACCAATTTCTTTAAAAAACTTGTTCTTTATTTAACTATATAAAAATTTATATTCAATAAGCAACGTTTCGACTATTTCTATCCTTATAGTCTTTTTCAAGCCACTAAGAAAAAATACAAATAATATTATCAATATTTATTCTATTTTGTTTATATTTGCAATTTTATTTTTTTATTTTTTTTTAGTTTTATTTGTATATTTATTTATTTATTTATATTGATAATATTATTTGTATTTTTTTTAGTGGCTTGAAAAAGACTATAAGGATAGAAATAGTCGAAACATTGCTTATTGAATATAAATTTTTATATAGTTAAATAAAGAACAAGTTTTTTAAAGAAATTGGTTGGTGAATTTATATTGGATAATATTGATTTTTAAGGACTATATTTTTTAAAGAAAAGAAGAAACATTATTTTGGATTTTAAATTTAAAATCTTCTTCAATATAATACTCCATTATTAAGGCAACTTTTTAGTGGAAATTATGATGATTATACTTTAGGCATTAAGTAGGAATAAATTTACATGTTCAGGTTTAAAACATCAGCAGAAATCCTTGGCATAAATTGTCTAGCCAGAGAACATCTTTATAATTTTTTGTCTTCTTAAACATATATTTTGAAAACTCATTTCAAAGACATTGATTTCTCTTATAACCTTGTCAATTTCAATGATTATTTTTTATAATTCTTTATAATATTAAAAGTAAGTAAATTAATTACTTGAAGAAAGTAATTAAAATAGTGAATCTTCTTTTTTCTTAAATGTGTTCTAAATTCGAACTCATTTAAATTTACGACAAAGTTATTGCTTCGATAACTAAATAGAAGATTATTATATAACAATATTAGTTCATTTTTATACTGGATTAATTTCTGCAAGCATATCACATAATCATGCTCACACTCACTATTGTTTAAAATATACAATTTGTAATGAACTCCAAATGTTTATTTCCTTTGTTTCAACTGATAAAATGCAATGATGACTTACAGCTTTGTCAATGTCAAGTTTTGGTTAATAAAAAATATGGTACTTTGACCTGACCTGCACAATGGCCACCAGAGGCGCTGTTCCTGTGTTAGCACACAGAAAATACAGGGGTAGTGGCCCTGAAAGCAGACAATGCTTTACCACTAGGTGGCACTGTTTACCATGTCTATGCACAGGAACCTTCCACAAGCTAGCTGGTAGCAAAGCTGCCCACATGGTGGTGCTGGTAGCCATGTGTAAGCCCATATAACTTACATCGTCTGCTACCACCTACCTAGGTGGTGCTGATTGACATAAACACATATGCATCGTCTGCTACCAGTTAACTACCAAATTCTAGCCCACTATGTGGTGCTCTTTCCTGGTGCTGTTTCTCCATGTGATAATGGAAAAACTGTGCTCTGTAAAAGCCTGCTTGCTAACGTTTATGTACATACTACTTAAGAAGTGAATGACCTATAATACACAGGTGTGATTAAATTTAAAAGTCACAACTATGTAAATATGCATTTCTACTTTATAATGTTACATTCTCTTTCACTGATTAATAAATCGATGTATTTTAAAATTATTACTTTTTAAAAATTGATCTTTGTTTTATAATTATTTACTCTAAAAGTGGTTTTTTTTTTTTAAATTAAAAAAAAGGTAATTGATATGACAACCTTTATTTCAACGCTGCTAAAAATCGGAACAAAAAAAAAAAAGGTTTTTTTTTCCCTACGGCAGTATTTCTTTCAAAACTATTATTTTTAAAGATGATTGTTTGTAAAACTTTTTTTTTCCCCAATAACTTTGAAAGTAATACAAATTATATTTCGGTTTATAGATCTTTCGCAAACGTATTATTTTAAACATGTAAATAGCGTCTCTAAATGAATTTTTAAATTAATAAATATTTTTAAATTACTGGAGATAAAGCAAATCAAACTCCTTTAAATATATTAAAATATCTATTCAGTTCAAATTTTGTATACACATACATCTATTATTTGTAATATAAAATCTAAATAAATTTATAAACCATTCAAGTTTTACTACCTTTGGTAAAAAATAAACTTATTAAAATCAATATGTGTGCAAGCAATAAAACATCAAGCTGATTGAAGAGTACGGCCCTTATAACATTGTATTCTTTGTAGAATTAATAAGATGTCAGAGAATTGCATAGTGTGTGATGATTTATATATGAACTCTCTTCAGTGTAAAAATAGAGTAAAAATATTCAAGGCATAAGTATTAATTGAATTGTATTTAAAACTTTAGAATCATTTTAATAACTAAAAATAGCATATACTCACAAGGAAATTTCATAATAATAGGTTTAATAAATTTGGCTAAAGTAAGATATTATTGCACTCAACTGCATTTAAATTATTAAGAGCAACACAGAATGCATGAGGGTTCATTAAAATAGATATGAATGTTTGATGCTTATGTTAGGCTTATTGTTCTAAATTATTAAGAGCAACACTGAATGCATGAGAGTCCATTGAAATAGATATGAATGTTTGATGCTTATGTTAGGCTTATTGTTCTCTTACCTATATATTGCATTTTCAATCTATTCTTGTTAATCCCAACATGCACCTCTCCATACTTCTTTGAGTGGTCTGAAGTCTGTATTGCTCTTCTATTAAGTGTCCAAGTCTCAGATCCATAAGTAAAAACAGGTAAAACACATTTGTTAAAAATCTTCCTTTACAAACACATAGGTATATTTCCTTTTAGTATCAAGCTATTTCTACCAAAAGCACTCCAACCAAGTTTAATTCTATGATTAATTTCATCCATTATGTTTCCATCTGTATTAATAATCTGACCAAGGCGTTTGTAACTGTTAACTTATTCTAACTCATCATAAACAGTCTTTATTTTCATATTTTGAGAAAACCCATTAAACATTACTTTAGTCATTTTAACATTTATCTTTAGTCCTACTTTCATCTGATAACTACTGTAACATTTCCTGTAGATCTAAAGCATTATTAGCAAAAACAACTACATCATCTGAAAAATCTAAATGACTTAAATAATCACTGTTTACTTTCACTCCTTTAGCTTCCCATTTTAATCCACAAAATACTTCTTTCAGCACTGCTGTAAAAAGTTTTGGAGATATGGAGTCACCCTGTCTTACACTCTTCTCAATGTTGACTTTCCCAGTATTATTATCTAATCTAATTGTTGCTGTTGCATTTTTATAAATATTCTTTAAAATATGACAATATCCTGGATCTATACTTTGATGATTTTTAAAATTATAAAAAAATATATATTTGATAAGAAATAAAGTATGTCTTTCTACATTCTTCCATATGTAATCTAATTAAATAATATTTCTCAATAAATTACATTCCTAATTTTTTTTAGAAAATGGTAATATTGTTAATCAAAATTTCATACAAAAACTCTTACATTAATAAGTCAAATTGTTTTTTTAGAAGAAAGATTAAATGATGATCAGTCCACTATTTTTGGACAAAAAATGATACAAATAATCAGTCCAAATACAATTTCTAATTTTTTTGATCCTGAAAGATCTTATAATTTTAAATTTAGTTTTTATTAAAGTGACAAAGAAAATTACAATAATCTAAACATCGTAAAGAAAATTATCGATAAAATAGCAATTTCAGTTAAACATTCTATAATAATTAAAAAATCTGTTAATAAATCTATATTATAACCTCTCAATCTAGATGAAAATGTATAAAGTCAGACAATTGAACTTAACCCTATACAACCAATCTAAGCCCTATTTGTCAATCAATAGCTAACACATTGATTAAGCCAAACTGCAACTGTATTCTGACATTGTTTGTAAGAAACTCAGTGAGTAAAAGGTTAAATGTGATAAAACTAAATTTGAACTGAGATGAACTGAAAACATGCTTCTGGTCACATTTGTGGGTAGTGAAAACACAAGGCAAATGTTTGAGCCTTTATTAAACCCAAAACCACATCAACTTCAGATTTCCAAACAAAATCAATAATCAGTGTAAATACATAATGTATTTGTCACCTTACCTTCCCAAAAATATCTAAAACCCTTCATCCAATTAATAATAAAAAATTCTGAATCCTCCAAACTTTCCTTCAACTTTGACAAGTCATCGGCCTGGAAAATCAAAACCAGCAAGATCTCATAACCTTTCTCAGTGGACCCCCCAAAGCTTTTGAAGTTTCCCATATACAAGTCACCTCAAGCCATGTCAATACCAATACAGAATTCCATAATTGAATCTGCCACTACCACAGTTAAAAACCTTCCCAAGGTTTACCTATCTCTGCAGGAGATAATCTCGCTCCTCAACATCAAGATAATGGTAAACATTAGCTACTATCTACCCATCATAAACATGATAAAGACATTCACCACCAAAATCAATTGAATCTGTTCATGGCTTTTATGGAATGGTAAAACAGCGGCCATAAGAATTGAATGTATGCAGTGACATAGGAAAAATAATGGTATGTCATTGCATGCAACTTTCTCAATATATTACCAAAAGTGCCACTCTCTGATCCACATCCTCCAAAGGACATTCCCCCAGATTGTAACTGAACAACCAGTCATTCCATCAGACAGACCACCACCATCAATCATAAGCTGGCCAAATCATATATTTGGCTACCTTTTTGCTCACAATGGCTATTCAGCCCTAATATTTAGACAGAAAATCTGTATTTGGGCTGCTCATGACTTGTTATTTCCCACTCAAAATTCCACTCTTCTTTGCTTTGGTGATATCAGTCAGGTGATCAGCAGGTTTTTTTAAATATCTCAAGCTGGAGCCTAGGTTCCTGGACTTCCTAGTAAAAATCAACCTGGATTCACTCCAGACAAACTGATTCCTGCACTACAGGAGATTCTTCAAGAACATAGATCCTATGTGTCACAACTGCCACAGTATCTCTGACACCTTTGACCACATTCTAAATGATTGCCTGGCATATGACAAAATCAGAACATTTATTTCCCATAACTGCCACATTTCCTGAACAAAATATTAGATATCAAGAGCTGCTTCCTGTCTAGGGATTATGTCATCTCAAGACTTTCATCCTTCATCACTTATGCCAACTGGATGGCTAGATGTTGAAACAAGATCACCATTCCTCATCCTAAGCCTGAAGACATATTCATTTCTAAGTTGAAGGAATTTTACCATAAGGACAGTATCATCTTATCCAGATTTTTTTTGACAACACAGCTGGATTAAACAACACCAGTCACACATCAACCATTTGGTTGCCCATGCAACATGGATTGCTTTTGTTTTGTTTACAATTGTATCATTCTTACAAGTGTATTTCAATAAAGTTATTTATATATAAATATTTAATTTGTCAAGGATGTAAATATTGACTACTAACCTTTAATATACACACATATGTATATTGAAACAGTATTCTTTGTCTATCATCCTGTTTGAGCCTTTATAAGACTCAAACCCACATCAACTCCAGATTTCAAAACAAAATCAATAATCAATGTAAATACATAATTTCTCAAACATTCAAATATTGACTGCAAACTTTAATATATATATATATATATAACAGCGGCAATGACAAGAACGTATGGAGTGGACATTAGGAATTTGCCCTGCTCGGTTCCTTTAAGGCCTCCAAGAAAAATCAAAGGGTCTCCTTTCAGTCAATAGTATATGAACATGGATGGGCTGCTTGACAACATGCATTAGTCAGCATGGTGTGTTTATCGGCTTTTTACCTCCAAGTTTAATAATATTTTTTCAATATATACAATCATGACAGACAAATACAAATCATGGCTCTTATTCCCAGGAGGCTGTAAAGTCACCAACCAAGGCAGCAGTTGGTGGCTGAAGGTGGAGGGTGCTAAGAACCCTAATCATGGACTCAGGCTACCATTTGATGATGACTTTTTATTTAGGTACTTACAACTGCAGATCACTTTCAAGTGAAGGAAGATTGCAAAAGTTATAAGAACTGTCTTATGTTAAATGGGACATTATTGGACTTTTTGAAGTTAGAAGAAAAGGTGAAGAAACAATTGATTTAAAAAGTGGACATATACTCTACTATAAAGGCACAAATATTGGAAATACAAGTGGAGTAGGATTCATTATAAATAAAAAATGGAAGAATAACATTGTGGAGATTGATGGTGTATCAGACAGAGTAGCAAGATTAATTTTACAATTTAATAGCAGATACCAAATGCAGATAATTCAGGTCTATGCCCCAACAAATTCTCATAGTGATGAAGTTATAGAAGATTTTTATATGGATGTACAAAAGGCTTTTTATCAGAGTAAACAACATTTTAAAATTGTTATGGGAGACTTTAATGCTAGAATTGGTAAGCAAATGAAAGATGAAAATGCTGTAGGTAATGTTGGTTATGGTAATAGAAATGAGAGAGGACATAGACTTGTGCAGTTTGCAGACAAAGAAAAACTTTATATTATGAATTCTTTTTTTGAGAAAAATGTTAAAAGGAAATGGACATGTGAGCATCCAAATGAAGGTGCAGCAGAATTGGATTATATTTTGACTAACAGAAAATACATATTTCAAGATTATAGTGTTCTTAATAAATTTAACACAGGAAGTGAGCATCGATTAGTAAGATGTAAGATACATGTTAATGCAAAACTAGAGAGACAAAAATTATTAAGAAAAACAATATTTACGGTTGATATTTCTATCTTCAGAAACATTATAATGAATTTAAATTAGAACTTGCAAAGTTTCAAGTATTAGTAGATTTTGAACATGATTCAGATTTGAATGACATTAGTAGAAAATAAGCGATACACTTTTGAAAACTGCAACAAAGATAGCTCGTAGAAAAAAGCAGCAATTGACCAATAAAATTTCTACTGACACTAGAGAATTTAAGACGAAAAGAAGTAATATGAGAATATATAACAATGATGCATTAAAAAAGATTGAGTATCTCGAATTTTGTAAAATGGTGCGGAAAAGAGTTGAAAATGATATAAGAAAATATAATTGTGAACTAGCAAGGAAAGCTGTAGAAGAGGTTAAAAGTCTAAAGAGTGTAAAACAATATTTTGGTATTGGTAGGAAATTTATACCTGCAATAAGAAAAAAAGATGGCATTATTACTAAAAAGAGAGATGACATCATGAAATGTGTAGAAGACTTCTATGAAGAATTATATAGTAATAAAGTACATGTGCCTCCTATACCCTTTATATTTTCCGAATTGCGCGGAATTTTGAATGTGATAGTGAGACATGCAATTAATTTATGAAGAAAGGGAAGGCTCCAGGTAATGATGGAATTATAATGGATATATTAAAAGAGGCAGGTGAAGAAGTAGAATTTTTTTTAGCAAAGTTATATACCAAATGTCTAAATGATAAAGATGTACCAGATGATTGGAAGGATGCAGTATTAATATTAATATTTAAAAAAGGTGATAAAGAAGATATTATAAATCACAGACCTATCAGTCTATTACCAGTTCTATACAAAATTTTTACTAAGATAATTACAACTCGTCTACAGAAAACACTGGATTTCCACCAACCAAGAGAACAAGCTGGATTTAAAAGTGGTTTTCGTATAGTAGATCATATCCAAGTATTGAGAGAAATTATAGAAAGGACAAATGAATATGAGTTGCCATTATGCTTAGGATTTGGAAATTATGAAAAGGCATTTGATTCTATAAACATTTCTTCAGTGATTAAAGCAGTGGATCATCAAGATATAGATCCAGGATATTGTCATATTTTAAAGAATATTTATAATAATGCAACAGAAACAATTAGATTACATAATGATAGTAAGAAAATCAACATTGAAAAGGGTGTAAGACAGTGTGACTCCATATCTCCAAAACTTTTTACAGCAGTGCTGCAAGAAGTATTTTGTGGATTAAGATAGGGAGCTAAAGGAGTGAAAGTAAATGGAGATTGTTTAAGTCATTTAGATTTTGCAGAGGATGTAGATGTTTTTTTGCAAGAATGCTTTAGAGCTACATGAAATGTTGCAGGAGTTATCAGACGAAAGTCGGAAATCAGGACTAAAGATAAATGTTAAAAAGACTACAGTAATGTTTAATAGATTTTCTCAAAATATGAAAATAAAGATTGATTATGATGAGTTAGGAGAAGTTAACAGTTACAAATACCATGGTCAGATTATTAATACAGATTAAAATATAAGGGATGAAATTAATCATAGAATTAAATTTGTTTGGAGTGCTTTTGGTAGAAATAACTTGATACTAAAAGGACATATGCATACGTGTTTGAAAAGCAAAGTTTTTAATAAATGTGTTTTGCCAGTTCTTACTTATGGATCTGAGACTTGGACACTTAGTAGAAGAGCAATACAGAGACTTCAGACCATTCAAAGAAGTATGGAGAGATGCATTTTCGGAGTAACAAGAAGGGATTGAAAATGCAATATATGTGTAAGAGAACAAACAGGTGTTACTGACCTCATTGAAAAAATTGAAAGACTGAAGTGGCGTTGGGCTGGACATATTGTTGAAGAGATGGTAATAAATGGACAATTGAAATTTTAAACTGGATTCCAAGAGATTGTAAAAGACCCAGAAAGAGACCACATGTGGGATGGATGGATGAAATAAGAAAGTGTGCAGGGATGATGTGGAGAAGAGAAGCTAAAGATAGGAAAAGATGGATTGAACTTGGAGAGACCTTCATCCTGCAGTGGATTGATAATGGTTGATGATATATATATATATATATATATATATATATATATATATATATATATATATATATATATATATATATATATATGTGTGTGTGTGTGTGTGTGTGTGTGTGTGATTATATAATTAATTATTTATAAATACAGTAATTAGATAATTAAAAATTTATCCACTTAGAAGTGCTTTTGATTATCCTAGTAGTCTTTGTTAACTAACACTTTGAAAGGCTAACATTCCCACAATGCTGTGATCTTAACCTTTGCTGCCTGCCTGTTAATTAAGTCATGTTTGTCTTTGTATATTAGCATAGCTTCCTTTATTTTTCGTTTATTGTTATTTTTTTTCAATTTGCAATATTTTCACATTATTAAAATTGAATTCCAAACCATAAATACATGACTTATTATTGTCATAAAAAAACAGATGCTTAAATAATATTATCTACTTTACAATTTTGTTTCGATTTCTGAACACACTTTAATAACAGCAAGTGCCCTTTAGTTATTTTTTCCAACATGCATCTCGATTTACTTATATATACCCTGCCACACCTACCTATCCATTTATAAATAACACTATTTTTATTTATAAATGAGGCTTTATCTTTAGAGTTATTTATTAATTTGTTTAATGTATGAAGTGTGTAAAATGCAATATCACAAATACCTTTATAATTTTTCCTTATAAAATTTAATTGATCATTCGAAATAAATGGTGTTGATATCCATATTTCTTTATTAGCAGAAGAATCAATATTATTATTAAAATTGTTATTCTTATATTTTGTATTAAAATTTTTAATCACCTTATATATATGATTATAATTGTAGCCAACATTTAACAATTAATTCTTCAATGTATTAGTTGACAAACATTAATAGGATAATCTAAAGCCCTTCTAAGTGGATAAATTTTTAATTATCCAATTACTGTATTTATAAATATTTAATTATATAATTACATATATTACTTTGAAAAAAATACAGACATCGAATGATAATATTATTACAGTATATTTATAATATTTCAGAAATCATTGATTTATTACAATGTGATTCCATGCTTATATAATTTTGTTCTATGAATTCATTAACCAGATATTCTCAGGATTTATATTAATAAATATTTATTAACTCTTATATAAATAATTATCTCAGATCTTTTTTTAAATAAAGATTTTCTACTGTCAAGATGAATATGCATATCTAAGATTTTTACGTACGCCTTCTACTTTTAACTTTTTGATTTTTTTAGAATATATATATATATATAACCTTAAATGAATCAGTAGTGTGACGTCGTGACAAGAACATAAACGGTGTAAAATTGATGATTAAAAAATAATATCATATAATTTAACAAAATAAATAAAATTGTTTATTTCATATAAATAAACAAGCAATGTAATAATAGTAAAATACAAATATTCACTATATTGCAGCCAATATTAAGGATAAATATTTGGAATTTTAACTAGCTCCATAGAATAATAAATTTTAAACATAAATATTTTCGGTTCTTTTCATATCGACATTTGGTGTGAAAATTCATGATGTGATAATACAATATAGATGTTATAGGAGAAGGAGTACAATAGTATATCCCATATTTACGTTGATACATACCGTCAAATTATGGATCTTATAAGTTTAAATGTAATACTTTCATATTAGTCGCTTTCTTTATCTACTTGAGTTTTAATGCATATTTTATTATTGCAAATATTATTTTACAAACACCTATCCAATAGAGTATATTAATACTTGGCCATCATGTTAGTGGACTGGTATATAAATTATATCATATCAGCAAATCTGATTTCTAGCATATATTTTAACACAGTATTTGGTGAATCCAATATAAATAAACTTTATTTTGGAAAATGTACTACTTTTTATTGATAGTTTCACTCAAACACAGATTGTAAATGAAACGTTAAAAATATCATAAATGAAAAAAATATACCTTAATATTTATATTTTAAAAAAAATTAAAATATTTTTACAAAAATAATGCAATATCTCTCCATCAACAAAGGATAAATATGTATTCATTCTTACTTATCTATCGCAGTATTTTATTAAATATTGAATATAATATATATTACTTAAAATAGCAATGGTGCTATATAAGCAGATTTGGTATATTTACCTCTCTAATAATTTATTAACCTATTATTTAAAACACAAACAAATAATACATTGTTTATATAAAGTTTACATGACAATCAAATATAGAATATTCCAGAATTCATCAATTATAAGTCTCACAAACGATAGCACATATAACCATTTGTAGCATAAAATATTTACTGAAGATTAAAATCATCATAGTCACATTAATTCATTTTGTAAAATATTCTTCTTCACATACTAAATGTACATTTTGAATTCTTTTACCCTCTCTCTAACTCTTTTGATATTGTACCATTAACCATGTAAAATCTTCAAGTAGCTATTTATCAAAACAAGTACTCCATCACAATATCGCTCTCATGCTTATGATGTTTTAAAGAAAATTATTTCAATTGTTTCTACTCAATAACAATACATTATTTATTCTTTTATGAGAAACTTCCGATATCTTTTGCCAAAAGCATTGTTTTTTAGATAAGATTCTGGGATAATAACTTCTAATTTTACTGAACACATATTACAAGGATATCCCTTTGAAATTGGAGAAACATAATTCATCAGTTTAATCATTTGAACAAATTTAGTCGGATAACCTAGAATTTCAATATGCAAATTTTAAATTTTCTTAACTGAAAATATGTAAAAAATGTATTTTTACTTTTATAATTTAGGAAATAAATCCATCACTGCTATTAAAATAAACTAAAGACCTGACTGTCTTTAGGTCATACCCCTAGCTAATGTTTCTATCCTATCATCTTCGGGTAAGAAGATACAAAAATGACAATTTTGGATAAAAACACAACTGATCCTATACTACACTACACAGAATATTTCTTATATTGACCTCTCATTTTAATTTACCAGTATTTATAAATTTTCTCCATCTTTCCCTGTAGATGATTGCCAGGGAATCTCCATATTACCATAAATAATCAAATGAGATCCTTCAGTTTTTCTCTCAATTGGGGAAAATGTGTATTTATTTTGAAATATAACATAATAAAATATTTATCATCAATTTATTATAAACAATACATAAAAATGTATTTAACCATTTATTAAAAAACATTATTAAAGCAATAAATATGAGATCGTATCAAATTTATTAATCTTTTAATATCAATAATCTCATTATGTTTTAGATTCTATTATTTTAGAAATATTTATTAAATAAAAATCTTCAATTATCGGATATTTCAGTAATTGTTTCCTTGAGCTTTCTAGCACATTTTTTTCTAATATTGTGAGTAGTATATACACACACACCCTAAACATTTATACATAAATGGAAGAAAATATTTTATAAATTACTAATTACTAGCATATCTGCTGATTTAATCGACAATTTGTTTACTTTGAATTTGTTGTAGAAATTCCAGTTTAGTACAGTTTGACTACTTATGACCTCACTATTCATTTACAAACACTGTTTTCCATGTACCTGGATTTTTAACCATGGTTAAAATAATTCACTTATTGTTTTTAAATTGTTATAAAGAAAAGAGATATTTAATATCTCAAAATATGTAAATATTAATATTTAAAGTCTAAAAAAATAACAGTGATGATTCCCCATAACATGGCTTTTGTGGAAGTTTACAATTGGTTTTACACCTATCAATCTATTGTCAAATCACTGTCATTCCGAATATTAATAGCAATCAAGAATTTTAAACTTGTATCAAGGCAAAAGGTTGATACTTTAAAGAAACTTTACAAGTACATAAATTAAGCTTTACTTTAATTTTTTTTAGGTATAATTTTATACTCTTATTATTACAAACTACCTTTAATTTATATTACAAACTACAAGACCAAATAACCTATTCGAGTTTGGATTTGTAGATTATGAAAAGGCATTTCTTTAGTGATTAAAGCATTAGATCGTCAAGATATAAATCAACGATATTGTCATATTTTAAAAAATATTTATAAAAATACAACACCAACAATTAGAATACATAATGCTACTGGGAATGTCAACATTGAGAAGAGTGTAAGACAGGGCGACTCTATATCTCCAAAACTTTTTACAGTGTGCTAGAAAAAGTATTTTTTGGATTAAATTGGGAAGCTAAAGGAGTGAAAGTAAATGGAGATTATTTAAGTCATTTAGATTTTGCAGATGATGTAGTTGTTTTTGTGAATAATGCTTTAGAGCTGCAGGAAATGTTGCAGGACTTATCAGATAAAAATAGGAAAGTAATACTAAAGATAAATGTTAAAAAGCCTAAAGGAATGTTTAATGGATTTTCTCAAAGTATGAAAATTAAGATTGATTATGATGAGTTAGAAGAAGTTAAGAATTACAAATACCTTGGTCAGATTATTAATACAGATGGAAACATAATGGATGAAATTAATCATAGAATTAAACTTAGTTGGAGTGCTTTTGGTAGAAATAACTTGATACTAAAAGGAAATATTCCTATGTGTTTGAAAAGAAAAGGTTTTTTTTTTTTTTTATAAATATGTTTTACCAGTTCTTACTTATGGATCTGAGACTTGGACACTTAATAGAAGTGCAATACAGAGACTTCAGACCAATCAAAGAAGTATGGAGACTGAAAAAAAACAAGTGGAGTTGGGCTGGACATATTTCTAGAAGAGATGATAATAGATGGACAATTGAAATCTTAAACTGGATTCCAAGAGGTTGTAAAAGACCCAGAAAGTGACTGCATGTGAGATGGATGGATGAAATAAGAAAGTATGCAGGGGTGGTGTGGAGAAGAGAAGCTAAAGATCGGAGGAGATGGATTGAATTTGGAGAGACCTTCATCTTGCAGTGGATTGATAATAATTGATGATGATGATGAGCTTGTTTGCATATCAATATATATATATATATATATATATATATATATATATATATATATATATATATGTTACCCTTAAATAATTATTATAGATTATCTCATATTGATATATTAAGTAATTTGTATTGTACTATTAACAATCTGTAAAGATAGTTTAGTGACGATGATTCAGAATATAAAAAAAAAAACATGATTAGCTGCACTTAATCAAATTCATAAACATTAAATTTATTAACATATTAATAACAACTTTTTGACCTAAAAATAATTTGACAAATCGCAATATAAATAATCACTATAATAATATTACACAAAATGATTTACACATTAGAATATTTCTATCTCCCCATACTAATTATTGTTAATAAATTATCAATTAAATACCATCCTTTAATAATATAACGTATTCCCGTTATAGTTCATCTTCACTCTCCTTATCAATATAAGTGTATATACTCATTTTACTATAAAATTTTATTATTGATCAATGAACTTTTATTACTACTATACTAATTACAATCATTATTATTAGAACTTTCTTTACAAATATAACTTATAATCCTTTGACAACTTTAAATCTGTATGAATGTATTTTTAAAATAAAGAATATCACATTCATGTTCTTAAACAATAATATTCCCTTTAATATTTTATGACATTTATTCCTTTTGATATCTGTTATTTTATACCAATAAATTCCAATTAATAATTATTGAACTATATGTATATTTTAGACATAAAATGCAATCTTTCATATCAGCTTTACTTAACTCTGTTTAGAAATTCAAGCACAATATATTACACTTATAAATCCTAAAACTTCTCTTAAGATAAATTTAATTTAAAATTTGACTCTACTATTATGGGTGCTAATACAACACATTTTGGGACATAATTAAACCAAGAAATTCCTACATTTGCTTTATCTACCATAAACTTATACAATAAACATCTATACTTCTGGCTTAAATGCTCAAATTTCACTGCTTTAATTCCTAACTTACACCTTTTTTAATACAATAACCATAAACAATCAGCACAACAAGACAGTATCAAATATAAATATATTATAATAATTACAGATTAAATATGAGATCAAATCTTAAAAATCACAATACATACTTTAACGTTATATTTTTATACCCACATATTTTATACCTTTTAAATTTATATGTAGTCTTACATTTATAATTCTATTTATCTATATTATTATTTACCTCCACTTAAATAAATAAAACATGTTATTAATCTTTAAACATTTAAATCTATGGTAATGGAATGAATACTGAACCCTACCATTTGATGGCATTGTTTTTCACACAATGCGCATTAATATACCATTTTAGTCGCCTAACTTATGGCTAAAAATACAACAGTGTTGTTTAAAGATGTAACAGGCCACCTAGAAAGTGATGTATGCTACGATTACATAATGAAATACTATGCCCATTGACTTGTGACAGTATTCCTCAAGTGAGCACAATTCAACTCTCGCTATGGTCTGCTTTGATGGTGGCCATATAAAAAGGATGTGAAACTATCAAAAAATCCATTGTGGAAAACTCTTGACAAAGTGTAGTGGATTTAGTATTCCATATTAAAAATCGTCAGGCAGTCACGCATGCTTTCCTATTATTTTCAACTGCACACAACCTGAAATGGTTAGGGTTTTCAGCAGAGTTCTGCCAAGTTCATGCACAAAGGCACATTAATGCATGAATCTGTGTGAGAACAGTAAAATGTTGCCAGCAAGCATTTACAATTGGTTAAAGGGGAAGTGAATTGCCAGCCACACAAGTTGATGCTGTTGTGTTTTTCCAGAAAGAGAACATCTCCTGCCAGATGTGACATTATGCATTTGCAGGATGAGGAGCATGGTTTATTAGTCCACTACACAATCTAGGGAATTTCATTGCCACTCATGAAAGCATAGCTGGGATCTGCATAAGGGGGGTTGGTTGGATGGCTCCAAAATTCCATTACTTACAGCTTTGAGGCTCGTCTATTGGGCTCAAACAAACCATAACTCCCAGTGCCCCTAAAAAAAAGTTTTTTTTTTTTTAAAAACGAACTGTTTAATTAAGGCTTTCTGAAAAAAGGCCAAACAAAAAAAAAGAACTTTTCACTATCATATAAAAGTTTTGGTAGTGTAAATATTAAAAAAAAAAACACTTCATAATAAGAAAATAAAAAAACGATAATTAAAAATCAAACCAACCCTCCTCCACCCTCTAAAAACCAATTGTTTATTTATTAAAAATGAATTGATTAATAAACCTTTCCCAAAAAAGAAAGCTCAGAATCAATCAAAACTCGATAAGGAAAAAAGTCGATAATTTAAAAGCAAACCAACCCCCTCCAATAATTTGTATATTTTGTTAGTCTATCTCTTTGTTTATGTACTCTATATTCGAACACATTTAAAATTAAAATGCGAAGTTACCAGTACATTGGCAAAAGATACTAAAAGATGAGAATTGAAATTCAAACCAACCCATTTCCAACCTCTAAAAACCAACTGTTTATTAATTCAAACTGAATTTTTTAATTAAGGCTTTAAAAAAGAAGCTCAAAATCCAAAAAAAGGTGATAATTTAAAAGGAAACCACCACTCCTCTACCATCTAAAAACAAAGTGTTTGTTTATTAAAAAGGAAATTAAAAAACATACAAGTTTGATGTATAGAAAGGGCTAAAAAAAATTTTTTTTACCATAGTAATATGTAAAGAAACCGATAATTAAAAATCAACAAATAAAGCTTAAAATCAAAAAAGGGGATAATTTAAAAGCAACCCCCCCCCTACACCATATAAAAAACAAGTATTTGTTTATTAAAAATGCAAAAAGAAGAACAAAAAAACATATGAGTTTTATGCATAGAAAGCCATAGTATTCTCTAAAGAGAAAAAACTGATGGCCCGTGAATTGGTATATTGATGTGCATTGGGTAGAAAAGAGTGTCATCAAATGGTAGGGTTCAATATTCATATTATGATCAAATCCTTCATAATATTTATATGAAATATAAAGATTGAAATTATCCAAACATTAACAAATAAAGTTTTGGAATATTTTTCCCCTTAGAATAGAATACAAGTTTACAATGTTTTATTTTTGGGGTAATGGTTTCCATGGCAACCAACATTATTTCAGACATTTGAAACAACTTACAGTTGGTGTCCCACTTCATCGATATCCAATACTCCTTGCAAAACATTTTATTACAAACAATTATTTTCCAATTTGACATTCTTCCTTTTAGCTTGCAATAAAACTTCTTAACACAATACTAGCGTTGATGATTGTACAAGTGGTAATTGTTACAAAATGCCAAATTAACTTTGGGGCTTTTGTAAAATGGCATTCAACATTTAGGCTAGATTTATATGAGTATGAATGATGTCTCAATTCTTAAACATACTAAAGTTTTGGTGTTACCATCCCATATTATAATCAATATTTCTTTACAAAATGGTGACCAAAGTGTGGGCTATGATTTATTGAGATTATATTGATCATTTTTTCAGCATCATCATTTTTATCATGTTGCAAATTGGTGCACTAATTCGTGCTGGATTAAATGATTAAAGATCCAGGTTTGAGTCCAATATACATGCTAAAATATGATATTGTATTTATATACATTGAAGGAATTTTATAGCTGATTGTATTAGATAAAAGAGTTTACATAATGTATTTAGAATTTTGTTGCAATCATTGTTCTTTGTGGATTTTATTGGCAGATGAATGATTGAATAGGTAACACCTTTTATGAAAGAATAAACAAAGTATTATAATTTATTTTGATAACCAAAGAAAACAAAGGGAAGTTACATTTTATATAAAATAATAAGTAAAGATAGAAACCAGTAATGTAGAAGCATTCTCAGGACCAGAAGGAAGTCTCTGTCATATGCTGAGAAAAGTGATGGAAAAATTTGGTGAACTAAGAGATGTGAACAATAATAAATTAGGTGACATAAATAGACATTGGATAATAAACTTGATAAGAGAAATAAAGAACTAAGAGAAGATATAAGTAGAGATATTGAAGCAATGGATCTGGAAGTCCGATCCATGCTTCACAGCCTTCTATAAACTTCACTAATATTGTAGACCTGAATTAAGTTTATAGTCTAGTATCAGCAGGGTTTTGCATTAAAGCTAAAATTAATACGTTTATTTTGCTTACTTAATGGTGTTTAAATTTGTATTTGCATTTAAATATTTATTTTTAAATAAATTCCATTAAGGTTAAACTGCTATAAAAAATTTACTTTTAAAACTTATTAATCAAACATATATAGATGTCAAGTGTGTGTGTGTACATATATATATATATATATATTATAACACCCACCGACATATCTATATTCCTCCATTATGGACTCTCACCCGAAGCTTCGACGAGAGGTATTTATGAGCATGGTTTGAACCCATCTCACGCGCCAATCTTACCAGTAGGTAGGAATTACCTCCTCGAAAACATATATATATATATATATATATATATATATAGGTTCTGATATCTATCTGATGTGGTGATGCACCGAACTAGCTCAATCTCAAGGTTGGGAACATCTGTCTATCTAGAGAACAAGGCTATAAATTAACCCACACTGTCCTACGCATATATTTATTTTGCGATAGCTTAAAGCTCGAAATCCTTAATCTAACCCGGGTCTGATGGGATTTATTCTACTTGATCATATACCCTCCCAATAAATCTCATTCGGACCTACATATATGATTGCTATGCAAACACTCAGGCCATCCATTATCATACACACATATATATCACGCTCATTCATCCACACCTCAAATAATGTAAATACATATATATGTGAGTGGTATGATTAATATAGTCATATATCTAACTTTAAATATAAAATTTTAATATAGCAATTAACTGAGGTAACACGAATTCTTTATTGAGATACATATACAGAAAATAGTTGGTGACGTGTCACTTTACCTGGACTCACTCGATTAAACAAGTCTGTATTGACGTCTGGCCACGAACTTAATCTGGTGGATCTCACGAAAGGCAAACAGTTCCAATGGTCGTTAGGTCCGGTGACAGGTTTCAGAGGTGGAGTAGTTGGTGTACTCTTTTGCAAAGGTCTAAATCTCGAACGATTTTGGTCAACATTTCCTCGATGGAACAAAATCTCTTGATTTATTATGACAGTTCGCAAATCCGGTCAGGTGAATTCATGACCAGTATCCTCGGAGTCGAGTAATGACTAGCGCACAATCCAATTACCCCGACATTTTCTGACAAAATATATTAAAACTTCTTAAGAAAAATCTTTGCGTCCTCCTTGTTAGGATTCAAGCCGCTTCTCTTCTTTTTTTTTTTTTTCCTTTTTCTCCACTCGAGCGCAAGACAAAAAAAAAAGTTCTTTTGTGTTCACCTTTAACTTTTCAAAATCTTTCTGCATATTCCTACGCCACTGACCAGTCCTTCCATTGTTCTTCAACACAAAAAAAAAACTATATCCACGGACCAGTTTTCCGCCTTCCCGGCGCCAGTTATTACCAAACTGCCTACAGCAATTCACTCATCCTATTTCAGTTCTCACATGTTCACAAGGTGACTCAACAAAAGAAAACACGTGTTACCAAAATTATTAATAAACTCAAAAAAAAACTATGTGAATAAAATCTATCTAAGAATAATTAATTGCGCTTTATACAGCTCTACATATATAAGTGATCGCAACCCCTCCGATACTAACTACATATTTTTATACTCACACATACGCTATATCTACATTACTTGTAACCGGGTTCGAATGACCGTTTACATATATTCTTTTATTTATTTGTTTATACATGGTCCCTACATTAACACTATCAATTATGTCATATTTTACATATGCGTGTATTCGAACCCGTTTGTTACATACCCCCCTGGCGCGATAGCCTTCAAATACCTTCTTTGTATTTGAATGGCTTCTTAAACGACTCTTCTCCTTTACTTTATTTCTTTCGGGTTTACGAAAGGCTTGAGAGACCGTGCGTTATATGACCCTTTTATCCCCTGGCCACTGTCCACCCAAAAAGCATGTTTTCCCAGACCTTTCACTATCGCAAACGGACCCTCATATAAATTACAAAATTTTTTGCAAACAAACTTCCCAGGTTCGCTTACATGAGGCGTCTTCACCATCACCTGGTCTCCCACTTTAAAGGAGTGCGATGAACTTTTGGAACTCTCCTTGCGTTGTCTACTCCTGTGAAGCATCAGCTGGTATGCCTGCTGTCTATCCTTGTCTAGATCAATGGGGTTCTCTTCTCTGATAAAATCCGTCTGGAGCAACGCAGGTGCGTGTCTACCAAAATGCAAATGTATCGGAGTGAAGCCAGTACATTCGTTCACCGCCCAATTCATATAATTTAAAATGTCGGGCAGGTGTTTGACCCACCTTCTATGGTCGGTTTGGATATACATACGGAACAACCTACCCAATTCTCGCATCATTCTTTCGCAGGGGTTTGACTGAGGGTTACGGATTGAAGTCAACACATGACCGATCTTCAAACGTTCAGTCCATTTCGCCCACTCCCTCGAAACGAATGGGGTTCCATGATCTGATATGATCGTTTGAGGTTTTCCCACGGATGGAATATGTTCCTTTTCCAGGACGCGGATCGTATTTCTCGTGTTGGCTTGAGCAAGGGGGTAGGCAGACACCAATTTAGAGAACAAATCATAAACGACCAGGAGGTACTTCTTTTTATTAAAGGCCGGTAGTGGGCCATAATAATCGACTGCAACAATTTCCTTAGATCCTCTGGGAATCACGGATAACATCGGAGCTGCATATTTCTTGTTTGCGGGCTTAACTCTGGCAAATTTCGCACTGCCCAATGACCGCCGCGATCTTGCCACGCATGCCCGGCCAGTAAAACCACCTTCGGATCCATCCTTCAGTCTTCATGAACCCATAGTGGCCCGACCGGCGGTGCAGGTGTGCCACCACTGCCGTCCTCATGTGCCACGGGATGACTGCCCTCCATTCAGCTGGATTTTCCTTCACTCTGTATTGTAGTACACCTCGTTCCAATCTAAACTTATGAATAGTCTGCCTGCCCCAAACCCCACTCAGTTTGGCTTCTTTACCCTCCAATTGGTCGATGACCGGCTGAAGTTGGCGGTCTTCTCTCTGCAGGCATTCCAGGCACCGCAGATCGCTTTCGAGTTCCTCATCCGTCCTTAACCCTATGTTTGCTATGTATAAATTCTCAGTATTCAGATGGTATGATTGATTGTCCACTGGATTGCGACTCAGAGTATCAGCCACCACATTGTCAGACCCTTTGCAATATCTCACCGTATAGTTGTATTCTTGGAGGTATAGGCTCCACCGTACTAATCGGCTATTTGTGAGGTAGCTATGGTTGATAAACTCCAGACTCTTGTGGTCAGTAATCACGATGACCTCCGAGCCCAGTAATAACGTTCGAAACTTCTGAAAGGCCCAAACAATGGCCAACGCCTCTTTCTCAGTGGTCGTATAATGTATCTCGGAGCCTTTGAGCAGCCTGCTCAAGAAATATAGCATACCCATCCTCCCGTCTTCCTGTTCTTGAGCCAAGGTTACTCCGAGACCATATCCGCTGCTATCTGTCTGTACTATGAACGGCTTTGAAAAGTCAGGAAAGGCCAACATAACATGTCCCAAGAACCCAGTCTTCACTCTTTGGAAAGCTTGGTCCTGTTCCTCCGTCCACTTCCACTCGTTACCCTTTTTTAATAGCCTCACCAAGGGCTCCATCCGTTCCACAAACCGTTCTTGAAAGCGGTTATAAAATGTACACAGACCCAAGAATGATCGGACCTGCTTCTTGGATCTCGGTTTTGGAAAGTCACGGATAGCCGAAATCTTGTCCGGGTGTGGTTTAAGTCCCTGAGCTCCCACTATATGCCCAAGAAAGGCCACTTCTTTCTGACACAGCGTGCTCTTTTTGATATTTATTTTTATGCCCTTTTTCTCACATTCTTCTAGAAATAGTCCCACTTCTCGTATATGTTCCTTGATATCAGTGGAGGCTATCAACACGTCATCCATGTAAATCATAACCATGTCCTTTATCTCCGAGGATAGCACCTGGTCCAAGCACCTGAGTAGGCCTGCTCCGCTGTTTATTAAGCCAAAAGGCATCCTGTTAAATTGATATGAGTGCCCTTCATATCTGAACGACATGTATTGGCGATCTTCCGGATGTAACTTAATTTGCCAATAACTGGCCATCAAATCGAAAGTCGAAAATACCTTCTTTCCTTGGAACTTCCGTAATAATTCTTGCATAGGAGGTGGTACGTTACAGTCCGGTACAGTCACTTTATTTAGCTGTCGAGCGTCAAGACATAATCTAACGGATCCGTCCTTTTTTTTTACTACTACCATCGGGTTACAATACGCTGATGAGCATTTTGATATAATTCCCCACTCTAACATTTGATCTATTTGTTCTTTTACTGCTCTTCGGTATTGATGGGGAATGGGGTATGATCGAGCTTTGAATGTCTGACCATCTCTCATCTTGATCCTCTGCTCGAACCCTTGAATAACCCCCGGCTGGTCTGAAAAGACCTGTTGATATTTGGTCAATGTTTGTTGTAAGGCGCTATCTTGAGCTTTTCCTTCTACTTCCATTCTATCGGTCTTATCTTTGAGTTTTTTAGGAACATCATCCTCTACATGTAACATTCCTATCGACCATTGAGGCCCCTCTGTCAGAAAACGCACCACTTCACCCCCACATGTGACTTGACCCTTCCCATAGTCGAGATTACATTTGTATCTATTTAGAAAATCCGATCCCAGCAGGGCCTCATGTACTAAACCTTTCATTATAAGGAAAACATGTGAATAACGCTTTCTATTGATTTCTAGATCCATCCATATCTGTTTTGGCTCTACTTTAGCTCTGCGGTTGTCCGCCATTGCTATGTAAACTGTTTTTAGCGGTAAAGTCGGTATCTCTGGTTGTTCCCTTCTAATTTGGTGGTATAATTTCTCTGCTACTACCGATACCTGACTGCCCGAGTCCATGAGAGCTTCCACCTCCATTGAACCCACCTTTATGAGGATAATGGGACAAGTCTGACGTGCGTATCTGGGGACCCAGTCTTCCCACGTACATATTAAATTGCCTACTCTTTTTATCCCTGGCTTCTCTGCATCGGTGTCCCCTTTTTTTAGTTCATGCCCCTCTATCCGTCTCCTTTCCGTGACTATTTCTAATTGGCTCAACACTCTATCAATCGCCCATCCTGATCGTTCTCCCCTTTTTCCTAGCATCCATATAATCCCACTGGGAAACTTTCTGCATGCTGTCACTATAATCTGCTCCTCGGATAGTTTACATGCATCTAGAGTTCTCAACGTAGCCACCTGCCGCCTAAAGAACTGTATATATGCTTCTCCATTCTCTTCTTGAAACTCCCGTTGTGCCACTTGTGCCCACACCCTTTCTTGTCTTTCTTCATTCCAGAATACTCTGGTTAATGCTTCTTTGTACTCTAGAAATGTTCGTGGTTGCTGACTCAGTGAATTCCACCATGTTTCTGCATGTTTCTCTAGATGATGGTATGCTATGATCACTTGGTGTTCATCTGCTATCTCATAATACTTATAGTATCTTTCAAGGCTCTTGAGGTGCTCTACGGGTGTCTCCTCCTTCTCCCCTCCATATATTCTTATATTCAATCCCATTGCCCCTTCTTTTTCTTGCTTCATCTTTATCTATCTTATTATTAAGGTTATGTGCCAGGTTCGTCACCCCGGCTTCCTGTGGTCCTGTCATGACCCACCTGATACCTTTGCTCCTTCTTATCCTCTTGAACAATATCGTTTATGATATCTCACTATTGGATAAATTCTTAACCTCTGCTTTCTAAACCCTGACTTTATATATATGTTTCAACATACATCAACGCTATTTCCCCACGACCCTATGAGAACCTTTTCATCCACACATTCGCCCGCAGAACATGCCCATCTACCATCTTTCCCATATGTTTTCACGCTCTTTCCGCTTTATCACCACTATCGCTTTTATTTTCCCTTTTCCTTTCTTTTATTTAAAAAAACAAATCTGCTTACTTGCCCGTTCTCTAACATTCGCTGCCCCACGTTGGGCGCCATTATAACACCCACCGACATATCTATATTCCTCCATTATAGACTCTCACCCGAAGCTTCGACAAGAGGTATTTATGAGCATGGTTTGAACCCATCTCACGCACCAATCTTACCAGTAGGTAGGAATTACCTCCTCGAAAACATATATATATAGGTTCTGATATCTATCTGATGTGGTGACGCACCGAACTAGCTCAATCTCAAGGTTGGGGACATCTGTCTATCTAGAGAACAAGGCTATAAATTAACCCACACTGTCCTACGCATATATTTATTTTGCGATAGCTTAAAGCTCGAAATCCTTAATGTAACCCGGGTCTGATGGGATTTATTCTACTTGATCATATACCCTCCCAATAAATCTCATTCGGACCTACATATATGATTGCTATGCAAACACTCAGGCCATCCATTATCATACACACATATATATCACGCTCATTCATCCACACCTCAAATAATGCAAATACATATATATGTGAGCGGTATGATTAATATAGTCATATATCTAACTTTAAATATAAAATTTTAATATAGCAATTAACTGAGGTAACACGAATTCTTTATTGAGATACATATACAGAAAATAGTTGGTGACGTGTCACTTTACCTGGACTCACTCGATTAAACAAGTCTGTATTGACGTCTGGCCACGAACTTAATCTGGTGGATCTCACGGAAGGCAAACAGTTCCAATGGTCGTTAGGTCCGGCGACAGGTTTCAGAGGTGGAGTAGTTGGTGTACTCTTTCACAAAGGTCTAAATCTCGAACGATTTTGGTCAACATTTCCTCGATGGAACAAAATCTCTTGATTTATTATGATAGTTCACAAATCTGGTCAGGTGAATTCATGACGAGTATCCTCGGAGTCGAGTAACGACTAGCGTACAATCCAATTACCCCGACATTTTCTGACAAAATATATTAAAACTTCTTAAGAAAAATCTTTGCGTCCTCCTTGTTAGGATTCAAGCCGCTTCTCTTCTTTTTTTTTTCCTTTTTCTGCACTCGAGCGCAAGACAAAAAAAAGTTCTTTTGTGTTCACCTTTAACTTTTCAAAATCTTTCTGCATATTCCTACGCCGCTGACCAGTCCTTCCATTGTTCTTCAACACACAAAAAAAAACTATATCCACGGACCAGTTTTCCGCCTTCCCGGCGCCAGTTATTACCAAACTGCCTACAGCAATTCACTCATCCTATTTCAGTTCTCACATGTTCACAAGGTGACTCAACAAAAGAAAACACATGTTACCAAAATTTATTAATAAACTCAAAAAAAAACTATGTGAATAAAATCTATCTAAGAATAATTAATTGCGCTTTATACAGCTCTACATATATAAGTGATCGCAACCCCTCCGATACTAACTACATATTTTTATACTCACACATACGCTATATCTACATTACTTGTAACCGGGTTCGAATGACCGTTTACATATATTCTTTTATTTATTTGTTTATACATGGTCCCTACATTAACACTATCAATTATGTCATATTTTACATATGCGTGTATTCGAACCCGTTTGTTACAATATATATATATATATGAGTTAATGCAAAATTCTGTTGAAATAAAATGTTATTTTGTTAAAAGAAATAATATATTTTTCTTTTTAAATTTTGTTAAAATATGGCGTATGATCTTATTTTAAGATAAGTCTGCCAACATTTTCTAAAGGAATGTATGTTTTAATTAGTTAGCCCATTCAAGGCAAATTAAAGATGGCCTTTTTTAATTAATCGGAATTCAAAAGTTAAATACAGAAATCTAGAATAAGAAATTAAAAGTTATTTTTAGAAAAAGTTACCTTGAAACAAACGAGCGTGGGGGGGGTATCAAGATCTAAGATCATATGCAAAACAATAGAAGGGTAGCTCGTGAAAGGGTATAAAATGGAGAGGAGAACAAAAGTCTGGATTATTATTATTATTATGATGATCCGGCTCATTCTGGTTTTTTTGACTGATTCGTGCAGACCCTGTGTCTAGATTAGTGAGATTTTACTTTTAAAAATCTCTCTGGTCTCCTATGCTTATTCATGCAGATCTTGTGCTGTGATTCTTTGAGATTTTGTTTTTAAACACAGAAAATATTGTTCTTGATTTAGGCAGATTTTGGCGTTCAACTCGTGCAGATTTTGCTCCTGAATTTATTCAACTTTTGTCCTCGAAATCACTGTTATAAGTTCCAACATGTGACACATTAAAAACTATATTAATTTGATGGACACGCCCATGATTGGTGGTTAGGCAAACAGCTTTGCCTGCCACCGGGGTTCTAAAAACCATCAAAATGCCGTAACATGCCCAAAATAGAAACCTGAATTGTGTGCCATGTCTGTGTGACCTTTCATTAAAAATGCTGTGTATTTCCATTTCCTTGTCCAGACAAATATCTCTCTATGGATGTATCAAGCCACAAACATTGAGGGAACTGGACCAAGGAACCAGGACAGTAACCGTACTCTCCTCATGAACTATTTATTACTTTACCTTTTGATAAATACCTTTCTTAACTGTTTCATTAAATTATATATATATATATATATATATATATATAATTTAATGAAACAGTTAATATATATATATATATATATATATATAACTGTTTTCTATTATACTAATATTAGATGGATATTTAATTTTTGTGTGATCATCTATTTATACTTAACCTTTTTTTTCTTCACTGTTCCTCATTGTTAAAATGTTATAAATGTTTCTTATTTCATTGCGGTGTAAGTTAAAAGTTAATTTTCATTTAAAAAGATCTTTCCAATTCAAATTATGTCTGTAAATTAAATACTAATAAGTTTCCTTTGTTTGTCAACTTGATCTCCATGATCACACCTCTTTTGTCCATCATTTAGCCATATATGTATATCTTAGTTAGTTATAGATGTCTGAAATATTTTTAAAATTGTTTTTAAGCACAAAGCAATTAGAAAATGCTTTGTGAAAGATTTATTTTAATTGTGCTTTATCGAGGGGATTCAAGTTTAATAATTTTTTTGAAGTTGGGAAGAAATAGACTTAGACCGCAAAATATTATGTAATTACTATCCACCTTTATTGTCTAGTTTTTATCATTAATCAATCGGGGAATAGTGGAGGTAGTTAAAATATTCTGAATATTTTAAAATGTCATTCATTAAATATATTATTTAAACTAAAAAATTTTAAGTCTCCTGACATTTTTGCAATTTCTTATTACCTTAACTTTTTATATTACTTTTCCAATGATCCAGGCACGCATAAACACTTAATTTATATTATATTTTATGCACATTTCACTTAGTTAGTTCCATAAGTATTCTTGTCCATTGTCTCTCCCTGATGCTAAGCTTGAACCGAGTAAGAAAATAATGTATGCATGTCTCAGATAATGTTGGTTTGTAATTAGACTCGATAATAGGTGAAGAGGTCAGAGGTCATAGTATTCTTGATTTAATATCTCATATATGGGTGGCCTCAAGGTATGTTCACCTAGTATTCAAACTGCATTATACCAACATACATCATCTGACCGGTACAATGTGGATGAAAAATTTGGAAATATAAGTAGAAAAAAATCAAGAGTTAATGAATATATGAATAATAAATTTGGTAATATGAATAGAGATATTGGTAATAAATTTAGAGATATAAATAAAGAAAACAAAGAACTAAGGGAAAATGTAAATATTAAAATTGATTTACGTAAAATTGTATTGAATGTTACTAATGTGAGGTTTGATGAATTTAAATATAATTTGGAGGCTGTGTTGAAGAAACTTGATGATAAGTACAATCATAGATTCAATGAATTGAGTAACCAAATAGGTAAGTCACATGCATGCTTAGAAGTCAGTCATAGCATTTTAGATGATGAAGCTAAAAGCTGTAATACTGAGTATCAAAATTTGGACAAAAAGTACTTTAAAGTTGAACAAACTTATGAGAATGCTCAGAAAGAATTGGCATTAGAGATAAATGGTTATTAGAAGGGAGTTAAAAGATATTCAGAGTTAGGTAAAGGTAGATTGTAAAGAAGCAAAATTAAAAAATTGTAAAGTGTCAGAACAAGTGCCTTTGGAAACAGTGACTATGAAGGAAAGGTTTGAAAAGATAGAAATAAATTGTTCTAATGATTTAGTAGAAATTATATATATATATATATATATATATATATATATATATATATATATATATATATATATATATATATTGTAACGGGCACATACACCATTACATTAATTTTTTTCTAAAAATTAGTCATGAAAAATAAAAGTTCGCAAATAAAAACTTCTTTTTTAAGAATTAAAAATTGAAAGTTAAAAATCATCTAAACTCTAATATATAAAATTGCACAGATGAAAAAATATTAAAAGAAAACTTTATTTTAAAAAAAAGTATTTTAAAACTAAATTTTCAGTAAAGATTTAAAGATAAAAATATAACTTTAAGTTTGTACGATAAATTAATTAATGCTATTGTATAAAATAGAAATGATTATTAATTAGTCCAAGTGAACTAGCCTTGGGCATTTCAAAATGTATAATTAAAGGTTAGATAGAAGAGGAAGAACAATAGGAACAGAACAGCCAATAAAAGAAAGCCCTCAGACAATGGACCTCAGCAAGGGAATGATCATCATCATGATGTAATGTCCTCTCAATTCAAAATTCTAATATAAAAAAAAAAGTTTGGAAATACATTTTAGTGAAAAAAGAGCTGGGAAAGAAAAAGATGTGAAAGGGATGTGCTATATGTGTTGGTGCGGGGAGAGTTGAAGGAGAAGGGATTGAAAAGATGCACTCTTCAATTCCTTCAGTTTTCAAAAAAGAAATGGAAAGAGGAATGACCAATCATTTTCCTATGTTGAGGACCACAGGACATCAGGGGAATTAATGCTGGCTCCAAATTTCTAGCAACTGTTAAGCATGGATTTTTAAAACAGTTAAGAACTCTAACTAATGAACTTTAATTCTAAAAAAAGGAACTTTTTTCAGTATGTTAAAACCATAAGAACATTAGTTAATTAATGAGCACTAAGTATAAACTTTCCCAGTATTTAAGTTATTGCAATAGAAATTCCTATCTGACCAAACTTAATCAGTTATTAATCATTATTTTATTGAATGAATTATTATTTTTTGTAAATAATTTCCATTAATTTATTTTTTCTGTTCTTTTAAGTTTTTATTATGATTTTTTTCTTTTAAATAAATTATATAAATGTTAAATTTAAGTCGGGCATGAATGGCTGCATATATTTGTAAAGTTATATTAATTAATTAAGGGAGGGTTAATCTTGGGTTATTTGTTTCATAGTTAAATTGGGTTAATCAATTGGATATATTGTGTAATTAGCAAATGTAGCATGAGATTCCCTATGTTCAGGATCCTTATATACCACACTCAGGCAAAATAAGCCTTTCTTATTGACCATCAGAAGCAGATGGTATTCCCTGCTCCTTGGATCACCTCTTTTTAGCCTATGGAATGGGATAGTAATATGGAAAACACAGCCCTTTCCTATGGAGTTTTTTTTTATTGTTCTGCTCACCAGACAGATGTAGTATTCCTGTACTGGACAAGAGTCAATCAATGTCTACTATAACAATGCTGTTCAGATGTACATTCCTGACAGTATGGTATTTGTGCTGTCATATTCATGCTACATTGAATACATCGAAGTATCAGATGGATTGACATTGGTTTGACTGTGAACTTTTGGCCTAAGGTTAAATAAGGGATAGAATATTTTCTTTTCAAATGCAATCTATGTAGTCTATTCATACTTGACACTTTAATAAAATATTAAATTCATCTGTGCAAACTTCAAACATAAAAGTTAAAAATGTAAATTAAATGTTAAAGTAAAAGTTAGCCTAAAATAATAATTCTAAATTACATATATGTTTAATAAATGTTTGTGTGTGTTATTACTGGCAGTGGCTTTTATTTTTTTTAACATTGAAAAATATTTTAAGAATTTATATTTTATAAATCTCTGCATCTCACTGAGCTAGTGCCATGGGCTGACGATCAGAATAACATATATATGTAAAGTTACATCTAAACAGCACATATCTGCCTACTCTATAAATTTTCCAGGTTCCAAATGCTTGGTGGTGCCCTGTATGGCAGATATAGTAAGACACTAAACTACAATTTCATCCAACCATTATAATATATATATATATATATTGAAACAGTAAGATTTGCCTTACCAATCTTAGTTTCACCTTGCCTTCCTGTTTCCTACACTCATGCCTTATTTTAAACCCTAATTTTATCATATTGTGTGTGTACTGCATATATGTACCGAAATCCCGCCTAAATTTATATGTCTAATGGTATGCCTGGGGTGTTATAATAATCAAAAATTGTCTTAAATGGTTTTATTTTCAAACTGTCGAGTATATATTACATATATATGTTTGTACAATAAAGTAGGTCAAATATTCTCATCTACACACATACTGCGATAATATTTAAAATTTATGAAAATATTTATTTAAAATTTGTTGTTTTTGACTCTGTTTATTTTGGGATGTTATTTCACTATATTTGTTTGCATTTAATAAAATAATATCACTGATAAATATATTCTGGAAATTAAATTCAAAAAGTTATAAATATAAAACTTGATTTAGTTTTTCAAAATCATACCATTTTTTTTATATCAGTGAGGGTAGGGAAAGAACAATAGTGGCTAATTTTAACTATATTGGTGCCAGTTTTACTAGTAGATTTGATAAGATTAAAAAAAAGTGCTTATGAGCAGATTTAATTAAAAAATGCAGTCTGTGTTTTCCAATTTATTGATAAATTAAGGAATGGATTTTACCACTGCAGGGTTAGATTATAATCAGAGAGAGCATATAAATAGGGCTGATTGATTATTATAAAATTATTATAGAGTTATTAATTAATCTGCCTGATATTGTGACAGCAACAGTTATATTTTCTGTAATTTTGAAATTGATTTTCTAATAGCTTTTTTATTTGCGTTATCGGACTGACCGGCTTGTTTGTTAGTTTAAAACAAGTTTTAAAATCGTTTAACCTTAGAATGATGGGGTAAAGGGGCAGTAGGCTGTTTTCCCTTGGGAGCCAGTGCCTTGTCCTTCCATCATTTACCATCTAATGTCCTGTCACTGTACCATCAAGCCCAACTGAATCAGCCCAAAGAAATGCTGCTACTGAAATCTGCTCACTACTGCTGCTGAACAACAAACCGAGGAAAATCAAAATTTGCTTAAGAACTCTGTTACAAATTTGGAAATGCCCATGGATGGATCTGAAAGAATGAGGTAATTAATATCAACCCGAGATCTTGGATGCCTTCATGCTATAACTAATACATTTTATATATTCCTTAATATATATTTATTCAAGTATTTTTAATGCATGCTGAACTTGTGCTTGGGTTGATTTTCTATATATATTTGTAAATGTTTTATTTAAATCTGTATTGAAATGAAATATCTAATTAATTTCTTTAGGCAAATGCGAGTTACGTATGGAGGTTAAATAATGTGTGGTTGCCATCTTAGCTTATTAAATCACAAGCACGCATCCCCCTCCCATCGATTATATATGTTTAAAAGTAGTTCTTACGTATCATAAATTTTGTTAGAATAAGTATTTATTTCTCTAAGCTTTGTTGAGAATCTGCTGGCTATTAAATATGAAATTTGAGAGCGAGCTATTTCTGTTCTTTAATAAACTGCCCTTTGTTTTACTAAGTGTATTTTAAAATTTAACTGTGTTGCTAGTGAGTATGCTTGGGTGCTGGAACCTTACCATTTGCAAAGGTCGTCAATGGTTAAATCCATTTCCCTTATTTTACTCCGTGGTTCCCAATACTATGCTATAATGGCACATGGGAATTATTTAGTGTATGTCCCCACAGTTATGAAGCTGCTGGGTGAGGGCCAGGCTTGAGCTGTGAGTGGGCTAGAGATGCCCCAAATAAAAGGCAAAATGCCTATCCAAAACCAAGAACTTTTCTTCATAATTTATAAAGTTGCATACTCAGAAACTGCACCTCTTCCTTGGCATTATATCACTGGCACCACCGTACATTTCCCTTAGTAATTATTTAAAAGAATTCTATTATTTAAATGAATTATAAGTCTGTTCAGTATAGCTTGATCTTCTAATTTAGTTAATCACTTCGCGAGCGAGTCTCAGTCTCCATTTAAGATTCCAATTATAGATAGTTTTAAAATATTCAAATTCTGTTAGACTTTACATGACTCACACATGCCTACCATGTCACTATATTTTAGACACATTATCTAAATGAACCCAAAGTACAAGGTATCAGCCATCTTGTTGTTTATTGTATATAGCTATCCAATTTATATAGCTAAACTATTTTCTATATCTAATTATTAAAATATTATTTGTAAATTTATTTATTTTGTTCTTTTATTCGGGGTGCAATTTAAGTAACATACCATAGTGGGTTTATCTCAGGCACATCTATAAGTTATTGTTAAATGAACCTAGGGCTATTTTAGATTTAGAGTCTTTTGTTTTCTCCTGATGACCAGCACCAGCATGAAATTATACTATTAGTAGCATAAAATGTGTTATCATGTAGAGGGCATTGTGTAGTTTGGACTTTGGATTTGAACTTGGGATTTCTGGGAGGTAACCCTCCTAGTGTTGAGTTCTATGTCCCGGGTTTAAATTCTGCAGTGTGTTAGCGAGATAGACATGTTTTGACCGTTACAATATATATATATATATATATATATTGTAACGGTCAAAACATGCTCATATATATATATATATATATATATATATATATATATGAGCAGAAAAGCTTAGATAGAAATGTAGTGGTAAAGAATGAAAAATGGTTAGAGAATTATAAATGAAGAATAGATTAAAAAACAAATTTAAGTTCAAAGGGGTTAATAAATTCGAAAGTAAATTCAGTGATAATGTAAATAATAGATGTATAACATGAGGATATAAAAGCATATATTATGGGATGAAGAAAAAGTGGAAAATGGTTAAGAAAAGAGTCATGGCCATAATAATGAAGAAAGAGAGTATATATTTTATAGGAAACAAATTAGGCAAACTTTATGTCTGAAAATTTGTAATGATGGTATATTAAAAGATGTTATATGTTGGACTATTTCGATCATTTATGAGTGAATGTTGAATGTATATAAAAAATTTAAACTTTATTTAAACTTTCCAAATACAAACAACTTGTTAACACACAAATAGACAATACAGATTAGTAATTACTCAAAGTTTCAATTAGTATTATTCTCCACTCTTCTTCAGGTGTTGCTGACCTATATGCATAGTGACAATATTTGCTTAGAAACTGAACATACACCTTTAGATTCATGAATATTAAATTTAAGGCAAACACACTACCAACTGATCTATTCTGTCAAAGGCAACATATAGTAGAAATTTGATATATTTATATATGAGGGTCAGTTCAAATCCTCCTGAGTCCTTTATTTTTTTAACGAGTCTAATTAGTTTTTTTTTTCTAAGAGAAAGATTAATTAGAGGCTTCCGTACATTGTGTATTGCCACACTGGATTGACTTATAGGATTATTTACCACTGTCATATGAGCAGCTTCCTTGAATTTTTTTCTATGCATTTTTTTTCCTTTTAATCCAATATCTTTATATTTCCCACTTAAGCATATGTTCATTAGTACATACATGATCTGCTATAGTAGACACATCTGTTTTTGTCTTTTAACCATTAGTTTATGCTCTTTCAATTGCTGTTCAACAGGGAGAAGGTCTTACCAATGTATTTCCTTCCACATTCACAGGGTATTTCATAGATGCAGTTTTTGTTCTTCAGCATTTCCAGTTTAGGCTTAGTAGAAGTAAGCATTCCTTGAAGTGTGGTATGACTTTGGAAAGCAGTTCTAATGTTATATTGACTGCATATTTTCTTTAATTTGCCCATCATTCCTGGTATGAATGGATATACTACCATACCAATAATTGTTTTCTTTTTTGGTGTCTCATTATGTTGTCTGTTGAAGGTTTTCATGATGACTGCATATGGATAGCCATTCTTCATAAGCATTTGTTCAATGGGAATCTTTTCTTTTTTCCAAATCACTATTTTCTGAACAAACCTTCTTTGCTCTGTTCCATAGTGATAGTATAATTTCTTGTTTAGTGTTTCTTGTATGATTGGATGTATATGCCAAGTATTTGCCAGTGGGTGTTGGTTTCCTACACTCTGTTGTTTTTACTTTGCCCTGAGGGAGACTTGTCACAAGAACATTCAAGAATGCCAATTTTTGTTTTTGTTCTGATTCCATCGTGAATTTAATTTTAGGAGATATTTTCTTAATGTGCATCCAGAATGTCTGTAATTCTACCTCACCAGGTGGCCATTCCACAAATGTATCATCAACATATCAAAGCCACATTTTAGGCAGACATGGAGTAGTATTTATGGCTGTGGTTTCAAGTTCTTTCATATGAATGTTGCTGAGCAAGGGTGACAGTGATGATCCCAAGGCCATCCCTTGATCTTGTTGAAAGAATTCTGAATTTTATTGAAAGTATGTTATTGTTACACAGAATGTTAATAATTCCATTATATTATCAATAGGTAGAGCTGTTCTAGTTTGTAGACTATTATCATCATATAAGATTTCTTTACAATAGACAATGCCTCATCACATGATAAATTTGTAAACAAACTTTCCACATCAAAGCTTAGCAATATGTCAGTTCTTTCCATTTTCATGTTTCTGACTAATTCTACAAACGGTGTACACCAATGAACTAAGAACTTTGAGAAGAAATCTTGACAAATTTTGATATGGTGAATTTCTAGAACTAACAATAGGTCTTAATGGAACATTGTCTTAATGGATTTTAGGCAGTTCATATAGGTGAGGAATCTTGATGAAATACAAAGTTAATTTTCTTTTCTCTGAATCACTGAAATACCTATGATGCTTCCAGAGTAATGCTTGTACTTTTATATCTGTATTTGGAATTTCATTTTTTGCTACTTCTTTGTATTGGCCTGCTGAGAGAAGGCCTTGCATTTTGTTATCATAATCAGTTTTATCCATTACAACTGTAGTGTTACCTTTGTCAGCAGGAAGAATAATTATAGATGAATCCTGTTCGAGAGATTTAATAGCTTTCCTCTTATCATATGAAATGTTTGACTTCTGCTTGTGCACTTGACATCTTTCAAGTGTCCTTTTTACTCTGCAGCATAACTCTGCCACTTCTTCTAGAGTCAAGTTTTGGGTTACCTTGACAGTGGCTGCCATTACATTCAATAGTAAGACAGTAGTAGATGGTGTAATGGCAAAATTCAAACTTTTTACAACAATTGATAATTTACAATCAGTAAGGGGTTTAGAACTAAGACTTTTCACTGATGACGAGGATAGACTAGTTGCAGTATTACTTTTCACTTGCCCATGCAGATTTATAAGTTTTCTTCTTCTGAAGTACTTTTATCCTTCCTTGTAACTTACAATATGAGAAATCTTCATCTGTAACTTTATTTTGTAGAAAAGACTCCACATTTCTAATATGTAGCCTATGACAGAATAGCTCAGTTGGTAGAGCGTTTGCCTTAAATTCAATATTCAAGAATATAAAGGTGTGAATTCAATTTCTAAGCTAATATTGTCACCGTGCATATAGGCCAGCAACACCTGAAGAAAAGTGGAGAATAATACTACTCAAAACATTGTGTAATTACTAACTTGTGTTGTCTATTTGTGCGTTATTACTAACAAGTTGTTTGTATTTGGAAAGTTTAAAGTTTAAATTTTTTTTATACATTCAACATTCATTCATAAATGATGGAAATAGTCCAGCATATCACATCTTAAATTAAGCAATCATTCCAATGAAAAGTTTACAGTAATGCAGTAAAAGGTAATATGGATAAACCTTCTGAATAACAGATTAAGACTTTGTATCATAAGAAAATTTATGATAAGAATAACTATATAGTAGACTATAATGGGAATAGTGACATTTCTCTGTTATTGCATTCAGAAATATGGAAGATAGTTTTAAAATTACATGCAGAGAGGGAAAACTTAATTCCAACTTGATAAGATTGGATAGCATTATTTCCTCATAGACCAAATAATTTTTACAGACCCATGACTTGATTAATAAATTAATGAATTTATATATGACTTAAAAATAAAGGAAGAACTAGAAAAAGGATTTTGTACCATTTTTCACAGTTTTTAGTACTAAAATTGAATTTTAAGAAAATTTTAACAATACAAATTTACAAGATAAGGACTTTCTCTTAATTTTATTGAACTTTTAAACTATTATTTAGTGAAATAAAAACTCTATAGTTAACAGAAAAGTTTAAAACTTAATTCCAATATGGTTGCCAACAGCTAAATACAGGTTGACCACTATAACAACAAGGTTAACTTCAGTGCCCAGAATCGAGACCTTATGAATAAACTGGAATTACTAAACCATCCAAATATATTAAGGACATCATAGAGAAGTATGATGATGTCAAGGAATTTTGAAAAAACCAGCGGAAAAAATTCCCATTTCAAAAATAAAAACCAATTTTCAGAAAGAAACTGAAGTTACGTAAATTCGCCAAACATTGAGAAAAAAATCAGTGAAAATTTCAAGAAAACACTAACCAAATACTACACACCCAAAGGGAACCAGGATCAACCAAAGATATCCAAAAACCGGAAGATTACATCAAAAAATAAGTCTGTATGAAAGAAACAAAAATGCAACCGCTAAAAAGCAAAAACTTTGCAATCTGCAAAAAAGAGGGTGTGGTACCAGAAGTGGCTGATTCTCATGTAAATCAAGGTGTTTTGGACCAAATTAACACTGGGATTAATGTTACACTGACAAAACAAACAAATACAAGTGGGACTCTAGAAATTCAAGAGTCTAATAAACTCAGGAAGACTATACAAGTAAATTCTAAAAATAATTCTAGTGCACATGGGCACCATAATGCCAACAAAAATTCTGACAACACCGTGGAGATATAGCAAGAGCCTCGGCCTTTGCAAAATGAACTAAAATATACAGATCTTCATTTTCCCTCATTTTCAAGTAATAAAGTTGATTCTAATGGCGAAGGATCAAGCTACACTAACATGAAACAAGCACTGTCATATGCAGACAAACTGAAAACTGATTTGAGTGGCCTAATGCAAGAGAGCATCAAATCATACACTAAGGCAGCAGAAGGAGGTGAATTTACTGAGGAAAAGCAAAGCTCAAATTAATATAAAACAGAACTGTCTCTATTGGATGTGGATGAAGAAGAATACATGAACAGAAATGATGAGAGCAAATGCAACCTGGATCCTGAGAACTGTAATTCAGTGAGCACTGAATTTAATGACAGAATATCACAAAATTATTTAACTCATTCCTGAACAATAACAACGATTGCTCATTAATTTTAAACCCAACCAGTGATGATATCCAACTGGTTCGCACCGGTTCGCGCAAACCAGTCCTTCAAATTAAAAAAAAATTAGCGAACCGGTAGTTAAATTATCCGAAAATAAATTTTATTATTATCCCAAAAAAGAGTTGAATTAACAAATTACTTAATTATTTCCAACAATAATCTAGAACACTATTTGTATTTTTTTTTTGTTATATCCAATGTAACAATGATTCTTTTTGAACAGATTGAGTTCAAAATGATTTCCCCAGAATAATTCGATTATACGATATTGCACTTGGAAAGTGTGATATGTGCGATGAAATTTGAGCGATTAAGAATTATTCTGCAAGAAATAATTCACAACAGTTTTGTTTTAAGTAATTAAATCCATTATTTATCGCATTTCAAATTAGTTTCTTTAAAAGTATACAAATAAAAAGTGTTATTTTATTAGCGATAAAGGAACCCATATTTATTTTTTACACAAAGTAAGTAAGAAATTAATTAACTATTAGTTTACTTACATTTAACAGAGGCGTTATTAAAATTAAAAATTAGAAATAAATATGGCACAAATGTATTTATGTATTACCATAATTTTTTTAATGAAATTTACTCTTGCTGAAATTATTTTACTTTAAACATAAAATAACTTCATTCAAAAGGACCTATCATTGCGAAAACAAACAATAATATAAAACCATTGTTCAAATGATTTTGTTATGCCGACGTTGTTTTAAATATTTATTTAACTTTTATTTTTATTTAAATATTTTATTTCTTCACTTGCATATTTATCATGCAAGATTTGCTTTTATTTAATTAGTAAATTTAATGGATGACCAGCTGTAGTAAGTTTATAGTATATTCTTTTCATTTAGTTTGCTACATCTGATATAACAGTGTGTCTTTTTTTAACAATGAGTTCAACATATTTTTTCTAGAATAACTTGGCAAGATGATAAATATAACAATATCTTTGGCTCATCAAGTGGCATGACTCGTTTTCAAATATTTTTTTCTTTCTTTTTTTAATTTTAATAATTTATTTCAGTTTTATGATTTATTACAACTCATTTGTATTAAAAATCAATTAATTAGATGTTTTTTTCTAAGGTCAATGTAATACGAGAATATAATAAAAATAAATCTTTCACAAGAAATGAAACAAAAATGCCAAACAATATCATATTCCTTCATAAAAGATCCAAAAACTGATACAGAATCGAAAACGATAGTAAATGATGATATTTTGAATCAAGTTTTATTTTCTGTTTCTTCTGATGCAACAGAAAATAATGTTAACAACACAAATAAGCTGTCCAGTTCCAAAAGTACAAAAGATGCATATAAAATAAATGTAGATAGTGACCTTCCTGGCTGCTGTAATATGAAATAAGCCAATGAATTCAAAGAAAAATATTCTGGTTTACTTATTATTGGAAAAAAACGTGAGTGTGATAACTATATCAAAATCGAATTAATAAAAGTGAAGGCAACTCATGTGTCAAAAGAATGGAGAAGTAATATTGTTCCAAGTGGAAAAAAATAAAATGATTCAATAAGCCTCTCTTCAAAAAAATAAATAAAGGAACACTTTTCATCAAAAGCACACCAGATATGTGTGATGCAATTAAAAGAAAGTGCAAAAAATGCAATTTTTAAATTCATAGACAAATTTCATGCTCCACCTGTAAAATTTTCAGTATGGTTTGCACTTTTGCAAAACGAAACGGACAGTTTTTGATATTGAACATTTGATAGAATTATAAAAAAAATAATGGATTAGATATGGGAGTGGGACTTCATTCTCAATTCCTGGCTGTCAAAATTGAAGATCACATTGAAAAATGCATTAAAAAGAAAGTGTTTAGAAAAATAGTAGATCAGAATTTAAAGATATGTGTTATAATTGATGAGGTTTCAACAATATCATGTAAATCAGTCCTTATCATTTTTATTAAGGTTGAAGATACAGATTTTTCATCAACAATTTGTATAGATTTAGTGGAATTACAAAACAAAGATGCTGAAACCATTTACACCGCTCTACTACAAAGTCTGCATTCAGTAGGATTTGATAATCCATATTTGAAGAATAATTTGATTGGATTTTGTTCAGATGGAGCAAGGGTGCTCCTGGGAAGGTGGTCAAAAGTCAATGTTAAAATAAATAAAAATATCCTGAGATTATTATTTGGCTTTGTTTGAGTCATCACCGTCAGCTTGTGCTGGAGGATTCTATCAAAGACATAAAGCAAGTGAATCACTTTAAAGCATTTATTGATGAAATATACAAAATCTTCAATCAGTCTAATAAAAACCAAATAGCATTGAATAAAATTTCAACCAATTTGGGAATTGGAAATTCTAAAAATTGTAGAGTTTTTGACCCAAGATGGGCAGCATGCGATCATAGAACAGCAGTTGCAACATGGTGAGCCTATCCAGCACTATATGATTTTTTTCTACTAATAAAAATTTTTCTGGAATGGCTAAACATCTTCCCAACAAATATTTTATGAGATCTAGCTTTAAGAATCGATATTCTAGAAAAAAATGCTTTGTTGGCAGATGCTATTCAAGGAAGAAGTGTAAATATATTGCATGCTGAATAATTGATTAAGAAAACAATTAAAGCATTTGAATATCTCAGAGAGAAGAGTGGTAGTTATGAAAAAATAATAAATGAAACTATCTCTTCTAAGGAATTCCTGCATATTAATTTTGTAAAAGACAACAAATGAGTGAGTCTTTCCCATCAAAAATTACTGAATCTAGTGATAACAAATATGAAATTAAGATTAATGGATTGTAATAGCATAAGTAATAATATTCAAGATAGAAATCATAAAATCCATCAATTAGTTAAAATTGTGAACCCAGATGCTTGGAATCTGGAAGAAGCTGTAGTTCTCTGGAAAGAATTTGAAGAGAAATTATCAGATTTTTACAAAGCATTTCACCATGAGATTTCAGTTAATGATTTCCGTGATTATGTTGAATATGTCAGAAACATATTGTACATGAAACTATCCAAAGAGCTAAAAAATATAATTAAAACCAAGGCTGAATGAAGGTTTTCTATGGTTAATACAATTTATTCTGATACAAGAAATCATATTGAAGTGAAAAATGTGGCAAATCTTCTAGTAATAAATTGGATAGTTCTTCTATTAGATCATTGGGATTGCTGTGACACAGTTCAAGTATGGTTAAGAAATCACAACACAGCTGATGATGCTATAGTCAAAAAGCATCATCAACCTGAAGAGACATATGATGTGACTAGAATGTCAATTTGGAAATATCTTGCCAAATAAATAAGTTTTTTTTCCAATTATAAAAAGGGTTTAATTATTTTTAATTGCATAAGTGAGATTGCAAAGTACATCATATTGTGCATGTGCACTGCTGCATTTTTTGTGTATGGAAGGGGGGGGGGTCATGCAAAATTTCTGAGAAGTCGCCAAAAATTTTTAGGTATGAAACCAAGAAGTGATTTGCTTCCATGCTTACAAAAAAGAAAAATAAACAGAATAGGTTCTTAAATACAACCTATTTTTAGAGAACCAGTTCTTGGAAATTTGGGATATCATCTCTGAACACAACCAATAACAAATATAATCTATTTCAATTCCCTAACAATTATTTTTTATGTTGATCAAGAAACAACAATTAGGAGATTTCATAAAATGTGTATATCATCACCCAAATGGTCAATATTTTGTGGTGAAATTCCAAAATTTGCTCAAAACGGAGCTCTTCACACAGAATTAAATAATCCTAAAAACAGATTTTTCATAAAAATAGACATGTCCAGGTCAAGAATAGTGCATGGACTAGCGAAAAATTGTTATATGAATTTTGCCAGTAATGATTTGCTTTTACATGAATTTTGCCAGTAATGATTTGAAAAGTTACTTGGCAAGTACGGAACAGGGACATCATTCAAATACTTGGTAGAAAAAAGCACTGGGTTGGAGTTGTAAAATATGGTGGCCTTCACTCTGTGCCTGGGAGCTGGAGTCTCACCAATTGACCTCCTAATCTTGGAGGAGGGTAATTGCCCACTATTTTTGTCAATTCATGCACTACTGCCACAGTGTTCTGTGTGTGGTGATAGATCACATCTGATGAAGACATGTCATAAGAAATTTTGCCATAAGGGTAAGGGAAAAACAGTTGATCTAACAAATTGGGACTAGCTTTAGAGACTTTAGATTACTGGTTCTGGCTACTGGCACTGAAATGCCAAGCACATAGTGTAGTGAGGCTAAAATGTCAGTGTCAGATAATGAGCACAGGATGGAGCAAAATGATATAGTGAAAAGCACTATGGAAAAAGTTGAAGAAGAAGACAAGCCAATGATAATGTACCTAAGACCCATGCCACCCTTGGCTCAGAAACTTGTTGATACAAGAAGTGAAGACCACATAGCTGAAGTGGACACACCTTTCAAGCTTCTCAAGTCTAAGCAGAATCAAGTTTTAATATCATTCATATGATTTAAACACACATCTAACTATAGCATTAGATTTAATGATTTTATTATATCTTTTAAATATTTTGTGTAACTTTTTTGTGTTATGGTATTATAGTAAATATTTTATTAATAGATTATCCTATCTATCTCATCTAATTTTCTTCACCATTCCAAATTGTTTAATCAACCTGGAGAGTTTATTTATAATTAGTGCTTTATTTGAGTAGTAAATAACATGTGCAGACTGTTGGACAGTATTAAGAATACCATTTCATTTTATTAATTAACCATGCACTGTAACTCTTTAATAAGTGCAGCAGCCGAGAGATGTCTTTTCAGGAAAAATAACCTTGTGGCAATATTCATATTGGTACAGGTTTGATTAAGTATGGATATAACATCAGTTGTATTTATATGTTCTCTTGCTTGGAGTAATGGAAATAATCCAAGCTTCAGATTTCTTTTTATTATCATGTGGTTATCATTTTATTGGTATATTTTGTTGAATACAATAGTCAAATATGTTTAAAAATACATATATATAAGCAACAAAGATTACAAATCATAAAATTATTATAAAAAAGGCTTTTTCGGCAAATTATGTTTTTTGCCCTTTTCAATATGCCTCCACGATTTAAACCGCATACAGCGACATCTATATCAATACATGAGAGAAGACAGATAAACAAATGGATATCTGACATGATCTATTATGTGATTTTTTTCCTCAATTCTATTACAAAATTACTCTGTTATATATATTGAATGGATATATATCCACATATATTAATTAATTAACTATCCATTCGTTATCCATTAACCACTTATTATTTAACTTAATGGATGTTTTGTATATATTCATACAGTTGTTTTTATTATACATGATGTAGTTTGTTTAATATATTTTACATCTATTAACATTTTTAATATAATCAATAACACAGATCTACCATCTTTCCTAGCAATAGCATCATTGTGTTCTTTAGCTCTTTCTCCCAATTGCTTTGACGTCTGGCCATAGTAAACCATATTACAAAAATTACATCTATGAAACAAACTACATCATGTATAATAAAAACAACTGTATGAATATATACAAAACATCCATTAAGTTAAATAATAAGTGGTTAATGGATAAAGAATGGATAGTTAATTAATATATGTGGATATGTATCCATTCAATATATATAACAGAGTAATTTTGCAGTAGAATTGAGGGGGGGGGGAATCACATAATAGATCGTGTCAGATATCCATTTGTTTATCTGTCTTCTCTCATGTATTGATATACATGTCGCTGTATGTGCTTTAAATTGTGGAGACATATTGAAAAAGGGGAAAAAACATAATTTTCCGAAAAAGGCTTTTTTATAATAAATTTTATGATTTGTAATCTTTGTTGCTGGTATATATGTATTTTTAAACATATTTGACTATTGTATACTTGAAGTGCAACATAAAAAAAAAATTGTTTTTAATTCTGATTCTTTTTCTGTATAGTAATTTTGTTGAATATATGTCATATATTGTCTGAACCAATTTCAGATATGATCATTCCGTTACATTTTGGAAGCCAGTCCAGGATATGTTGCTGTACAATTGGTAATCATGTGTTGAGTAAATTTTGTAAACAAAGTAAATATTTAAAAAAAAAGATATATATTGCACTGGTCAGAATTGTATGTTTGTCTAACAAGAGCTAGCATCTAGACAAAAGTACCTCGAATCCAATCATGTGCAAGATACATAAGTCAGGAACAATCATGAACTTTGCCCTATTGCCTATTTTCCAGATCTATAACATTACAAACAACATTTATGATGATAACAAATGAAATTTTATTCATTCCTGTCCTGGAGCAGTAGCAGAGAAACAAGAAATCTATAGAGAATTATAATACTACAAGACTTCGAACCCAATTCCCCAACAAAATGAAATAGCTTAACATTATAATTAGATTTTTCATAAAATTCATTAATAAATCTAGAAATTGGCCTAAGATCAATGGAAATCAGCTATATATAACACAATCTAATTAACGATGTGTATGCATAAATGAAGAAGCAAAGCAGAATTAAATACTAATTATATGACTAACAATTTATTAATATTAATTAGATAAATAAATAAACAAATAATATACAATTTAATAAACAGTCGCAAATCTATTTAACACTAATAGAACTATGGGTTTCACTTGATTATTAATGCTGATTTGCATATTGAAAAATTATATAATATTACATAAGTTACTGATTAAATAATATGCAAATTTACGATTGGATATTATGATTCAAAAAATGTACAGATATTCAAAAGATGCAGCTTAATATGCTAACAGTAGATACCAACTTTACCATATTATATACTTGAACGCTATGATTATTTTTATGAAAAATAAATGACCTTCAAAACAGATAAATGGGATATAAGTTACATCAGTTTACTATGGTTCATTTGAACCACACATGAAAATATTTTATAATTCACATTATTCACTTAAATAGTCATTAGACCTTAAAATGTTCAAACAGAAAAGTTATTTGTATTTTATTCTATTGTTTTCTGACTGGAAAAGATTTATTTGGCATTATTTGTTAGCGCACTCAAACATTGTTTCAATGAGAGGGCGGATAGCTTAAATAAGCTTTAAAATGACATTCCCTAACTTATAATATAAATGAAAATATGAGATGGATTTAGAAATCATGGCATTACGTCTTACAGATTTATAATGGGCAAATATAAAAATTGTTAAACAAGTATCGCATTGCTGACTAAATCATAATGCTAGAAAAGATTGAGTACATTTTAGGACGAATGCTTCATCAATAATATAAGAACATGAAATGTGCCTGTACACATGACAGGTCAGCATTTGGAAAAGGTGGTCTCATAGGAATTGCATGGTCCGGCATTCTAGTGTTTTCCCATGTAGAGCCTAAACGATAACCTGACAATATACTGGAGTCGGTGCTGCCAAACCCCATTCAAGGATATGCCATAAGTAAAAGAATCTCGTTTCTCTGGGTTTTAAGTTTGATAAAGCAAAACGAGGAAATTTTCTAACATTATCTAAGCCAAGCAATGCTAATAATAAAAAAATAAATCAGGTTCTTAATAACGCTGATATGTGGATTAAGGCCCTCATAATTTAATAGAATCTAGCATAATGATATGAAATAATTTGATCCCTCTCGAAAAGGTATGCAAATGACCTTTAATATTAGTTAGAATGTCACAAATAAAAGAGGGAATATTGTTTCCTTCATTAAACAAATATTAATACACTAACTAGTAATTAATTCCATAAAATAATTACCATGCTAGATGGCATGATGGGCAAATGATTGACTATATAATAAAAAAACAGCAAAGATAGGTCATTAAGTTTACTTTAAAATATAATTTGAAAATAAAATCAATAGCGTAAACATGGTAATAAAGTGACATATTAAATGTAGCAGCAAATAATCTACCACTAAGCAAATAGAATTACGTAAAAATATTATTCAATCAAGCAAACTTTTAGTTAGGTAAGAAAGCTTACATTTACGATTTAACATCCCATAATATCAAGGATATCTAATGTAAGAAAATTTAGGATCGGTTCGCTCTATTGAACTATTAGCATATTAAATTAAATCATACGAAATTTATAATATCAAAAATAAAAGTTTGCCGCATTTAAAATATTAAAAATAGAAATTGTGAAACCCATTAAAGAAATGCATAAAAAATAAAGTTATAGATTCATGCATTAGATTTTTATAACAGAAAGAGAAAGTCATTATGTTATATAATGGTTACAATTAGCATTACAATGTCATGTTTAAATAGAAAGAGAATTATATTATATTTGATTTAAGTTTTAAATTAAAAGTTTTGAAAGAGTTCATATTAGCAAAATGATTAGGATTTACCTTCCATAACTTGATGTCTTGAAGTACATACGGATAGGAAAGTATAAAATAATAAATGAGGAAAACAAAGTTAGCAAGGCAAGGCTTTGAAAAATAATGGTTGGCATCTTGAGATAGTTACTACAGCATTTAAATTAGGCAGTCCATAAGTGGAGATAGCAGGTTAGCATAGCAGTATGGAAACAATTTTTGGAGAAGAAAGGGGAAGCAAATTTAGTCCATCTACTCTGGATTCATATTTCAAAATTTAAATTGACATGGGTCTGTTCTGCATCACTTGGTAAAATGGCACACTAAGAGACAGCCGAAAATTTTGGCTCTATTTATATGTTAGCAAAACCTTTTCAAATGTTCTCTCTTTTCATTTCTTAAGGCCCAGATGTCTATTAACTGGCCTGAATGCATGTGTTGTTTACTTTACCCTTTCATCTTTTTGAAGGCTGCGAGCACGCGCCTCAGGCGTTTTTCAGATGATGTTTTGTTTTCTTTCTTTACGACGTAAAAGGTATATGTGTGACATAGATGAAAATACAACCTTTTGAAAGCTTAGTCATGTGGCTTTCAGAAAATGTTATTTTAAAAAAATCGGTTAAAATTTAAATTTTTGGCAGCAGTTTTAATCAACCACAGTATTTAATTCTTTTGTCTTTTTTAATAATTTTTGTACTTATCACGAAATGATAAAAGACAAAAATAATTTACAGGGCTGCAAATGACATTTCTCCAGTACTATTACAAAGATGGCTGAAAGTAGATGTTCAACGTAATGCTGTAAGTAACATTTTTATTTTATTTTTTTTATTTTTTTAATAAAATTATATTTTTATTTAAATTATCATTTTTATTAATTATTTTTAGTTTGTAATTTGAGTGTGTTAGTTATTTATGCTTGTATACAATTAATATCTAATGTAATTTTTAACATTTAACACTATTATAAAAATAATGTTTTTCAAAAAGTATAATTTATTATGAAAATCATTAATTATGTTTATATAATATAATATAATATGGTTTATAAGTAATTTGTTATAATTTCGATTCTTGTTTACGTTTTTCAAGTCTATAGCTAACAAATGATTTGTATGCAAATAAATTATATATATGTGGTTCATGCTTTGGTTTTGCTATATGTTTCATAACATTATTTTCAAGTCAATAGCTAAAAAATACACTATATGCAAATAAATTATATCTATGTGGTACAATAAATATAATAAGATAGCATCACTTCTGTGCATAAAGAATATAAACATCACTGGTGTCCATAAAGAATATAAACATCACTGATGTACACAAAAAATATAAAATGAAGAGATGAAACTCATTTTATCAGTGATATAGACAGTAGCCTACAATTTCTAGTTTTAGATGGATAAGAAGCCAATTGCTATGATGATTTCTTTTGTATCTTTTATTAGGATGAATCTTTTTCTTTATAGACACATTTGACATTTAGAACATTTGGGGTACAAGATAAAAATGAAGAAGTCATATCCAACTTCTTTTGGAGATTGTAAGCTATGGATTATCTCAGGTAAGACATGTTATACATGTTTAGAAAGATAATTTTGTGAGGAATATAAAGAAATTATCACTGAAGATGTATTTTCAATTTTAGTTAATGTTACTTTTCAAATTATGAACAAACAATAAAATAATAAGTATTTTGGATGTGAAAATTTCTTTTTTTCATTATTTTTTATATAGTTATCACTATTTATTTTATGTTTATTGTTTTCCTTAATGTTTCTAGTTTCTAGCAATGTAATTTTTTTTGCTCTAACATAATTAAAACTGAAGTTATTGTGAAAATTGTATGTCAGGCCAGTATTTTAAAAAGTTGAATATGGCTGCTTGAAGCTGAAAGGGTTTTAAATGATAATGCAACAAGTACCAGAGAGTATTGTTTTAATCTATTTCAAGAATGGAAATAGATTTAAAAGATATAATTTTCATTAACATTTTGTTTGCTAAGAGATTTTAATTTATTAATTACCCTTTTTAAATTAAATCTAGGAGATTCTTTTATTTATATGTTCCGAGTTATTTTAATTACTCTCTAGAACTTTCTTTGGTATTGCATCATAAAATAAAATATGTGAACTGTAAAATAAATACACATAATTTTTAATAATGAAAAATTTATTTTTATCAATATCGAACACACATACATGATTATTTAAAAAAACCAGAAATTTAAATATTTCCGACTTAAAATTATTAAATATTTTTTTTTATAATAAAACATTTAACGTAAAGTACAAAAATAAAGGAGGATTTTAAAACCTGTATGTATATCCTTTCACTCTCTAGTGATTTACCACACATATAGCTGGGTTTAAATCTCTGATTCAAGGTTTTGAATCACCAGACAGTGAAGCAAAAATATGTGTAATATATTTTTGCTTCAATATAAAGTTAGTTTTACTAAATCAGAGTGGTGACGAGCGAAGACGAGGAGGATAGATTTTTTTGCACTTTATAATACTTGATATATGTATTTCTATATCAAGTGTGTAGAAAGGAGAAAAAGAAAGAAAGGAGGAAATTTTAATATCAGGAAATCTTTTGAAGTTTCATTGTGACGTATTTAATTTAAGAAAAGAATTATTTGAATATATATATATATATATATATATATATATATATATATATATATATAAAATATACAAACCATTATACAATTACAAATATCCAGTAACGCCCTCTGTTTAAAGATCTATATCTCAATAATAGCAAACCTTAAAATTATACCACTTTAAGGTTGTATGCTAAACGATGTTAAATATTGAAATACAGACCTACTCAAACACAGAGCATGAAATTTTAAATAAGCAAACGATCTTAAATTTTTGCTAATAAACTAACAAGTTTACAAAGTTATTAAAGACAAACTAAACATTAGATTTTAATCTTTAAATTCCTCCCAAACTATAAATGAAAAGAAAGTTACTGTTAACACTAACTGAAATAATTATAGAAAATATACAAACCATTATACAATTACAAATATCCAGTAACGCCCTCTGTTTAAAGATCTATATCTCAATAATAGCAAACCTTAAAATGATACCACTTTAAGGTTGTATGCTAAACGATGTTAAATATTGAAATACAGACCTACTCAAACACAGAGCATGAAATTTTAAATAAGCAAACGATCTTAAATTTTTGCTAATAAACTAACAAGTTTACAAAGTTATTAAAGACAAACTAAACATTAGATTTTAATCTTTAAATTCCTCCCAAACTATAAATGAAAAGAAAGTTACTGTTAACACTAACTGAAATAATTATAGAAAATATACAAACCATTATACAATTACAAATATCCAGTAACGCCCTCTGTTTAAAGATCTATATCTCAATAATAGCAAACCTTAAAATGATACCACTTTAAGGTTGTATGCTAAACGATGTTAAATATTGAAATACAGACCTACTCAAACACAGAGCATGAAATTTTAAATAAGCAAACGATCTTAAATTTTTGCTAATAAACTAACAAGTTTACAAAGTTATTAAAGACAAACTAAACATTAGATTTTAATCTTTAAATTCCTCCCAAACTATAAATGAAAAGAAAGTTACTGTTAACACTAACTGAAATAATTATAGAAAATATACAAACCATTATACAATTACAAATATCCAGTAACGCCCTCTGTTTAAAGATCTATATCTCAATAATAGCAAACCTTAAAATGATACCACTTTAAGGTTGTATGCTAAACGATGTTAAATATTGAAATACAGACCTACTCAAACACAGAGCATGAAATTTTAAATAAGCAAACGATCTTAAATTTTTGCTAATAAACTAACAAGTTTACAAAGTTATTAAAGACAAACTAAACATTAGATTTTAATCTTTAAATTCCTCCCAAACTATAAATGAAAAGAAAGTTACTGTTAACACTAACTGAAATAATTATAGAAAATATACAAACCATTATACAATTACAAATATCCAGTAACGCCCTCTGTTTAAAGATCTATATCTCAATAATAGCAAACCTTAAAATGATACCACTTTAAGGTTGTATGCTAAACGATGTTAAATATTGAAATACAGACCTACTCAAACACAGAGCATGAAATTTTAAATAAGCAAACGATCTTAAATTTTTGCTTATATATATAAGTGTAACAATCAGATACATATTACCTAGATGTAATTGCAGTTAAAGAAATACAAGACATTTAAGTCAAGTAGAATTAAGAAAGTTCCAGGAAGGTTTTATCTATAAATAATAAAGATAGTGAAACAAAGTATGTCAGTTAAGTTGAAGAAAAATATATATGTGTGTGCTTTTAAAATAGTCATGACAATAAAGTGATCGATAAATTATAAACATAGTGTTAGAAAATATATCAGAAATGTGTATTGTTTGGAATACAGTCAGAATATAATGAATTTATACATAAATCATTAATGGAGTGGAAATAATTATAGTGTTTAAGTCAAGGTTAGTTAGAATATGAAAAATATATAAATGCATCATTTAGTGAAGTACAATAATTCAGAGTTTATATACATAGTGGAATAAAGGGTAGTCATCAAAATATAGCATGGAGTTTAAAATGAATCTAGGGCAGGTTGGTAAAATGGTGAACTGGAGAAGATGTGTTTGGATTGGCTAGCATTCTAAATGCCAATCATCATATTAAATATAATAACTAAAGTAGCAAATAGCAATGTAAGATAATAAAGAATGGAGATTATCATTAGAGAAGAAACTATAAATATATTAAGAAGGATAATTAAAATATATCTATGCGTACAAGGTCACAAGCTAGAATGAACAACCAAATAAATGATTTGAGGGAATTGGATGGAGATAATGAGATAGAGAGAGTGGATATTACACAACAAGAAATGAAAGATAGAATAGACTTTAGTAATGTGATGAGTATGCTCACGCAATTAAAAAAAACAACAACAACAGTTTATGAAGGAATGTATGGACAAGGAAGAAAGAATGGAAGAAACTAATAAAAGAACGCTGGAAGAATGATGTGTGAAGATAGCAATGGACAGTAGAAAAAGAATTGCTGAAGCCAGAGAAGAGATGAGGAGTAACTCCCATGAGATATCAGACACAAAAGACATAGGGAATGGACCGGAAAGCAGAAATTAAGCTTGATGAACCAGAAAGCATGGAACCATATGAGTGTGATGAATTTAATAGTGCAGAGAGTGTAGATAGAAAGTCAGCATATTTAGACCCAAGAGTGGAAGTAGTGTAGCATGAAGTGGGAATGAGTAAATTAGATAAAAGGGAGGAAATTAAAGTCATGAGATTAAAGAATAATAGGGTGCTGGAAAAGATGCAGTGGAATATAAATCAAGTAGTAAGCATAGTGGAAAGATTAGATTCAAAATATGAAGAGAGTATAAGGAGGTCAGTAAGTAACAGTGCAAATCCAGAAATAAAATGTATCGAACCGAGAGCCACTGTAGGATATACAGACATGGGGAATGGAAATCACATAGATAATCCCATTGGGTTCCACCAGTTTCTAAAGTTACAAATATTCTCCAGACACCCAGGAGAGAGTCCTATGGAGCACCTGGGGAGGCTTGAAAGGTACTTCAGGTTCAACTGAATGAACAATGATGCCAAAATAGTGGTTTCCTGCAGTCATTTACAATAGACTTAATACTAGAGTCAAAAGCATTCAATCCACATAAAAATTTCTCTAATTTCTCTTTTTGAATAATAAACAATCATCAATATACCTAACAAATAATTTTATAGAACATGAAAACATATTAATAACACTACACTCCAAATAATCAATATAGACAGTACACATCAATGGAGAAATAACATAACCAATAACCCAACTTCTCAAATCTTATAAAACACATCATTAGGCATAAAATACATTGAATCCTCTAACGGCAAAAGCAAATAATGAAAAACCTTAATCTTATCTACAGAAACACGTTCCAGTTTTTTTTTTTTTAAATTGAAAGAAAAACATCAATTCTTTTTAATCGATTAACTGATTGGTACATATTTTCAATGTCTAAACTACCAAAAACACAATCATCATCCAAAACAAAACCATTTATTTTCTTAACAGCTTCAAAAGAAGAAAAGACACAAAATTGACTCAATTTTATATAATCCTTAAAATATAATAAATTTTGATATTTTATCAACAATTTCTTCTGCAAAATCAAAACTACATCTCAAAGGAAAATTATCTTTATGAGACCTCAAATTAAAGAAAACCTTTGGAGGCACATAATCACTAGGGTAACAATTTAAATAAGTAGGTCTATCAAAAATCTTTTTATTTTTCATAACTTTCATAATCTTAATTAATTTACATTTTATTTTTTTACCAGGATCAGAATCTAAAATAGCATATTTTCCATTATTCAATTCTAAAGAAACTTTACTTTTAAAATCAATATTATTCAACAATACAAACTGGCCTCTTTTATCTTCTTTTAACACAACAATATCATTGGCTTTCAATCTATTTTTAACAAAACTAATTTCCTTAGGGGTAAAAGTAAATTTTTCTCTTTTAAGTAATTGACTATTCAAAATAACCTGCAAGGACACTTTATTTTCATCAGAAATATTACTACTACTTTCGATAGCAGAAACAAAATCAAAAACTAAATTCTTATTAGCAAAAAGAACAAAGCCAGGACCTTTAGCTAAAATAACCATATCAGATACATTCAAAACATAATTTAACAAATTTAAAATGGATGAAGCATCAGGCCTATTTTTATAACACCCAAATCTAAACTCTTTTTCTTTCACAAAACCTTTATTTCCAGCCTTTCCAATCAACCACTTAAACTTCTTAAAATACTTATTACTATAAGTAATTTCACACTTACTCCTAAACCACTTTAAAAAAGAATTCAAAACTGAATAATTAAAATTCCTTCTAAAATCCAACCCTGTTCTAATCATTTTATATCTATTAATAAAATTAGATAAACTACTCATAATCTGCATAATAAATTGCTTAAGAATAAATCTTTTAAAATTTAGAATAAAATCGCAATTAGAAAAGAAAACCAATTTCCTATCCAACTTAATATTATATGAATTAGGAAACACATTGCAAAACCTACAAGTCTTAAGAAAATCTACCTGTGCCTTTAAATACTCTATTCTATTAGACATGTTAATTAACTTTTTTATTTCTAAAATTTCTACACAAGAAAAATTATCATATAAAATCTGCCACATACTGAAAGAAAATTAATAAAAAAAACTATACAAATACAAACAAATAATTAATAATAAACAAATAAAACAAAATAATACAAATATACAAAACAAAGCAAGTAAAGTATGAAATCCACAAAACCATATAGCACTATCCAAAAAATATTAAATAGTATACCTAAATAGAAAACCAAAACTGCCTAACACTATACTACCAAAAATAAAAATGCAAAGTCATAAAACAATACAATACTACATTAAATCCAAAATTTTACCACAATTCTTACACAACTATGGTTTCATCTACTACAACTAAACCTTCTCAAGTGAAAATCAAACTAAAGAATTAAAAAATATGGTTTTGAACCCTAATTAGTTGTTAAAAAGCTAAGTGCTATAGTAATTTATTAGAATAAAATTATCCTAAATTTAATGAGTTAAAAATATTATTTTATTACATACTATATCTTAAGCTAGTCATTATGATAGTTAGTATTTACACAACTTAATTATATTACATTATTGTTATTCCATTCAAACGAATTCTTTTGTCCAATAGTATTCCATTAAGGAAGGGTACAATATATATATATATATATATATATATATATATATATATATATATATATATATATATATTGTGATGATCGCACATACTGCGATCACACATATAGATATTTAATATTTAAATAATATTAAATAGTGTGTTTTAAAATACTAGCAAAAGAATTTAAAACTTACGAAGAAAGAAATGTTTTAATTAATAAGAGAGAGGGAAATAGAATCGAAAAGATTCTTATCATTTATCCTCCAAAGTCAAGATTTTGAGAAATAAAAAATAATTAAAGTTAGAATATTAAAATTGTATATTAATAAAATTAATAGTGATAAAGAAATAGAAATGAAATACGAACTAAAAGATGATTTAGAAGAAAAGGTAAAGTTTGAAGGGTTTAAGTCAGAGTAAAATAGAAGTTTAAAAACATGACCGAAAGATAAGGATCTGGGTTATAAAGGTACACATTTGATGATAAACAAAATGCGTGTATGGAGTATGTATGAAGTATGATAAAGACAGCAATAATTAATGCTTGTAAAAATGGAAAAAAAAAACATTTTGTTAAAAATCTGTTTAATTAAAAAGAGAAAAAAAGAAATAAGAAATAAATGTACTGAGTGCTACGAAATTATGTAAAGGTAAATCTATATAAATGGCCAAAAGCGTAGTAAGAAAAGAAAGGTGTGAATAAAAGCTAAAAACAAAGGATCAAAAGAATAAAGGACTGTGGAGTTTTTTAATTAAAAAGGAGTAGAGTTAGAGACTGTTTGTCGAGACATTGGTGGAAAGACTGCTCCAATAATAAGCACCCATAATTGACAGAAACGCAAACTTAAGAATCTTTTAAAGTTTAAGAAAGAAAGCAAACAAGAGAGAACCCAAAAATGTAGTGGAAGGACTCCAACATAATAACTGATAATTAAATGAACAAGATATGATTTATAACATCGGTGACTCATCAAGAATGGCTGGTTAAGGGCCATTGTGATCACTGGCAGATACAAACTTACCATGCTCTAAAGGTTCCCGTGTATATGTAACAACTGCCAACATAGCGCCTGCCAGAGGGTTCATTTTGCTTTGTCCTTGATGTCCTAAATACAGAGGAGTTCCCACAACCAAAATCTAACCTAAGAGTGACTGTTCCCTGCTAAAGAAGTGGAGAAATTCCACATGACGGTCAGAAAAACTTCAAGTTACTTCAGAGACTCAATAAACCTAGGTAAATATGTATACTACATTTTATAGTTACATGTGCACATACCTTTAATTTAGACAATGGCCAAATTCTTACTTTGAATGATACAGACATTCTTTAATTTTTTTATATATAATTGGAGTGAGGATTATAAATGTACAATCATTTATAGGATCTTTTTATTTTATTTTTACTTGTAGCATTATAGCAAATAATCTGTTTTTATTGTGTGTAAATGATTTAAAGTATTTCTTTTATTGGTTAATTTATTGTATTAAATATCTTTTATTGATTTAAATCTATTTAGTCTCATTCTTCACCACTCCAAAAAGTTATATAGTCGTAGGGTTTGGGAAATAACACATGAACCTAGTGGTGCAGTATTTTGATCCCAATAAAATTTATAAATATCCAAGCGCTGTAACTCTGTAAATCTTACAGCAGTTGAGAGACAGTTGAGTGGGGAAAATAACCTGGGGCTATACCCGTATAGTTACAGGTTCAGTCAAGTACGGATATAGACTTGTTTATGTCCATATGTTCTCTCTGCTTGTGGTAGCGGAAGGTGGATGATCTTGACTTTTAAGAATTCCCCATCATATATAAATAAAAGGGAAAGTTAAGCTTTCGATTGGCATGTTTTCGTTACAATATATATATATATTGTTTTGAATAATTATATATATATATCAGACCTAATATTATGTCTTTAATACAGAAATACACAGAACATTACAATTTTTAATGTAATATGAATAAATACATTAATATCTGTAGACGGTAATCAAATTGCCCTTTATATATGTTAATTACATTCTATGATTTACATTCCATATAAATTACAATTTACTATACATGCCTTAAGCAATATTCATTAATGAAAAATAAAAGCATTCATATTTTTTTCCCCTAAATCCGGATAAAAATTGGAAGATAATAATATTATGATTTATTAAATAACATTATTAAATTAAAACATCAATATTACTCAGATTTAACTAAATAAAAAATTAGTATTAAGAAATAACATACGTGAACCGACATCAGGGAGATCTAAAATAGAATGATATATATATATATTAGACATAATATTATATATTACAAATAAAACAATGAATATTATAACATTTAAAAAAGAAAATCACAATCCTTTATTTGATACTAAAGATAAGTGTTATTTTATATGAAATCTTTTATGTATTTTGCAATATATATATATATTACAATTTATTGTTAATAATTAAATAGTAATTGTTAAAAATTTGTAGTTATTTTCTTCCTCTATGACAATAAACTTATTTATAATATATAATCATAATATTTTACCTCAACTAGCTCATGAATAACTTTTCGGAATCTTTTTTTTTTTAATAATAAAATCTTCCTATTCTTTTTTTTTTTAAATTTTAGGTGAAAGCAGATTTATATTGCACCATTTTATTTTAACTAACATAATTTTATTCTATATTGAATTTTCAAAAGTGTTAAAGTTTCTGTTACAATAGAAACCTTTAAGTAAACAAAAAGTCACTCTCAAAATAATATTTGAACATCAGAAATTTAGAAAAATGTAATAAACTAAAAAATATAATTCAAACAATAGAATTTTATCATTTGCTATGGAAATGTTTTTGATAACATTATTATTTGATCTATTTGTCTTAACCTTAAAATGTGTGATATGAAATGGTTTATCTGGAGTTTGTAAATTTACATCATAATAGATGCAAGTTCTAAATCAATTAAATTCGTTTAATTAATCTTATAACAGCTACATAAGAAAAAAATAATATATATAGAATAAAAACTGTTTTTTGCATAACATCAATTTAAATTTATAAAATATATATATTTGATAAGAAATAAAGTATTTCTTTTCATATTTTTTCCATATGTAATCTAACAAAATAATATTTCTCAATAAATTACCTTCCTCAAATCTTTTTTTTTTTCAAAAAGTTAATATTGTTAATCAAAATTTCATAAAAAAAATTTACATTAATAAATCAAATTGTTTTTTTAGAAAAAATATTAAATGAAAATCAACTACACTACACTTGTACAAAAAATGATACAAATAATCAGTTCAAATACAATTTTATTTTTTTTGACCATGAAAGATCTTATTCCTTTAAATTTAGTTTTTATTAAAATTACATAAGAAAATTACAATGGTCTAAACACCATTAAAATGAAAAATAATAAAATAGCAATTTCAGTTAAATATTCTATAATAACAAAAATTTGCTATATATATATATATATTGAACTGGGTGGGAAAAAGATCACTCTGATTATATAAATTAAGACTAGAAACTATAGGATAAACAAAACTAAAACTAATTATTATTAATTCTCGATCCACTCCAGTTACCCTTTTAATATGGCAGCACACTGGTTTGACAAGCAGATAAGTCAAATACAGAAGACAAATATCACCAATGGTACCTATAACCAAACCACAGTTATAACAAATATAATCTGTGTCCATAATTCCTGGCTGTAGAACTTTTCACCTGCTAAATTTCAGTCCCCTACCATCCAAAGCATTTTCGTTATTTCAGTGTAACAGCTCAGGTTCCAGCTGATCATAAACTATAATTAGAATGCCTGGATGATAGGTGAACACATTTAGCACTTGTCTTAAACCTTTGATAACTCTTTGGTTATTTATTTATATGAAGGCAAATTATAATAAGCTGTTTAATAATTATCTAGTGGTTATATGCTTTGTAAGAGAAATGACCAAACTATAATTAACAAGAAAACACTTTATTTTAAAATATATTTCATTAATAATAAAAGAAAATGATTTAAAATATGTAGTAAAAAGAATCTTACAAAATTGTTAGCTCACTTTTCTAAGTACATCTACATATGCACACATACTAGGAAATATATACTGGCTATTTAAGAAAAGCTTTATGCATGTTTAATTAAATACATTATAAGATATTAAATGTAAATGTACATACTAGAGTTTCATTTTATATGATAATTATAATAGGCATTCAGAGAATGCTACATCTATTAATGTTTAATAAATACAAGATGACGTTTTGAATGAGAAATAAGTTCATAATTACCTAGGATTTTGCACTTTATACTTCATGGAAATGATTCTTCACTTTCATCTGCTGAATTAGTTACCAACTGGTTGAATTTTGGACTTTTTCATGGTTTTAGCTTTAGGCTTTCTTCTTTCATTTATTGAGATAGACATGCTTGGTGTCTCAGATTATTACATAGGCATGGCCTCTAACTGGAAGACTTCTGGTGTTCTGATGGACCAGAATCTGAGACTGTTCTCATATTCCATTAGCTTCTTAGCACTGTGTGGTATTAATTAACTCACAAATCAAATATGAGAAACAAAATCAAAAACCAGAATCTGAATAATGTTGATTAGCTTTCCAGTGCTTTTATATGATCCTCTCTCCTTGTCTCTTTTATTGCTTCCAATTAATTTGTAAATTTTATTTAATTATATTTCCATTGTTTTTTAATCTGCATACCTGATTAGATTAATCTAGCCTCTGGATAAGATAAGATTTTGACTTACTTCCTATTGATTCATTTATTGCAAATTATAGCTATTATTCCCTCCTTTGCTTTATCAACTGATCAATCTTTACATAAATTTAAATTTATATTATATGCTTTCCTTTTACTTATTTTTAACTCAATTTTCATTTCTTTACACACACACACACACACACTTTCTTTTTTTCTTTAAGTAAATGACAATACAGAACTATAGTTTTTAATCCTTTTTTAACTTTACATAGTTAAATGTATTTACCCTTCCCTACTTGCTCTTTAACTACTAAACTTTTTATTAAAGTAAAATGGCACAGTGCTTTGTCTTTTGGCAACGTGCACTTCTGAAACAAAATCTTTAAACTTTGTAAATAAATTTATGTTTCTTAAATTCTTTTAAATTATATGTTTCAATTATATTTTTACTTTGAACATTTCTTGATAAATACTTCTGCAAGTTTTTGTTTAAAATTCTTTAACTACTTATAAATTCATTTTATATTAAAATTTTACTTTTATAAAATTTACAAACATGTAATGCTGTTCATTAGTGGTACATTACAGCACCTTACATTTGAGTGTATATCTGATTGACCATTTTATCTCTAATAACTTCCTTATACTTGTATCTGTAATTATTAGTTATTATTACATTTCACTTAAGTTTTTATCTTCTCATGTATTCCAAAGACTTATTTCATCTTGTTTATTGTCTGTCAAGTTGTTCCGTTATCCTTTTTATTAATTTTAAATGATGAGGCATTATATGTTCTCTTTTCCTGCCTGTCCTGTGTTACAAAAATGTGTTGTTACTATGTTTTCATTTTTATATATGTGGACCACTATAGATCAGTTGTAACTTCTTGGAAATGTGTTTTGGGGATAGCTTACTAGGTTAATTACTATCAAGACATTGTCTCCTACCATAAATCCATCCATGGTCTTTCCTTGCCTCTACTACCTTAATTCACCCATCATTGTAGCCCAATTTGTGCTTGTTCATAATACTCAAGCCTACCCCTACTGATAGACAGGTCTTTATGGATATGGCATATTCATCCCAAAGTGAAGCCAGAGATGTTCTAACCCTGTAGAATCATTCTTTGACCAATTTATCATAAGTATCCATGGGATTTTTCCCCCACCTCCAGTGATCATCATGCATGTATACACATACTCTCCAATTCCCTCATGACCCATTCACATGGTTTGGACTGTGTGTTGTGGATTGATGTATGTGTTTTAATCTGCATCTCTCTGTCCATTTTTCCCAATCATCAGACACAAAGAACTCAAGATTTTGTCTGGCACTCCCACAGTTCCAAAGTGCCATTGCTCCAACATCTATTTTGTTTGCTTTGCATTTACCTAGGTCACAGGATATGTTGCCACCAATTTTGAAAATACATTGTATGCCACAATGAGGTACTTAATTTTATTAATTAAATGGAGACAAAGGGCCACAAATGTCTATTGCTAATAAACTGTTTGGTTGTTGAGCATATATGGGCTTCAGTGGCTCCACCCCAGATGCATTAAATGTTTAGTACTTTGTATATAGTACCCTTGTTTATTCTATTTAAGATACTGGTATCCATTCCTGGCCAGTATAACCAATGTTTCAACCATCATGTATATGATTAGTTATATGTTTTCTCACAGTGACCAGAAGAAGGGTATATGTTTGTTTATTTTTTTTAATTTTGTGGTGTAAGAACCCCCATTTCAGGTAATAGAGATTTCTATCTTTCTGCAATGAGTTCTTTTCAGTTTTCTTCACAGGTTGGTGGCATAAATGCTTCATTATTTGCTTGCAATCACTATCCTCACTTTGCTGCTGTTTTAACCTTGGAAGGTTGTTTTCCATCTCATAACTTTCATTGACTTCCATCAATGATATATCCACCATCATAAATCAAATGATGTTGCTCCTGTACTGCAGGGTATAGGCTTAATGCATCCACTACAACATTTTTGTTACCTTGGAGGTATCTCACACTATAATTGAATTTTTGAAGAAATAAACTCCACCTTATTAACAAACTATTTATAAGAAAGCTATGGTTAAGGAATTTGAGGATTTTTAGATCAGTAATTACAATTACCTCAGATCTTATTTTATGATGAAACTTTTTGAATGTCATACTATTGCTAAAGTCTTCTCAGTTATAGTGTAGTTTATTTCTGGACCCTTTAATTGTCATCCCATAAAAAAGAACTTTGGGCTCACTCCATTCCTATATTTGAAAGAGTATCCCCCAATCTGAACCCACTGCTGTGGATTTGCACAAAAATGGTTTACAAATATCAGGGTATGACAACATAACCTTTTTTAAGAATCCTGCCTTCACATTTTGAAAGCTATGATTAAGCTGAAAAGTCCATGCCCACTGTCTCTCCTTTTTGAGCAATTGCAATAATGGTTTCATATCAAAAAAAATCTTATAAAAGCAGTTATGGAAATTGCATAACCTGAGGAAGGCTTTGACATATTTTTTTTTTGTTTCAAGGCCGAGAAAAATCTTGGATTGCCTGAATTTTTCAGCAATGGGTCAGATCCCTTTTTTGCTGATTGATATGGCTTAAAATTTTTTAGTTCGGTGATTATTAAGTGATTTTACTTAAATTAATTCTGATTCCCTTTTGTTTGCACCTATACAACAACTGTTCTAAATGCATGAAATGCTCTTAAACACATTATGATGCCAATACAATATCATCCACATATATTACTATTAAACTTTTGATATTGTCTTATAACACCTGATCAAGATATGGTATTTGCCCATGCCTAGTATTTTTAAAACCAAATTGGATATGATTAAAGTTATATGCTCATCTATTATATCAAAATGTGGTGTATTTTCGATTGTTAGGTTGGATCTTGGTCTGTCAGTAACTGGCAGTCAAGTCAAACATCAAAACATCTTATTGTACAATTTTCCTAGTAACTACTTCATAGGTGGAATGGCATTTGTGTCAGGCATAATAATCTTATTTAATTGATGAGTATCCCAACACAGACAAATGGACTCATCTTTTTTACAGTTACAATAGGGCTATTAAAAGGTGGTGTACATTTAGAGATTATCCCCCACTGAAGCATTTTCTCTATTTGTTTTTCACCTCACCCCTATATTGATGAAGAATAAGATAGGCATGAGCTTGATATGGTAGACCTCTCATGAGTCTTAGTTTATGTTAATATCCTTGAATGACTCTGGGCACTTCTGAAAAAAACCCTCTTGCATTTATTTAACATTTGCTTCAGTGGTTTTTTATTATTGTTTATACACTTTGATTCTTTTATCTTTTCCTATCTCTCTATTTTTTATCCCTGCACTTTGTGTGCAGTACACCCTATTAGATATCTATTTCATTTGCTGCAAATGTAATTGCTTTATTGTTCAGTTATACCTGACTTCATTTATAATCTAGCACACAGTCTGTCTTATGAATACATTTTAATACCAACATAACTCTGTAAATTAGACCATTCAAGATGAACAGTACATGGACATATTCCTTTTCCACTATATGCATGTTCACCCTTACCTGTTTTGATGCCAGTCTCACCCTTTTACTATTAGCCATCATGACATATACCATTTTAACAGCAACATTTTGTTTTAGTGTTAACATGGCTTAAACTATCAAACATTTCCTGGGACAGTATGGCTTCCTTAATCAAGCATAGCACTAATGATCATCACTTCTATTATTATTTTCACTTTCGGACAGCCCAGATGTGCAATTATTTGCTCCCTCTCTTCTCAGATACACACCCAGTTTGTTACTTGCATATATCTATTTTTTCTATCATTTCTTCCCATCTGTTTTATCCTTTCTGCAATCTCTCCTTCACTACCTCTCTTATGCTGACATCTTTTGAAAGCATAATATTTTATACTGCTCTTCTGTTTGTTTACTTCTGAAAATTTATATTCCCCATCCCTATTCTTCATAATCTGTCTACTGCTGTCCAATTCTATAACTATTTTGGACATCTGTCCTACCATTTTCTATTTTGTTCCAATTATCATTTCTTTATATCTTTGGGAAGTTATGTTTAACTGTTCATATAATCTGCTGCTTAGATAAAGGCCTGCCATGATCAATCATAATTGCACCACCTGTCAGTGTAAAAATGTAATGAACAATTCCTCAGGTCATCATTTGCCCTGCTCCAGCTGTTGCTTAATAATGTCCTAATATTCACCCCCCAGTAGTTTTTCAGTAATAACTGTTTGTTTTCTCCAAATGTTATTGGTTTTAAAATAGTGCTTACCACCAGAATTGAGCATCAGCCTGTATATGACTGCAGGCAATAATGATCCTGGCTACTTTGCTTAATTTATTTAATGCAAAATAGCATTATAAACTCTCAAGGTGTTCATTTGGAACCTCCCTTATATGCCTCAAAAATGTCTTTATTTTTAGCAATCTATTTACTGCATTACTTTCATTTATATGTGAACATGTTTTATTTCTTCTTGTCAAGTTTCATAGTTTCCAACTTCTACTGCCTCATTTTTTCCATCATTACTTCTATTATCTTATCTGAAATATTTTGCACCATCATTTTGCTCTTTTGTTCTATTTCAAATATTTTTCTTTAAATAAAGCAAGCAACTGCCTCCAACTTCCTTAGTCCTTTGTAGCTCTACCTATCCTCAATACCCTAATCTTCCTAAATATCTCTTTAGACTCTTTTCATTTAAATTTATTACAGTTTGTTTGCTTTTATCCATTTTTTTTTCTAACAGCATACACCATTCACAATCACAATTATGCAATTTAAAGTTTTAACAAACATTATTTTTAATTTTTCATTCTACTTTACTTACACCCTAATTACTAGTAACTTATGATGGTTTTGCACCCACATTGGGAAAACCAATCAAACCAGATAGTAAAATGATCACTCTGATTATATAAATTAAGACTAGAAACTATAGGATAAACAAAACTAAAACTAATTATTATTAAATTTTGATCTTTTTCAGTTGCACTTTGTATATGCACTTTTAATATGGCAGGACATAAGCTGGACAAGCAGAGAAGACAAATTCAGAAGGCAAAGATCACCAGTGGTACCTATAATCAAACCACAGCTATAGGAAATAGAATCTGCAGCCACATTTCCAGGCTATAGAACTTCTTGGCTGCTAAATTTCAACACTCCTGCCATCCAAAGCATTTATTTTGAGGTAAGACCTCAGGTGCCAGCTAATCATAAACTATAATTGCATGCCTGGATGATAGGTAAACAAATTTAGCACTTGTTTTACCCACTTGCTAGCTCTTTGGTCATTTATTTATATGAAGGTAAATTATAATAAGCCAATTAAGGCTTGCTCTTAATTATGAATTATACAGTGGTAATATACTTTGTAAGAGAAATGACCAACTATAATCAGCAAGTAAACACTTTGTTTTAAAATACTTTTAGTTAAAAATAAAAGTAAATGATGTAAAATATTTAGTAAAAATAATATTACAAAACTGTTAGCATACTTTTCTAAATATATGATGATAAGAATAACATAATTAAATTATACATCTATATATACACACATACTAGGAAATATACACTGATTATTTAAGGAAAGCTTTGTGTATGTTTAACTAAATATATTATGAGAGATTAAATATACACATACATACCAGTGCTCATTTTATGTGATAATTATAAGAGGCATTCAGAGATTTCTACTGATATTAACATTTAATAAAGTCATGATCAGTTTATGAATGGGAAGTAAGCAACTTCATAATTATATAGGATTTTACACTTTATACTTCGAAGATACAAGACTTTGCTTTCATCTGCTGAATTAGTTACCAACCAATTGGATTTTGAACTTCCTCGGGGTTTTAGTTGTTGACTGACATCCTTCATTTATTGAGGTAGACATCCTTGGTGGCTCAGATTATTATGTCAGCATGGCTTCTAACTGGAGGACTTTGGGTGTTCTGAAGGACTGGAATCAGAGACTGTTCTCATATTCGATTGGCTGCTTAGCACTGCATCATATTATTTAAATCATGAATCGAATATGAAAAACAAAATCAGAATCCAAATTATGATGAATAGGTTTTTAGTCTTTTTATATTATCCCATTCATTGTCTTTTTTATTGCTCCCAATTAATTTGTAAATTTTATAATTATATTTCCATAGTTTTTTTTTTTAATCTGCATACCTGCTTAGATTAATCTAGCCTCTGGATAAGATATTGTTCTGAATTACTTCCCATTGTTTTCATTTATTCCAAATTATAGCTATTGTTTCCTACTTTGGTTTATCAGCTGAGCAATATTTACATAAATTTAAATATATATTATAATTTCCTTTTACTTATTTTAACTCAACTGCCATTTCTTTACCTACACACATTTACTTTAAGTAAATGAAAAGACAGAACTGTAGAGTTTTAGTCTTTTTTAATTTCACTTAGTTAAATTTATTTCCCTTTTTCTACTTACTCTTTAACTATGAAATCTTTTATTAAAGTAAATGGCACAGTGCTTTGTCTTTTGTCAACCTGTGCTTCTGAAACAAACTTTAAACTTTCTAAGTAATCTTCTGTTTCTTAAATTCTTTTAAATTATTTCTTTCAGCAAGGTTTTTCTTTCAATAATTTCTTGATAAATACTTCCACAGTATTTTTGTTCAAAATTTTTTAACTATTTATAATTTTTTATATTAAAATTTTACTTTTATAAAACTTACAAACATGGATCACAGTTTATTAGTAGTACAATATATTTTGTACCACTATTGAATAGCATGGCATGATTTATAATATGTATATGAAAAATATAATTAGTTTAAAGATTTTTTAAATTTTTTTTAAAGAAATAGAAACAATGTGGGAGCATTTTATCAATAAATGATTTGAGTAAAGCTTATTAATAGAAAGAAGTAAAAGATTAAAGAAATAGAGATATGATGTAGAAAATATTTAAGAAATAAAAATAATTTAGAAAGAGTTTACAATTTTTATTTTTTTTTGAAACACAGGTTTCCAAAAGACAAAATGTTGCTTCATCTTGTTCTAAAAAATCTAGTCATTAAACAGCAAGTAGGTAAAGGCAAATAAATTTGACTAAATAGAATTTTAAAAAGACATAAAAACTATCGTTTTCTCTTTTCATTTATGTAAAAAGAATTTTAAAAAATGTGTATATGTAAAGAAATGAAAGTTGAGTTAAAATGGGTAAAAGAAAAGCATATAATATAAACATAAATCCACTCACAGAATTCTCAGCTAAGAAACCTAACAAATGAGGAACAATAAATATAAATAAAAACAATGGAAAATAATTTCAGACAATATCTTATCCAAAGGCTGGATTAATCTATGCATATATGTAGATTAAAAACAATGAGATAAAATCAGTAAAACTTGAAATTTAATTAAACTAGATGGAAGCAATGACTAGGGAACAATAAGGAGGACTAGCATAAAAGCACTGAAAATCTATTAATCTTCATTCATTGACTCTCTTGATTTATGATTTCTAGCAATTGTTAATATTAAGATTATATTCTTATTATTAGAGTGAAAAAGTTCCATAGAAGAAAGGATGGGAAAAGTCATTAACTTCCCCAGAATGCAGTTGGATGTCTTCATATTCACTAAAAATGATCTAACACTATGTAGTTACAGTATGTGACCTGTCTCCAGTCCCAATCCTCCAGAATACCAGAGACCCTCCATCTAACAGACATACCCAAATAATATCTAAATTGTCAGGAAAGGTTTATCTTAATGAATGCCAAAGACAGCTAGGAGGTAATTAGTAATATACAAAATCCCACTGCTTGGTAATCCATGCAGCAGGAGAGCCAAGAATTTTTATCCTTTGAAGTGCCAAGTATGAAACTCCTAGGTAAATCTAAATTTCATATTTCAATTCATAAACTGAACTGTTCAAATAAAAGGCTTGGTTGGACTTTGAAAGTCACAGAAATCTTTAAGTTCCCATAACTATCTTTGAGTGTTTCTTTTAATTAACTTTAAGTGTTTTTTTATAATTATCAATAAGTGTTCCCTAAAATTATCATCTAAAATAAATTCTAGTATGTGCATGTATTTTAATTTTTTATAATATATTTTAAAATCTTTTCTTTAAGTGATGAACTATATTTAATGGTGTGTGTGCATACTCATATTTATAATGTGTAATTAAATGAATCATTATTATGTATTTATTAAATGTGTGCTTAACTAAATTTATAATTTTCTTTGCTATAATGTTTTAGTCACATGTTTGTTTACAATGTCTTAAAATAAATTATTTGTTTGCAAATTAAAGGTAGTTAGTTCTTTTTAAATAATTATGCCACTAATAGACAGTATTTAGTTAAGTGTAGACACTAAGTGGAGTACAATGTTTTGTTTCCTGTAATTAAGTGAACAGCTAGGTAGAGATTAATCAAGTTCCAAATTGTTTACCTAATGTCCAGGCATGCTAATTATAGCTTGTGATTTGTTGGTGCCTGAGAGTTTACCTTGAAACAAATAGAAATGTCTTGAATAGAAAGGGTTTGAATTTAGCAGCTGAGAAGTTCTATAGCATGGAAATATGGCTACCAGTTATAGTTTGCATAGCATCATCTGTCTGGTTATAAGTGCTCTTGATCTTATCAACGTTATGTATTTGACTTCTCCATTTGGAGGGCCAGCATGCAGCAATTTTTAAAAGTGCAGTTGTTGATTGAGATGTATTTTAATTTATATAGACAGAGTAATTCATCTTCCAGCCAGTACAATATATATCTTGTAATTTTTCAATCTAGCTTAAAATGTAAAAAACTCAGGCAATAGGCTTAAATCCTATACATTTAATCTAAGCCTTGTTTTCCAATCAATAGCCAATACATAGGATAAGCCAAATTGCAATCTTATTTTCTGACTTTGTTTGGAAGAGATTTAGTGTGTAAAAGGTTAAGTGTGCTAAAGCTAAAATTGAACCAAGATAAACTGAAAATATCCTGGCAGTGATGGAAACTTAGACTGTTTGATATACACTAGAAAATCTGATAGAGTAGATATGAAGTTCATATACATGTTATTGTAGGGTCTAGTTGCAATAATATTTAAAATGATAATTTAAATGTATTGAATCAATTGGGAAGTATAAAAATATTTAATACTCTATTATTATTATTAAACAATAATTCAAAGAAAAAAAATCAATTTATAATTCTTTTAAATTTTGTAATCAATCTTCAAGTACATTGTATTGTAGATTAAATTGATATGAAATGGTCTAATTAGTTATCACTAGAGGGAGAGTTATTACTTAGTATGCACCCTATCATATGATTGGTCTATTTTATGTACCACAATCAATTTCAATAAAAAAATTGAGAGAAGGGAGAGGGGGAGTCTAAATAGAGAAATCAGGGACAGAACATCAACATTTGACACCTGTAAACTTCAAACAAGAAAAAGTTGAAAAAACCAACAATACCATTTCAGAATTGAATAAAAGTTAATGAGATTGTAATTTTCCAAGTATGGAGTAAAAAAATTCTACCCTATTATACATTTCAACCTACAATTAATTGACTGAAAATCAACAAAGTCATACTGGAAGGAAAATGGGAACCATATTGATAAATCCCTATATAACAAGATGGGAATTCAGGCTTAAGCTGGAACAAATAGTAAGCATAAAGTTTATTTTGCATATAATAACTTTAATCATAATATAAATCTAAAATTTCTGTGTAAATTATTTATATCTAAAAGAAAAACCATAAGTGCTTCTAGGTTAGATGGATCACTTATTCATCATTGATGATAAATTTATCCATGGTATTCATTAATGCTTGTGTTATGATTCTCGTATAAAATCTTATTCTGTTCCAGGTACAGATATATTTTACTTATAAGCATTTACAATTCCTCCAGGCCTAGATGTATATTATATCTCAGCATTTGTAATTATTCCACATATAAACAGATTTGGTATACTAGCATTTATAATTCATCCAGATATAAGCATATTTTATATGTGAACATTTGTAATTTGTCCAAGTATAGATGTGTTTGGTATATAAACAGTTATACTTTATTCAGATATAGACAGATTTTATTTATGAGCATTTAAAATTTATTTAGTTATAGCTGTATGTATATAGTATCTGAGCATTTCTAATTCTTTCAGATATAAACATATTTTATATCTTAACAATATAAACAGTTATAATTCATTCAGATAGAAAGGTATATTATATGCAAGCCTTTAATATTTATTCTGGTATAGACGTATTTGGTGTATAAACAGTTATACTTCATTCAGATATCGACATATTTTATTTATGAGCATTTATAATTTATTTAGTTATAGCTATATATAATAGCTCAGCATTTCTAATTCTTCCAGGTATAAACTTATTTCTATATCAACAATATAAATAGTTATAATTCATTCAGATATAGATGTATATTATATGCAAGTGTTTAATATTTATTGAGGTTTAGATGTATATGGTGTATAAACAGTTATACTTCATTCAGATATAGACATATTTTTTATCAGGATTTACAATTTATTTAGTTATAAGTATTCATTTTTATTTTATTTTAATTCAGATGTATATGCCCATAAGAAGATAATCATTTATGATTTACTTTATTAAAAACATCTTTTCATTATAGACATTTAAGACATTTATGTATTTATGATTTATCATCAATAAAACATCTTTTCACATAGCTATAATTATTCATGATTTATTTTAAGAAAGACATTTTGTTTACTTTTTTTATAAACACATATAAGTATTTAATATTTTATGAAATTGTTATCCTCATTTTATCCAGTGTGTTCATCCATTTCAGGTTACTACTGCATTTCAAAAAGAGGTCGGTGTATTTATGCGGAATGGCATTATTTACTTTCCAGGCAGGCTTGGAGATTCATGGTGATGGACAGAAAGAGGAAGATATTACGGATTAGCCTAACATCTTTATGATTTTTTATTATTAATACTTTCTTTTTTAACATCAGCAGTGTGGCTGTAAATCTCATATTTCAGAGGTGACTCTGGACTAAAATCAGTTGGCAACTAAACAGCTAAGCAGCACTGAAACAAAACTCTGGAATCTTTTTAACTCTTCACCTTTTTTAAACTCTCTTGGGAACTCCAAAGTCCACTATTTATACCCTGATTTATTCACTCGATTAATTCAGCAGCACTTCCACTATACCTGATTTGTTACACAGCTTTCATTTAAGCCTGAGTGCTTTTTCTCTTCTTGATGATTGGACCACTACTTTTAGCAGGACAGATAACCAATTATGTGGATTAAGCCATGTTTTTTAATTTGATAAGTTTGCCTTAATCATATTGCCTGCCATCTGAAACCACAACCATTAAATCTAGTGTGTGACATCCACCATCTCTGGAAATGATATAAAAATAAATCAAAAGAAATGCATTACTCGAACATAGAATCAATAATTGGAACACCAAGTAGAAAAGATGGATGCCAAGTTCTGTCCATGCTAATCCATGGATTAAAGTTAATGAGTGCACTCAGAAACATACTTATTGGTTGCTGATTTTTAAAGGCCAGTAAATATAGATTTTGTCTCATTTCCAATTTTAGATATCCAATCAAGCCTTATATTACTAAAACTTTTCTGTGTGTATTATTTTGTTTTTATGTGTGTATTATTTTGTTTATTGCTCTCTAATTATAATTTTTTTGAAAATACTGACAATATTTTATCGCATACATGATTTATGCCATTTTAATTTTGTTATAATAAATATTAACAAATTATGCATTAAACCATTAATTCATTTTTTTATATAATATGTATTATGCAAAATTTATTATGTATTTTAGCATTAACTTAGTAATACATTAATGTATGTGTTGGCATGCCTCCAGTACATATTTAACATAAAATAAGTGAGATACAAAGGTGTAAGGGGATTTTAAATGTTTCATTCCAGATTCTAGCAGGAATTAAGATAAAGAGAAATTCTGACACATCTCCATTTCTTCTATGGCATATTGCGTGTACAACCTCGTGAGCATGAGTTAGCTTTAATTAAGATTGTCATAAGTTTGAAAAGGCTGACTTAGACTAATTATTAGTATACCCTATGATTCTTGCTAATTATCAAGCTAGGTGCTTGGTAAAGGACAAAAAAAAAAAAAGAAAAACCAGCCATTGTACATAAACGTAGAAGTCTACACAGAAAGAAAGCTAAAGCTGGAAGTGATTGGATTATCTCAATTTACTGACATATACTTACATTTTATGGTTGGTTCTGTCTCTAACCTTTTGAATAACCCACTACTAGGGAAAGCTTTGTTAAAAAGATGGAATGACTCAGAATATGGGAAAACTTCATACGGGAAGAGATGTTTTAATAAGACACACATATAAATATATAAATTCAACCCCTGGAAAAAAAAATATTAGTAGTTCAGGTTAGATCAAAATTCAAATAAATAAAGGACAGAAGTTAGAGGTAAAAATATTCTCCAACCATTACTCTACTGATACTTGAAACTGATTTGTAAGATATAATTTAAATTCATTTCTGAAGATTAGAAATATCAAGTGTAAATATTGTTTTTCTTAACAATTTTTGTCTTTCCAGTCTTGCATTAACACATTATCTTACATATTACTAATCAATGATCAATCCTGTGTTAAATTTATTAAGAACATTACAATCTTGAAATACGTACTTTCTGTTAGTGAATATATAATCCAATTCTGCCATATCTTTATTTGGATGCTTCCATGTCCATTTCCTTTTAACATTTTTTTTCAAAAAAAGAATTCATAATGTAAAGTTTTTCTTTTTCTGAAAACTCCACAATCTATGTCCTCTCTCATTTCTATTACCATAACTAAAATTATCTCCAGCAATTTCATCTTTCATTTGTTTCCCAATTTTAGCATTGAAGTCTCCAATAATAATTTTAAATGACTTCAAACAAATATAAGTTATAAATATGAAGATAATCATTAAGTAGTTAGATAAAGCAGAGATAAGTAGTTTATTTATAATACACCAAAGGGTGGTATTTTAATATTTACCTGAATCTCATAATATTATAGATGAAGATTATTACAGGGAGATATAGGGCTTCAGATTTAGTACCCCACCTAAAGTTCTTATTGATTGTAATTTAGTATATAGGATGAAAAGAAACTACAAGAATATGGAGTTTGAGATCAAAAAACAAATTGATCATTTTATAATTATTATCGTAATATCTTCTTAGAAAAATTGAATAAACAAATAAATATCAAAGGATGAATATCATTGTATCGACAAATACACAAAAAGTGACATTTCACCGTATTATAAAAAGATTTTTGTATTGAAGCAAGAATACAATAGTTATTATGCTCCATTTTGTCTTTCTAATTCAACGCGTAACTTATAATGGTTGATAATTGTAAAATGATGGGGGAAAATGATGAACTAAGGAAAACATCTGAATTATGATATATATAAAACAAAAGTATGTAAAAGTAAATTTTACAAATCACCATAGTACGTTAAAAGGTAACATTTTTTGTTTTGTTTTGTTTTATTATTGTGAATATCTAAATGGTAAAAAGGGGAATGAAAATTTTTCAATTGGTTATAGTGTTATTAAATTATATTGGTATATAACTCAATTAATATTGTTGTTTTAAATTACCTGTTGATTAAAATATATATCATAGTATCTTGTAAATAATATGATTAAAGTTGTTGTTTTGAAAATAAACTTGAATATTAAATGTTGCATTTCTGTTGCGAGTGTCATTGGCAATATGTCACATAATGTGAAAGTGTATAATTTGAGATGGAAATAAGAAAGCAATCAAATTTAGAACAATGTAACAATCAATTAATCAGACAGTTGTGAAAAGAGATTTTAATTTATTGTAAGCTGCCTTGATCACCTAAGTCATTGATGATATTGTAAATTATTAAAGCATTCTTATTTATAAGGAATTATATTATGAATTATTTATTATTGAAAGTATCACATATAATTACAATTGCGATAATATTATTAGTTTAAGGGTAAGTATTAGGAAACCTAAATAAAATGTAATAGTACAATATTAATTATACATTCAAGTTATAATTTCTTTCTTAATTAATACATTATCTATAAAGTTCAGTAAAATCCCTATGGATATTTTATAGATGGACCAATTAACTAATTGAAAATCAATGATAACCCTGAAATCTTTATAGAATGATAGTGTTATTATGGTTATTCTTAATGATACTGTCATAAAAGTAAAATAATACATGGTTATCATACAGTGAAATAACAATATAACTTATTGAGTAGATTAATTTACATGTCATCATTATAAATATTGTCTTTTATGAATTTAAGCAATGTCATTACTCATGAAAATATCTAGATACTGCATCAGAAAGAATGTCTAAGTATTCTTATGCCATTGGATAAGTATTTTAGTATTTATTTAATGTTAGAGGATGTGTAATATTGTGAATAGGACATATGTCCCACAATCATTATGATTGACTAAACATAGTTAAAACTGGTAAGTCTCTTAAATGGTCCCTAAATAATGTCCTAGTATAGCTTAATGTAGGGATGGGTCTTATTTGCTAGAGGTTGTCCTCCTATCATCAGGGTACCATATTATACACTTTTTTGCTGCCCATACATGTGGCTGGATTAGTAAACTAATCATTGATTGCCATAGTAAAATGCCCAATGCATTAATTATATTGTTAAACACAATTGTTTGGAAGAAGAATTTGATTGATTTTAATAGCATATAAATTAAAGGCTATTGTATTATGGTTATGTGATCAGTAGGCTAATCTTAAATAGATTGGTATAGTTTATGCATTGACAATTCATGTGGTGTTTGAGATGATGATAGTTGAAATAGAAAATAACACCTTGTTTGTAGGAATTTTAATATTATTGTAAATAAATAATAACAGATATTGTTTATAGGAGTTAATAATAAAGGTGATAACATTGAAACATAATTGCTTTAACAAGGTATTTTGGGAAGTTATTGAGTGTTAAAAATAGCCTAGAAGGGATTATTTTTATAAAGTTGAATTAATATGTCTTTCAGAAGTTAATATAGGGCAGTAGTGAGACAATTTTTTTTTAATGAGTAGAGTTGAAAATCAAGAAAAATAAGATTTTTTTTTTTTCTGTTCAACAACAAAATCTGAAGATGTTGAAGATGGAAATAAGAATGGAACAAAAGGTGGATCGCAAGAATGATAGGGAAGTAGGAAAAGTGTTCAATGTAAACTGAGAGAAGAACACAAAACTGTTGATGTGGAATATAAGAAAAGTTTAGACAATTTATCTGCATTGATGATGAAAAAATTAGAAAGAAATAGTAAATCTTCACGAGAAGATATAAATAATTAAGAGAAGATTCAATTTCAAAGTTAGAAAAAAATAACAGATCTTTAAGAGAAAATATATATTTCAGTGAAAAGTTAGAAAAAAATATTAAATCTTTAAGAGAAAATAAAAAAATCTTTAAATGAAAAACTACAAGAAAATAATGAACTGCTCAAGTGAGAAGATACAATTTATGAATCAAGATATAGTAGAAAATCAGCAAGCCATTAAGTTTATTAGGGTTAATGTAGAGAAATAAATTGAAGAGTTAAATAAAAAATTCACACCAAAGAGAAAGTCATGTATGTACTAAAGATGAAATAGAAAAAACGGTAGAGGAATATCGTCATAAAAATGTTCAATATTTTATAGCGCAAGGAAAAGAAGTCATCAAATAATGTACACTTTTTAAAGATGAAATCAACCAGAAGTTAAAGCAGTTAGATGAAGTTTTAATTAGTGGTGTTAAATGTATTAGAATCAAATGGAATTAATGGAAAGTAAACGCGAATGTATAAAAATAGAATTAAAATAAGAAATTGATTAAAAAACACTCTATTGTTTATAAAGGAGTTGGAAATGTGAATAGAGAAAAAAACTACAGGGTATAAGAGCCTGTAAAACTGAAGATCAAAGGTATCGATCTAAAGTTGGAGAAAAGATTAAGAAGTTAGAGAAATGCTTAATAAAGCAAGTAGAAAAAAATAAAGAGATAAGTAAAGAGAATAACAGTCAAAAAGTGATGAGTAATATGTGATCAATTCAGAAAGATGAAAAAAAATTATGTAGATACTTTCTTTAATAAAATAAATTTGAATGTTTAATAAAAAACATTTATTTTAAAATTAAAATGATTCAAGTGACTAATCGCGATAGATTGAAAAATTTAAAAGATTTAGAAAGGAAAGTGTATAATCAAATTTTACATAATAGATTTGGTAATAAAATCAGGAATACAATAGAATTTATGACGGATGTTATAAATAACTATAGAGGAAATTTATATATGTGACAGGAAGTCAAAGATGTTAAAACTTGTCAATCAGTTGAAGAAAAATTACATAAGGACAATTCCATATATGTAAGGTTTATAAAAATAAACCAGTGAAAGAAAATAATACAGAAAATCATTTAGAATCTCTAAATAATTTAGGTAAGTTGTATTCTTTGTGCCCCATATTCAAAAAACAATAACTGGTCCTTTCTAATAATTTCTTATATGTTGATGCAAAAGATTGGTGGCAGTCATTAGTTGAATATTCTGGTATATATTGAGGTTTCAAATACATACTTTTAGTCGGGGGATTCTGACCTATGAGATTATTTCTTATATTAGGTTATATCAGAAAATTATAATATTTATAAAGGTGTTTATGGAAAGTTTGTTCATAATAAAAATGTCAGACTGAAAACTTTTACTTTTTCTTCATTGGAAATTCAAATGGTAATATTTACTAGATAGAATTTACCATATTTAAAAGAACAAACCCTAAGTCTAGTTGATAAATATACTAGTAAACAGATTGTTATATTGTTAGATGTATTACAAGGTAGTGAAATTGATGCTGATAAGACACCTAATGATGTTCAAGATAAAATGAATTACCACATTAATTATATGGAATGTGAAGTTAAGATACTTTATAAAATTATGGAAAAAGAGCAATATTTGATGTATAAATGGAAAATATCTTTAAGCTAAGTCAGCCTCTAATTTAGAATAGTCAGTTAACCATAAATGAAGTCACTGCTATTTGAGAAAAATGGGAGGTAAATTCATAAATAAATTAATGTAACGTTAAAGATGTCCTTGGCTATGTGTTCCTTACCAAATTATGAATGACGTTCGAGAGAATGCTTTTATGCTACCAACTCCAGAAAGTATTAGAGCAACATATAATGCATGAAGCCTCATTCTTTATTCTGTCAGAAAATAAAGCTGAAGCGATCAAATTAATATAAGAAAGATTAATGACCTTAATATTAAGATTTTTAGAGTTTGTGAGTGTTCAAAAGATAAGTCAACACACATGATATTAGATTCCAATAAAAAATAATTTTGTTTGTTTGATTGTTGTATGTAGGGAAACAGTAGAGATCAATATAAAGAATTTTTTTAGAGTTAAGCATTATAAAATTTAAAATTCATGAAGGGAAGGAGGGGATGTTATGCCATTTTTATTGGTACTTTCCATTTTAATACAAATTGGTAATAAAATTTTGAGATGTATAATTTTAAATTTTATTAAATCAAAATGATACATACTTATTAAGGGAGGAAAACTAATTGTCGTTTTAGTTATTGAACTTAGAGTTAATCCATTTCAAGGCATATAAAGAATGGAAATGCCAGGTAAAATAATTGGTTACAAATGTACTTAAAAGACCAAATGATAAACAATAAATTTATTATAGTTACAAATAAATAATCAGTTCAGAGCTTTTAAAATTATAGTAAAGTTCAAATCTAATCCTCTAAACAAAAATGTGTTATATAGATGGAAGATTAGTGTCTATGCACATCTAAAATAATAAAAGCAATTATTATTTCTAGTTAAATCTTAAGTTATGTTTACAAATAAATGATTAATATTTATTTTACACATTTAGTACTTTAAAAAACTCATAAAAGTAATATGAATCTAGTTTGTGTAAAAATAAAACCAAAATGATCTAAATGAAGAAAGTACATTCAGTTTTTAAAAGGTATCATTTTTGTTGAGAAAGATTTTAAAATCAAAAATATTTATTTTAAACATAGATCAAATACTAACAACTCATTAAATTTAGTAAAATTAACCAATAAACAGCCTGCAGACAATAATTAAGAAAAATTGAGGGAAAATTAAAATGAGATAAAAAAAATCACAGATCAAGGAAAAAGTAACTTGTTTTTTTTCTTGTTATTCTAAAAGTTTTCAAAAAAACTTACTTAAATATTAATATTATTTTGGAAAAAAAAGAATTTTACTGATGTAATACTTTAAAAGATATAGTTTGTAATGCTTCATTAAAATGCAAGACTGGGTCTTGTTTTATGTGGATTATTTTAATGCAATTTTGAAGTTATGTGATTCATCTTTCTTCTTGATATCTTTTTATGTGGATTTTCTTTTATGTGATAAAAAAGTAAATATTTCACTATATTTATTAGTTATCAAAAATTTAATTTATTAATATCTTAGTTTGACTTGAAATACTTTTTTCTTCAAAAATATAACATTACATTAGCAGCTAATGTGAATATAGACTGAAGCTGTATTTAGAATCTTAGCTTCTATTTAAATAACCTACTTATATTAATGAGTAAAGAATAATAATAGATTTGTACTTACATATAAAAATATCATAATAGATATTCAAAAATTTTAAACTTTTAAAATGTACTTTGTGAGATACAACAGAAATAAATATTATTTTAGATTTTTAAAACAAGTAACAAAAATTTTATTGATTTTGTAAACTGAAAAGAATCTTTCTAATGATAATGTATAATATTTTTGTTTTCATTGCAATCTCATTTTTTAATATAGAAACAAAATGTGAACATTTAACTCTTTGGAGGATCCTTACGAGATGACATGAAGCCACTTCAAGTAGCTTGAATTTCATTATTTTTAGCACTAAGTTAAAAAATTTGCACTTTTTTAAAGGTTGAAAAATGTTCCATAAGATGCTGCCCTCTCTTGAATTATTTTACAAGTAAAAAATCAATACAACTGACGTCAAAAGTATAACAAAAGAAGTAGGCTGACCATTTTTCATTTTGATTGGCTGTAACCATCAAGTTCAAAGAAAGCCACTTGTCAAAGCCACTCATCAAAATGAAACTGCTAAGATTTCTTCGAAAGTGATCAACGAATGCTTTAGGCCATTTTAGAAGTATTTTTTATGTATTTTTTGACATATTAAAAATTATTTTGATAAAATATGCTAAAAATAAAATTATTTTAGAAAAATAGTTAAGACTTTAGCAAAAATTATTTATTTATCCATGCAATGTAAAATTGAGTAAGAAATCACTGACATCATCAAAGCTAATTGGTTGGTCAGTAATATTTGTTTTAAATTTGCAGCCATTATCGAATATTTTTAAATTATAAATGAAAATTTATTTTTGCAAAAACTTTTGTTCATTTTCATAACCTAACAAATTATTAATATACTTTTTACAAACGAATCTAAAGTAAATATAATATTAAAAGATGAATATATTTTGACAGCTGAGTTTGTGACTTGACCAATTAAAAGTTTAGACTTTTACCTCACTCAGCCAATAAAGTAATAGCTGCTACAAAGGTTAAAATTTATTTCAGTAGTAAACAAAAAAAGACAAATTTATCATTTTCTGATAAGTAAAAATCAGTTAATCATATATTTATGTTGATGTGTGAGACAAAGAAAAACATCAGGCAATGCTGATATTTGATTTTCCTGCAATGAACAACCTCTTAAATTCCAATGAGAGCTAAATAGTTACATGTCTGGATATCGCAACCCTTATAAGCAATTAGTAAAATCATCATTTAAAAGTTTAATTACTGATTACATTGTCAACAGAAAACCATTAACACAGCACAAGAGTGAAAGTGGCATTAGTTGTACTTTCTTTTGTGATGTATCAGATTTCCTACAGGTTCATAAATGAACACATATTGTCAAATAGCAGTAATGATTAAATTATGTATAAGAAAATGTAAAATTAAATACTGTATTTAATAAAAAAAGGAAAAAAAGTTTGTCTTGTATTTTTTTTTAAATATTTGAAATTTTTTACTAGTCATACTTTATTTCCTTATTTTTTAATGTGAATTTTAAAATAATTTTTCTTGTTGCTTTGCTTTTATGCGATTTCTGAAAATTACAGATCATATCCCCCATTTTTCAAGGTAAGTTAAATCTATTTTTGTGCCAATGTTTTAATGCAGGCTTTCTGGAGAACCTATCTACCACATAAAATGAGTCTCAGCTGTATATTAAATTCATCTTTATGGGTAAGTCAACACTTAATTTTTCTTGGAAAATTTCTTGAAATCATTATATGGAGAAGATAATAAAAAAAAAAGGAAAAATTATATGTATATCCCAAATAATGACCCAGGGATAAACTCACTAAATGAAAACCTTGGTAGTACTGTATTTACATTGGATTTAAGTGCTAATTTAGTTGAACTGTTCATATGTCATATGAGTCACAATAATTGGACAAGATCAAGTTATCAGCCAGAGATAAATAAAAGCAAATTATTTCTGACAGAGATAAGTATGCATTTTAAAAATTATCTAGAACTAAAATAGAAATAGATAATAACAGAACTAGGTGGGAAAGAAAATGTATACATCATATTCAAAGATAAATCTTAAAACCTGTTTGAGTAAAATTTTCATTGAAAAAATGATGTTAACTGAGCAATAATAACTTTACTATTACTTTTATTTAAAGTTAAAAAACAATTATACTGAGAGTTATATAGATTAATGGATTATTATATTTATTTATTATTATTTTTAATGAGATTTATGTACTGAATAACAGCGGTCGGTTAGCATGGATGGCAACATTAACTATCTTCTGAAAAAAGGAGAAATGTAAGAGAGTAAAATCATAACAGAGAATATTCAATAAAGAAAAAATATGGGCGGAGAATAAAATGTTGAATAACAGCTGAAATAAACTTTAGTGCATTGTGAAATATAAACGTATGTCGAAGAAAATATGATTCTACTAGTAAAATGAAAACCGGAAAATGTTTTTTAGTAATAATGTTAACCAAAATAAGTGCGGGAATCATTTGAATGCGGAATCACTTATTACTAGTTCAAGGAGTATTTAAATCAAAAATGTAAGATAGGTTGCAGATAATATTTAACTACTAAAGAAAATTTTCAAAAATGCTACATTGTCACTAACCTATCGTCATGTAAATTTTGATAATTGTGATAAACTTCGGATGAGGACAAATGGAGCGAAAATGGTTGCAATATTAACATGCCACTAGTCGAGTGTTTGAAACAAAAAAGATTGACGTGAAAATGATAATAATATTGGTGTGCATCCAGTCTTAATCCTCTGGAACAATTGTAATGTCAGTGAAAGTTAAAGTTTTTTTTGTTTGTTTGTTTGTTTAGGAACATATATTTAAAGAAAAATGTTTGCAACATCATATTTGTATGTATATTAATTATATACTTTAAATATAATTGTTATTCCAATATGGGGGACATTTCAATAGATTACGAAGTTAATAATTGGTTTGATTTTGGTTATCTACGTCTTTATTTATTTAAAAAAGTATGCCTTTATCAAATGTTGTTATAGAATTAAAATCAATAGATATGATTAATGTTTTAATAAAATGTTTCCTAAAAGTAGTTAACATAAGGTGTATTATGAAGAGGGTATAGATTGGTGTTTGAATATACAATATTCAAAACAACAAACTATTATATTTTAAATTTGATCTTAGGTTTCACGATGAACAATTGGTTATAGTTATACGGAACTATAAATAATTTTAGTTTGTAATTTGTTGTAACAATTCGTTATAAAAATGACATCAAACAAATATGAAGGAAATAATTAAATTGTTGGATGAAGCAGAGATAAGAAGTTTATTTACAATATACCAAAGGATGGTCTATTATTATTTAGGTGAATCTCATAAATTATAGGTGAAATTATTGCAGGCATATATAGAGGTTTAGATTTAATTGTCATCATCATCAACCATAGTCAATCCTCTGCAGGATTAATATTTCTCCGAGTTCAATCCATCTTCTTCGATCTTTAGCTTCTCTTCTCCACATTAGCCCTGCGCACTTTCTTATTTCCTCCATCCATCTGACATGTAGTCTTTTTGGGGGTCTTTTACAATCTAATAGAATTCAGGTTAAGATTTTAATTATCTATCTCTTATCATCTCCTCCAGCAATATATCCAGCCCAACTCCACTGCAGTGTATTAATTTTTTCAATGAGCTAAGTAACACCTGTTTGTTCTTTTACCCATATATTGTGTATTCAATCTTTCTGTTACTCCCAAAATGCATCACTCCATACATCTTTGAGTAGTCTGAAGTATCAGTATTGCTCTTCTATTAAGTGTCCATGTCTCTGATCCATAAGTAGGAACAGCTAAAACACACTTATTAATACATTTCCTTTTCAAAGACAGGCATATTTCCTTTTAGTATCAAGTTATATTTACAAAAAGCACTCCAAATAAGTTTAATTCTATGATTAACTTCATTCATTATGTTACCATCTATATTAAGAACCTGACTAAGGTATTTGTAGCTGTTAACTTCATCTAACTCATCATAATCAATCTTTATTTTCATATTTAAGAAAATCCATTAAACATACTTTAGTCTTTTTAACATTTATCTTTAGTCCTACTTTCTTATTATCATCTAATAACTCCTGCAATATTTTCTGCAGCTCTAAAGCATTATTAGCAAAAACAACTCCATCATTTTCAAAATCTAAATTACTTAAATAATATTCACTTACTTTCACTCCTTTAGCTTCACATTTTAAACCAAAAAATACTTCTTGCAGCACAGCTGTTATAAGTTTTGGAGATATGGAGTTACCCTGTCTTACACCCTTCTCAGTTGTGACTTTTCTAGTATCATTATCTAATCTAGTTGTTGCTGTTGCATTTTTATAAATATTCTTTAAAAATGACAATATCCTGGATCTGTATCTTGGTGATCCAATGTTCAATCACTGAAAAAGTGTTTATAGAATCAAATGCCTTTTCATAATCTACAAATCCAAAGCATAATGGCAACACATATTCATTTCTCCTTTCTATAACTTCTCTCAATACCTGCATATGATTTACTATATTAAATCCACTTCTAAATCCAGCTTGTTCTCTTGGTTGGTGGGTATCCAATGTTCTCTATAGACGAGTTGTAATTACCTTGGTAAACCTTTTGTATAAAACTGATGAAAGGCTGAGAAGTCTGTAATTTCTAATATCTTCTTTATCACCATTTCTATGTATTAATATTAATACTGCATTCTTCCGATCATCTGGTACATCTTTATCATTTAGACATTTGGTACTTAAATTGGTTAAAAGAAATTCTATTTCTTTGCCTGCTGCTTTTAATATATCAATTATAATTCCATCATTACCTAGAGCATTTCCTTTCTTCATACATTTAATTGCAGTTCTCATTTCTTCATTTAAAATTCTGTGCATTTTGGAAGATGTAATAGATATAGCAAGTACTTCTTTTTTATTACTATATAATTCTTGATAAAAATCTTCTACCAATTTCATATCATCTCTCTTTTTTGTAATAAGTCCATCTTTTTTATTGCAGATATAAATTCCGCACCAATACCAAAATGTCGTTTTACACTGTTGAGACTTTTATTCTCTTCTACAGCTTTCTTTGCTAGTTCACAGTTACAATTTCTTATATCATATTCAACTCTTTTTCACACCGTTTTACAAAATTTGAGATATTCTCTCATTTTTAATGCATCATTTCTGTATATCTTCATATTCCTTCTTTTCTTCATAACTTCTCTAGTGTCCATAGAAATTTTATTGGTCAATTGCTGGTTTTTCCTACCAGCTATCTTTTTGCAATTTTTAAAAGTGTATCAGTTATTTGCATATTAATTTTATTCAAATCTGAATCATGTTCAATATCTACGAAGACTTGAAACCGAATTGTAAATTTCTAATTTAAATTCATTGGAATGTTTCTGAAGATTAAAAATATCAACTGTAAATATTGTTTTTCTTAATAATTTTTGTCTCTCTAGTTTTGCATTAACACGTATCTTATATCTTACTAATGGATGATCACTTCCTGTGTTAAATTTATTAAGAACATTACAATCTTGAAATATGAATTTCTTGTTAGTCAAAATATAATCCAGTTCTTCTGTACATTTATTTGAATGCTTCCATGTCCATTTTCTTTTAACGATTTTTTCAAAAAATGGAATTGATAATATAAAGTTTTTCTTTTTCTGCAAACTCCACAATTCTACAATCTCTGTCATTTTTATTACCATAACTAAAATTACCTACAGCAACTTTATCTTTCATTTGTTTCCCAATTTTAGCATTAAAGTCTCCCATAAAAATTTTAAAATGTTGTTTACTCTGATCAAAAGCCTTTTGTACACCCATATAAAAATCTTCTACTACTTTATTACTAAGAGAACTTGTAGCAGCATAAACCCGAATTATCAGCATTTGGTATCTGCTATTAAGTAGTATAACTAATCTTGCCACTCTGTTTGATATATCATCAATCTCCATAATACTGTTCCTCCACTTTTTGTTATAATGTATCCTATTCCACTTGTATTTCCAATTTTTGTACCTTTATAATAGATTACATATCCACTTTTTAAATTAATTGTCTCTTCACCTTTTTTTTAACTTCGCAAAGTCCAACAAATTCCTATTTAATATAAAACAGTTGTACTTATTCTTGCAATTTTTCTTCACTTGGAACTGATGTGCAGTTGTAAGTATCTAAATATAATGTCATCATCAAATGGCAACCTGAATCCACAATCAGGACATTCTTAGCACCCTCCACCTTGGTTGATGACTTTAGAGCCTCCTGGGAATAAGGGCCATGATATCATAATTGTATATATTTGAAAAATATTTATTATTTACAGAAACTTTCATTCTGCTCTATCAGTCAACTGAAAAAGAAGACCATGGTGCTTCTTAATCTTTAACTCAGAGGTAAAAAGCCAATAAACTCACCATGTTGGCTAATGCATGTAGGCTGATCAACTCATCAATGTTCATATACTATATTAATAATCACATAGTAATAACATCTGTAATGACAAGAATGTATGGAGTAGACATTAGATATTTACCCTTCTCGGTTCCTTTAAGGCCTCCAAGAGGAATCACAAAGTATCTCCTTTCAGTTAATAAACTCCTTTCTGCAGCCATTTATAGGCCCCAATTTAAAATTCTTATTGATTTTAATTTGTGTTTATATGTTGAAAATAAACCTATAGAAAAATAGAGTTTCCAATCAAAAAAGTAATTGATCATTTATAATTATTGTCATAAGATCTTCTTAAAATAAATAAATAAATACTGATCAAAGGATGAATATCATGCTATCTAAAAATACACAAAAAGTGACATTTTACCGTGTTCTAATAAGATTTTATTTTGTATTGAAGCAAGAATATAATAGTTATTATGTTCCATTTTGTCTTTCTAATACAATGCTTAACATATAATGGTTGATAATTGCAAAAACAAGGGGATTTGTGATATAAGAAATAAAAGTATGTAAAGGTAAATATCACAGCAACACCATATTGCATGAACGGATAATATTTTTTGTTTTGTTTTTCTATTATGAATATCTAAAAGGTAAAAAAGGAAATGAGAATTTTTCCATTGTTTATAGTGTTATTATTGAAACAGTAAGATTCAAATTCCAATCTTAAGTTTCGCCTTTTTCTATCATCTCTCAACCACCAACTTTATCCTATCTAAATTTAGACTTTTTGGTATCGAATTGAGTGTGTAGTGGTACTAAACTATATATAAACATCAGTCAGACTCATCATAAATGCACACACACTTCGATAACACATTTAAATTATAAATGAAAATACTTTATATAGTTTTAAATTTCTCTTTAGTTATATAATGTGTATATAATTTTAATTATTTATTTTAAATTATAAACTTTCGATAATTTATTGTTGCTTTTAAAAATCGTATTTAAATAATAATTTTGAAATTAGATTTTAATTTAAAGAAAAGTAAGAATAAATTATAAATCCCCTTTGTACTTGAAATTTTGCAAGTCACGGTCGGTGAGAGATAATGGATTAATTATAAAAGTTCCCTAAAAGTTTTAATTACTAAAAACTTCCTACTGGGTCATTTTATAATGGTCAATCAGATGCCTGAACCTCCACATGTGCCCTTCACAAATTGAATCATGAGGACCTGTTGTACAAATAGTCGGAAGGCTACTGCTGCTATTGAAATGAACCAATAACCTGAGTGTGGGAAAAAACTGCTACTGCTTAAACTAATGAACAATTTGCAACTGACCATGGAACATGAAAAGCTCCTTATAAAGCAAGTACCTGTACCCAAGGCCTTTAGAGTACTCTAAATTCAATTCAAGCTATAGCTAACTCTATATAAATTGCACACCTATAAAATTACTTGTTAACCTATTCTGTAAATCTTGTAATAATTTAGCTTACCTAACTTCATCTACTTCTTGGGTGTGTATTTCTACTTTTATTTTATTTTTTTTTATTTAATAATAGCATGCCAATAAGATTTCTGACTGGGCCTCGACAAATTTTAAATATAAATTCTAATTAATATGGTTGCCATCTTGTGCCGCAACCAAATAGTAAATTTTTTTCTATACCTCTGTTGGCTAGTCAGCTCAGAAATCACCATAATTCTTTAATAGATAAACACATGATTACATGAAATAGTGGATGTGTGTACTGCAAATCATATGATTAATATTTATTTATATTAGATTATTTTGTTTGTTATTTTCATATTAATCGACACACATTCATAGTTTCACTTATTGTAAATGCAGGAGGTTACTAAGTAACAGGTGGTGGACATATTAGTTCTTGGAGTAACCACCCCAACTTACAATTGTTTTTAAACTTGCTTTTAATTTTAAATAATAAAGTTATTATTTCAATAAATCCATTAAGTGCATTTCTTTGAGAGCAAAATAGGTTATTTATTAATGTTGGTAATGTGAGACTGAGCCATAATTTTATATTAAATTTTAAAACTGTATTATATTAGTTATACATGTGTTACAGTTTAGAGATGCGATAATCCATCTTCAAGCCTTGAAGATTCCGGACCCCACAGTAAATACTGGATCCTAGTCTTCCTACACAAGTGGACATAATGGAATGCCCCTATAGGACTTGATGCCCATCATGCAGTCAGGGAGTAATTGTGGCACAGACTCTTACACTTGATGATGCTTATGTGACCTCTTTACAATCGGGCCTATGAAAAATGCCAGCCCATTATTTTAAATTCATCCATTGCCATTGTAGTTTTAACATACTGCCACATTTGCATTGCAGTTCTAAACATACCATGTGTTTCTTTATTATTAATTTTAGCCTTCCAAGTATGACTCCATCTTTACATTATATGATATAAATTCACTCTTAAATCAATGTGTGCCCATAATTAATTCCTTATAAATATCTTATTTATTTAAATAAAATATATATCTGTAGCTGCTATTATCATTTTCTAATTTAGACTCGCACATTGCAAAAGACCTTAAATCCCCAAAGGCAAGATCTTGAAATACTTGCTCAATAATTCAGGTAGCTAGGTTACGTCAATAAAATAATTGTACTTCATTGTAAATATAAAAGTATCGAAAGAAGAATACTGCTACTGAAATTTAATATAATTAAATGTTTTAATTAAATAGTTTTTTTTAGTATGAAATGTTATAATTAAATAATTTCAAACCATAGTCTGCCATCATGTGTTTATTTGTTTGACACACATTCAGTGTACTATCTCCTCGATTATTTAAAATATAAATGTCTAAAATTAGTATTATATATATCTAACTCGAAAATAAAGTCTATGAGTCTCTCGCATCTCCCTGATCCCGTGCTTAAAGAAATGTTTACTAATATAGCATCAGATGTGTTGTTTTGTAGTGTGTATTGTGGAACCATGTTTGAACTCAGTACTGCTGGTAGCTTCACTCCCTATGGGGCTGCTTTTCTGTATTATGTTAACAAAGCAGATGACTCTGACTGTTGCATTATATTATATTGATACAATTTTACATTACATGTTGGTTAAAATATATTTTATAATATCTCTAAACAATATGATTACAGTTGCTCCTTTGTATATTAAATGTTGCATTAGTTTTACGACTGTCATTGTCACTACATCTCATGAACTCAAGGGGTACAGTTTGAGATTGAAATAAAGTAATCCAATTTAGAACAATATAACAATCAATTAAGCACACATTTCTTAAAAGAGATTTTAACTTTCTGTAGGCTGTCTTGATTACATAAACTATTGATGAAATTGAAAATTATTAAATTATGGTTATTTATAAGGAATTATATTTGAAATACCTATTATTGAATGTATCACATATATTTACAATTTAGATAATATTAGTTTAGGAGTAATTATTAGGGAACATAAATATAAAGTAGTAGTACAATTTTGATTAGAGATTCAGGTTATATGTCTTTTTTAATTGATACATGAAGTTTAGTAAAATCCATCTTGATATTTTTTAGGTGGACCAAATAAGTAATTGAAAATCAGTAATAATCCTGAGATCTCCTTAGAATGATATTTGTATTATTGCTATTCTTAGTCATAAAAGTAATATAATAAAAAGTTACCATACATTAAAATAACATTACAACTCATTTAATAGATTAATTTAAATATCATCATTATAAATATTTTAGCTAATGAATAAGGAGGATTATTAAATATACTTATGCTATTGGATGAATACATTAGTATTTATTTAATGTTAGGAGGTATGTAATTTTGTTGATAGGATATATGAGTCTCACAATTCTTTTTATTGATTAAATATAGTTAAAACTGGTAAATCTATTAAATGGTACCTCAATAAAGTCCTAGCATAGCCTACTGTAGGGACATTGCTTACCTTCTAGGGGTTGTCCTCCTATTGGCAGATATATATCATCAACAATTATTAATCCATTGCAGGATAAATGTCTTTCCAAGTTCAATCTATCTGCTCTGATATTTAGCTTCTTTTTTCCACATCATGCCTGCAAACCTTTTTATTTCATCCATCCATTTCACATGCAGTCTTTTTCTGAGTCTTTACAATCTCTTGGAATCCAGTTTAGGATTACAATTGTCCATCCATATATTGTACACATTCCAATTTAGTCTCTGACTAAATTTCAATAGAATGTGAATAAAATAACAAAACAATCACATTGTCTTTTATAGGAGGGGAAATCTCTTGGGCATCTGAGTTCAAACCCTACATGACCAAGTATTCAAAAGTGTCAGAAAGAGAGTGGAAGAGATGTGTGTTTCTCTCTCTATTCAACTTTGTGTTAGTAAAATGGATAATAAATACTTTGAATGGTTTAATAGTTGTACTTAAAAGTTAGAATTTTAAGGCACATATAAATAGTTGTCTGCAGACACAAACTATTCAATTAATCATTTTTCTGATTTTGCTTAATAACCTTTATAATAGATTCTAATATTCTTTCTTTAATAATACTTTGATTCTAATAGAATTTCTGATTTATTTTATGAATTTTAATTTACAGTTTTTTAGATAATTCAAATCATTTTTACTAGGTAAGTTTTACATATTTGGAAATATATATGTGTGTGTACCTGTATTTACAGACATAAACTTTGAGACAGTTATAGATATTATTTAAGATCAATTTCTTTTGTTTTATCTGAAAAAGTTACAGAGATTCACTTGACATTTGAGGATAATTGCAAAGGTCACTGAAAATAAGATCAAATGGTCATGGTTGATATCATCAGAGGGGCAATGTGGAAGAGTAAAGACAAAGAAGCATTAATCAGTCAGCTTTTAAGATGACAGGATCCAGACATTTTTTTGATTTCTCACTATGTGATCAATTTTAAATAAATGTCAATTCACAGAAACAGACTACTAATAGAATGTTTTGATCTATAACTGACTATGTATTTCAGTGAACAAAAATATGTGTGATATCATTAGACAAAGGTATATATAGTCTGACAATAAGAAAATGGAGAATAAACTTGATTGCTTATCAGAAACCAGCATTTTTTTATATATTTGAAAGTTTCTAAAACTTGATGGCAGGCTAAAAATGTTTTGTTTGTGTTCCAGTGGTTCATCTAGGAAACCTATGCACATCAGAAAAATTTAATTCCAAAATCTTTAAAACATCTTATAATTTATTATTTCACCTGTGCTGATATAGAGTAAAATGCTGAAATTTGTGAAACCATGCCATTTGCTGAATTTGAATCAAAGCAATGCAAATGCTAAAATATATAAAAGGCGGAAATATCCATATGTCTATCAAAACTAATTATATCCAGAAGAAATGAAACCATCCCAATGATAAAATGATTCCTATAGAAGCATGTTATTTCATCATCATCATCACAGTAAAAAGAATTGAAAGCCCAAGCCAAAAAGGACTGTTCCCATAACCTGCTGCAATTGGTAAATATACATATGTTACATATTAGTGTGTGGCTGATTTCAAATTCTAAACCATCAACCAGCTGACTTTAAAATGAAGTTTGTTGGACTCTGAAAATGTTTGTGCCTCGAAAGTAAAAAAAGAACTGGTAATATGAATTTTAATTATATATTTTATCATTGGCCATTAGCAAATGTTTTTAATAATAAATCCATTTATTTCTCACTTTAAATCTTTAAATCTTAAAATGATAATCAATTAGAGAAGATCTTGAGTAATACTATATATTGCATTATTGATGCATTATGTATTCTTAGATTATTATATGTAACCACTTATGTGTGTGTTTTATTTTTATAAAATGTGTTTATTTTGTATTGATTCAAATATTATGGAATATGTTGATTTATATTATATTGTATGTAAAAGGGTTATTTTTTATATTCAAAATGGGAATTGACAGATATACACAAACACCTAGTATTATAATTATGCTTACATGTATATTTGTTGAGCATTAATGTTAAAAATCAGTAGATATTTAATATTAGGAGAAATAGATTTTTAAAATAGTTAATGACCTAGATGGGTGAAAAGGGAGATAGGTAATTTAAAGCTGATTTCTCTAAATGCTCTTATCTCTATGATCTAACTAATTTTCTTTACTCATTTCTCTTTTTAATATTATGTTTAAATTTATAAAGATAAAAATATATGTTATACACAATAGGCTTGTGGGTGTGTGCATAAAGTGTTTATTCTTAAAGTTAAAAATATTTTTTAGAATATAACATTTTTATTTATCCACTATAGAAATTAATGCATACACATCACACTATGTGATATGAATATTGAGTTTACTTTTCATTAAGGGAAAGGGGAAAGACATTTGTTGTTACTATTATTATTACTATTTAAATGTAAACAATTTGTCATTATTAATTATGTGCATTTTCTATCTGTATTATTAATGATTAATCAGTAATAAATGTTAATTTGTTTTCATTAAAAGAGGTGTATATTTTTCTTAAAATCTAATCATTGTCCTGTGAAATTAATTATAATCATTCATCATCACTGATGAAGATCAATCATTAAGTCATAATTTAAATATATTGGGTAAATAATTATAAGTTGATAAAAGATAAATTTTGTGTTGTGAGTTAGTTTTAAAAATGCAGCTGGAAGTGTCATTATCATCATCATCATCATCATCTTATTAATAAATAGTATTCATAGTGTTTAATGGCCATCGATAAATAATGGTTCTCACCGTGTTTGTGTATTATTTGTGAGCCATTATAAGATAATAACTACCATCAAGATCATCCAATATCACTCAAGGTTTAATGAATCGCCACCATTTAATCATAGAATTTAAAATAAGATAGCAAGACCTAGGAGAATGTTAAGGATGAATTTATGATGTTAAATCATAAGTAATAATTTGTCTGATAATTTTATAGGCACAACTAATGCATAAGGATGTTTTTCCCTTAATATTTGTGCAAAACATGATACGGTTATATAAAAAAATCCTACACACTATTATAAATAATGTACCAAATGGGTTCATACCAGGTACATCTATAAGTAGATATATAGGGTAACTTTATCTAGGTTTATATGGCCTAGTAGTGCCCTGATAGACCATATACACAAACTTAAAGACTTATAAAAACTGCTCAAAAGAAATCAGCTTTTAATAATGCTCATTTCCCCCAAGACATTTACTTTTATGATATTTGATTTACTTACAAAATATATCCTTAAAGTATTAATTTTATCACAAATTAAACATTTTTGATATATTATTTTTTATTATTTTCTCTTTTCATATTAATGGATGTGAAAAGCAACATGCATGTATGTGTGTATATGCTGATTAACAGACACATTTATACTTATTTTAAACTTTGTAAAGGGGTTCAAATTTTATTCTCCATCACGTTATATATATATATATATAAAATCTATTGTATACAAAATATTAAAACAACTGTCTTATTTACATTTATTTGACCCTTTTCTGGATAATGAATCCTTAATCTTGCCACAATGATGTAATGTGTGATTATACAAAAAAACACACTAAAATCTCTTTTACTTTTAACTAAGGTAATTTTCATTATTCCAATGTAATTTATTCCCAGAACTGTTCATGTGTTCTGAAGAATTTATTTTTCTTGCCCTTTATGTTGTCAATCCTAGCAATGACGGTGCTTAATGTATCCAAATCCAAATAGTATTTCTATTTTTTACTAAACTGAACAACTGCACACATTTCAGTAGAATACCGTCTTCCAATATTTTTATATTTAAATATTGATAATACAGATAGATCTATCCCATCTTTTGAATAAAAATTGCAAACAAATGAATAAATAAATAAATAAAAGAAAATATCTCAGTAAAATCAATGACTAAAATGAGTTATTCAAATGAAGGATGAATGCACATTTACACTGATAAGTAATAATATTAAAGCAGCTTTTTATATCTTGCTTTATTTTTAATCTTTTTGTAAGACATTATTTTCAATGGTTTGACCATAGAGAGCTCCACTAGGCTGCAGGTTTTACATTAGCATATGATAAATTTAGCCCATCATAATTTTATTTTTCATTGCTTAAATTTTGCAAAATGATTACAGGTCAAATTAATAAACAATCTTTACCAAATATTACCACTATATATATTCTCCTCCTCAAAATCTCACTTAGGAATTAATTATGTCTAGTAAAATATTATGGCAGAAATTCTCATCAGATATTTAAATTAAAAAAACATCCAATCTCTCTACTTCGATGACAGCTTCTATAACAAACTGACCACTTTTCTCGTTTTTTAGTAATGTGATACCTATTGGTCTAAATCTGCTTCAACCTTTTCACTATAATTATCCCTATTTATTTCAACGTTTTGCTATATATAAAAATAATAATTAAAATTCACATTATTTTATAACTAGACATTCCTCAATATACAAATGAGCATTCAAATTTGTATAATTCTATTAACATTAATTTCTTTCACTTATCTAATTACCAAGACAAAACTTTTAGCAATGAAAATACTAATTAATACAATTAAAATAAATATTTACATGTCATTTTATAAATAGAAATTCTCCAATTTACAGATTAACATTCAAATTTATGTGATTCTATTTACATAAATTCATTTCTCTTATCTAATTGTAATAACAAAATTTTAAGCAAGTAAAATACTAATGAATTCATTTAAAAAAATAATATTTTCTGTTTGTAATAATAAGAAGCTGGACACTTTTATTAGATTAATATAATGGAACTATTTAAGGATTTTAAATTAAATATTCTTTAATATTATTTTACTACCTTTTTATTTTTTTAATAAGCTAAATTGAGCTGTAAAGATTACAGTGCACAATGTCTCTCTTTCTCTCTCTCTCTCTCTCTCTCTCTCTCTCTCTCTATATATATATATATAGAGAGAGAGAGAGAGAGAGAGAGAGAGAGAGATTGTGCATTGCTTGGAGTTAATGTTTAGGTCTAGTTTCTAACTCCTGTCCTTCACTGATGAGAGCAAATCAGCTTGAAATCAGCTGATCTGAGGGTGGAGCAAAATGAAAGAGACAGTGAATATTGACTCTGTTGTTTATGTAAACAGAATATGCATGTTTTGGAGGTTTTGGTAAAGCTCCATCTATTGATCATTAATACAAGCGATAGCAGGTTTTACGTACATAAAACTTGTGTTTGTTTTTCAAAAATATACCTTTAAAGTTTTCTTGCAATGATATAGATTGCAGAAGCTTTGACTATGTGGAGAAACTGAACTGATATCAGACCCATATAGGTATCTGGTTTGGTAGGCTGAGTTTGAAGACATTAATGTGTCTAAAAAATTCATGCTTGCAAACTGATAGAAACGTTTTGCATAAACACTTGGAGTTAATGTTTAGGTCTAGTTTTTAACTCCTGTCCTTCACTGATGAGAGCAAATCAGCTTGAAATCAGCTGATTTGAGGGTGGAGCAAAATGAAAGAGACAGTGAATATTGACTCTGAAGTTTATGTAAACAGAATATGCTTGTTTTGAAGGTTTTGGTAAAGCTCCATCTATTGATAATTAATACAAGCGATAGCAGGTTTTACGTATATAAAACTTGTGTTTGTTATATATATATATATAATTTTCTTAATACAGAAAAACACAGAACATTACAATTTTTAATGTACAATGAATAAATACATTAATATTTGTAAATGCTAATCAAATTGACATTCATATCTGTTAATTACCTTGTGTGATTTACATTCTATATAAATTACAATTTACTTTAAATGCCTTAACAAATATTTGTTAATGTAAAATAAAATCATTTTTATTTAATTTTTCCTTAATTGGTGTAAAAATTAGCAGATAACAATTAATCATATTATTATTTATTAAATAACATTATTAAATTACTTTTATCAATATTATTCAGTTTTAACTAAATAAAAAAATATTATTAAGGAATTACATACTTGGAACTAATCCAGTGGCAGCTAAAATGAAATGGTATATAAATATATATTAGACATAATATTATATATAACAAATAAAACAATGAGTATTGAAAATTTTTAAAAATAAAATCACTACCTTTACTTGATACTCAAAATAAAAGTTATTCTGTACGAATTTTTTTATGTATTTTGCAATGCATATATTGTACCAGATGAAAGATTTTGGTTTCGCATATACTGACCACAAGGGTGCCATGAGCCCAAAAATCAGAGCTAGACATTTATTTTGAGAGTGGACAGAATATACGAACATGAATGTGCTGGACTAGCTCAACTTAGCAAATGAGATCTTATGTTTGGTTCCGATGGTTGGAAAGGTAGCAACAGAAAACAAAATCAGCCAAATAAACTGAATAAATATTTTATTAATAGCATGATTAAAAAAAACATAAATCTAGATAACAAACTTGAAAATTAACTTAAAACACTATCCCTATGTTAGTAAAAAAAACTGAAATATTTTATATGACTTTGAGAGTGATTTCTGGTGCTTGATATAATTCGGAGAAGTGCAAAAAAAATACTGACAGTAGGAAAAGTACTAGTAAGTATCTAATGATCTCACACAAGAAAAAGAGGAGTTAGCTTCTAGCTTATAACCCATAGTTATAAAAAGAATAAATCTCAGTATTAGTGATTTCTGAGAGCTTATGCTGAAACAAGTGAAATGCAAAAGTAGCTTCCAAAAGATTAACTAAAAAAGAGCATTGAAAGTTATTACTTTCAATCAATTGACCTCCTCTGAAAGAGACACACTAGCAGCTCACGATCTACCTATTGAGAGGGTTAAAACAATCATATGTGCCACTAATAAATTATTGGAATCTTGAATGAATAAAACTAAAGACTATTACATTTTGTAATAGTCTATTATAAATAATTATAGTTTGATAACATAAGTAGGACTAATAACAAAATGGGTCTCGAGCCAAAAGCTAATTAAAATAATCTGTAATATCCAGACTGCTCTCTATAACAAAAAGGAATGTGAGATTACAAATAAAACTACATTATCTTATTTACTAAAACTTAAACTGAACCTATAGAACCAGTTTGAAATTAGCAGTCGTTTAAGAGAAAAATATCAATGCACAGAAACTGAATTACATAAAATAAAATAATAGTAATAATAAAAATTCAGATGTCACATGACTACTTTAAACACATGTATATTTAAAAAAGAAAACAAATTTAAGACAATAAAATTAGTTAAATTGTAGAATGTAGGATACCTTAACCAATTATTTAAATGCTAGTGCACTAGGCTTGCTGGGTGTGGCCCATTGGTCTGGATTCACTGATAGTAGGTTCAGGCAAGTTGGTTAGTGGTTTTTTGGTAGTTGGTCCTTATGACATTACAGGCAGTTATTGGTGACACAGGAAGCATGAACCTGTTTTTGCAAAAAGCTTAGCAAAGCATGATATGAGAAAATGTCCTTGTGGTAATTTTAGTGCTCATTCTAAGTAGAATAAGTGCAGGATCAGCTTTCTTTCAGAATATGCAAAAATTGTTCTCTCAGAGTTTTTGCATGAAGGGATTCATTTTATTCCTGCATAAATAATATATCTTGTATTGTGGAGTGAAGTATTCATTTATTATTTGACACTCGCAGAAGACGCATGCACAATTAGCTTGAAAGGCTGATCTTTGAATGTAATGAATAGTTTGTGTAACTATCTCTCAGAATTTATGCAAGTATCAGAGTTTGTGCAACTATATTTCAGAGTTGGTGTAAGTATATTACAATAACCTGATTAAGTGTTTTGTAGCTAAATCTCTCATATCTGTACCAATTACAATTTTTTTTTCTTTTTAATTATAATTTAAAAAATTCTTCATCTAGCTAATAATAGCTATCTAATTAAAGAAAATAAATTGCCTTTTACAGATCCAGGGTTAACAAATGAAAAAAAAAATGTTTTTTCTTTCTTTTTAATTAATTATTCTTATCAATCTAAATCCCAAATCTGAAAAGCAATTTATTTATACAATTTACTTTTACATAAATAAAAAAAACTAATCTTTGTCTCTTTTTTTTTTCAAAAGCAAATAACTAAATATGGCTGTGGTATTAAAATCTAATTCCCATGTACATACGTATATATTTGTTCAAATATATATATAAATTACTCAAGTTTTATAAACAACCGAACTTATAAAAAAAATATTTTATTTTCTTCATCCCTATAAAACTTTAACTTTGTAATGGTGTTTTAAGCATCTATTACAATATATTATAATTTATTGTTAAAACTTAAATAAATGTTAAAATTTGTAGCAATATTATTATTGTTATTATTTTCTTTCTCTATGATAATAATCATATTTATAATGCATAATCATTAATATTGTGTTTCAACCAGCTTGAATATTTTTTTGTAATTATTTTCTTCATAATAAAACGTCCCTATTATTTTTTTTTAAAATTTAGTACAAAGTTGATTTATAATCACACAATTTTGTTTTAACAAATGTACTTTTATTCTCTATTGTGTTTTCATAATTCTCAACGTATTTGTTACAATAGAAACTTTTGAGTAAACAAAAAAGTCACCCTCAAAATAATATTTGAACATCAGAAATTTAGAAAAATGTACTAAACTGAAAAATGTAATTCAAAGAATAGAATTCCATCATTTGCTATTGCGAATAAAAATGTATTTAATAACATTTATTTTACCTATTTTTTTTTTCTTAACCTTAAAATGTATGATATTAAATGGTTTATCAGGAGTTTACAAATTCACCCCATGACAGAAGCAATTTATATTCCAATGAAATACATTTAATAAATTTTATACCAGTAATATAAGAAAAAATGATATACAATGAATTAAAAATATTTCTTCATAGCATTCGATTTAAAATTATAAAATAATATATATTTGATAAGAAATACATTCTTCCATATGTAATCTAATTAAATAATATTTCTCAATAAATTACATTCCTAATTTTTTTTAGAAAATGGTAATATTGTTAATCAAAATTTCATACAAAAACTCTTACATTAATAAGTCAAATTGTTTTTTTAGAAGAAAGATTAAATGATGATCAGTCCACTATTTTTGGACAAAAAATGATACAAATAATCAGTCCAAATACAATTTCTAATTTTTTTGATCCTGAAAGATCTTATAATTTTAAATTTAGTTTTTATTAAAGTGACAAAGAAAATTACAATAATCTAAACATCGTAAAGAAAATAAATGATAAAATAGCAATTTCAGTTAAACATTCTATAATAATTAAAAAATCTGTTAATAAATCTATATTATAACCTCTCAATCTAGATGAAAATGTATAAAGTCAGACAATTGAACTTAACCCTATACAACCAATCTAAGCCCTATTTGTCAATCAATAGCTAACACATTGATTAAGCCAAACTGCAACTGTATTCTGACATTGTTTGTAAGAAACTCAGTGAGTAAAAGGTTAAATGTGATAAAACTAAATTTGAACTGAGATGAACTGAAAACATGCTTCTGGTCACATTTGTGGGTAGTGAAAACACAAGGCAAATGTTTGAGCCTTTATTAAACCCAAAACCACATCAACTTCAGATTTCCAAACAAAATCAATAATCAGTGTAAATACATAATGTATTTGTCACCCTACCTTCCCAAAAATATATAAAACCCTTCATCCAATTAATAATAAAAAATTCTGAATCCTCCAAACTTTCCTTCAACTTTGACAAGTCATCGGCCTGGAAAAGCAAAACCAGCAAGAGCTCATAACCTTTCTCAGTGGACCCCCAAAGCTTTTTGAAGTTTCCCATATACAAGTCACCTCAAGCCATATCAATACCAATACAGAACTCCATAATTGAATCTGCCACTACCACAGTTAAAAACCTTCCCAAGGTTTACCTATCTCTGCAGGAGAAAATCTCGCTCCTCAACATCAAGATAATGGTAAACATTAGCTACTATCAGCCCATAATAAACATGATAAAGACATTCAACACCAAAATCAATTGAATCTGTTCATGGCTTTTATGTAATGGTAAAACAGCAGCCATAAGAATTGAATGCATGCAGTGACATAGGAAAAATAATGGTATGTCATTGCATGCAACTTTCTCAATATATTACCAAAAGTGCCACTCTCTGATCCACATCCTCCAAAGGACATTCCCCCAGATTGTAACTGAACAACCAGTCATTCCATCAGACAGACCACCACCATCAATGATAAGCTGGCTAAATCATATATTTGGCTACCTTTTTGCTCACAATGGCTATTCAGCCCTAATATTTAGACAGAAAATCTGTATTTGGGCTGCTCATGACTTGTTATTTCCACTCAAAATTCCACTTTTCTTTGCCTTGATGATATCAGTCAGGTGATCACCAGGTTTTTTTTAAATATCTCAAGCTGGAGCCTAGGTTCCTGGACTTCCTAGTAAAAATCAACCTGGATTCACTCCAGACAAACTGATTCCTGCACTACAGGAGATTCTTCAAGAACATAGATCCTATGTGTCACAACTGCCACAGTATCTCTGACACCTTTGACCACATTCTAAATGATTGTCTGGCATATGACAAAATCAGAACATTTATTTCCCATAACTGCCACATTTCCCTGAACAAAATATTAGATATCAAGAGCTGCTTCCTGTCTAGGGATTATGTCATCTCAAGACTTTCATCCTTCATCACTTATGCCAACTGGATGGCTAGATGTTGAAACAAGATCACCATTCCTCATCCTAAGCCTGAAGACATATTCATTTCTAAGTTGAAGGAATTTTACCATAAGGACAGTATCATCTTATCCAGATTTTTTTTGACAACACAACTGGATTAAACAACACCAGTCACACATCAACCATTTGGCTGCCCATGCAACATGGATTGCTTTTGTTTGTTTACAATTGTATCATTCTTACAAGTGTATTTCAATAAAGTTATTTATATATAAATATTTAATTTGTCAAGGATTTAAATATTGACTACTAACCTTTAGTATATATATATATATATATATATATATAAATATATACTGTAGGTATAGTATATATATATATATATATATATATATATATATATATATATATATTGAAACAGTATTCTTTGTCTATCATCCTGTTTCACCTACTATGTGCCATAGTAGTATCTTTTCCCCAAAATTCAAACCCTCCCAGTTCACATATATAAACTTACAATAATTTGTTTTAATCTATAGGAGCATATATTTACATGTAAGTATGTGAATTTGTATCTGTGCATACATCTAATAATTATGTTAATGTTTGGATGTATATAATATTAACTCATTTATAATTTTAAAATTAATAAAGTAAATTTAAGCTGTGAACATCATTGGGTGTGTGGGAGCACACCTATGTATATATGCAAAGAGATCTGTAATATCATAGATTTAGTAAACATTACAGATTTTTTAAATTCTTTCTAAATTACCTTTTAAGTTATTTAATTTACAGAATCACTGTTATTCACATATAATTCTTAAATAAATGTGTCTGTCTTATGTATATGCTAGAATGTTGACAGCTTAAATCTCTTTTAAAAAAAACAATCAAGGTTATAAATTTCTCAGAATTACTTTTCATTAAACGGTAATCTGAGAACCAAAATTTTAAAAGATGTTTTAAAAATAATGTTAAAACAAAACACAAATCATTTATTTGGTCCTGCTTGCCAATAATTATACCTGGATCTTTTGTCTTTGCTAAAATTGATGTGCATCATTAAAATTTAAGAATTGAAAACTAAAATTGTTAATATGTTAATGGCTTGTGATGGGGGTGAGAAAGAGTTTGATAAAAAGCCCTAAAAATTCAGTCATTCGGGTTCACTCATTAACTTTTGCTATGACAACCTTTGGGCAAAGCAACCATTGCCATTCCCTTCCAGAATTGGTCTAGAATGGAGATGGAGTTCAATACCCACAGCCTGCCAAGAAGACATCACAAACCAGCCAAATAGAGAACATCAGCATCAAGCAACTCAGCAGGAAGGTGCAGTAACAATTTTTCCCACAGAGCTCTTTAAAATTAATTCTAAAAATTCTCTAAAATTAAAAGCTAAATGATGAACATTCAAATTAATAATTTGTAATAACTTTTTAAAAGTAAATTCTGTAACTTTATTTTAATGACAATCTTTGTATGATGTTGCCTTCTCAATAAATATTATAATTGATAATTTCTTAAAATAATTTTATTGAGATAATAACTATAATCAGTTATTATTATTATTTATCTATCTTTCTAATCTGCAGTCATGCCTATTTTTTAATTTATATATTTATAATTTATGTAATTCTGTTATGTCATTCAGAGCAAAGATTGATAATAATAATTTTTGATAGCTGTTTCATACTCTCATGTAGCTAATTATCTTGCTGATTAGCACACCATATAAATCTCTGGTCTGAAAACTTATTCGTATATATATTAATAAAAGCTAGCTTATTGTTTAATTTAGATTTTTTTAGTATGACAGAATGATATTTTAAAGTATATTATAAGTAATATTTTAAGGCCCAAATATGCTTTAATCCCCTTTAGTTATTCTCACAAACTATACAAATTATTGAGTAAACTAGGTCATTCGTCTTTTAGCATAATTTACATATGCTAATTTACAAACTGTCATGTAGTACTTTCACAGAATTAAACTATTAATTTAGCAATTATTTAATTTTAATGTTTATATTTTAGGAAGCATTATGAATGTGTCTTTATAAAGCATGTAACTGCAGTATACACTTTTCCTTCCCCCAGTCATAAATATATATCTAAACAAAGACAAAACTCTCCATACAGTAATACTACCCTGAGCTATAAGAGTAATCAATGGATGCCAGAAGACTTGTGCATAAAATCCCTATCTAGTGCCTACTCATCCAATATCCCCAGACTAGTTTCTGGTTTGTGGCCATCATCAGTGAGGAGCCTTGCCTTTGTTTACAACAATTATGTGCTAGTATGAGATGTGATCATGTGATGTTTAGTGGTTTAAATATATATATCTAGTTATAGTTTTATATACACATATATAATATTTGATCTCCTAATATTATTAGTGTAGTATATATACTTTTCATTAATCTAGTATATTTAGCATTTCAAAATGCATTGGATCCACATAACTAGCAATGAGGGAACAGGAAGACTCATAGGTAAGATTGATATAATTATAATTTAATATATAAAGTTTTTTTTATTTCAAAAGTTAATTCATGATTGTCTTTCAAAATTACAAGTAAAGACTTTTTTTATTGTTTTGTTTTATTTCTGTGACTTGAATATTATGAAAGAGTATTCTTTCTCTATCAACCTGTTTCACCTACTATATGCCATAGTAGTATCTTTTTTGCCAGTTCTATATATGCTTACAATAATTTGTTTTAACCTATAGAAGTGTATATTTACATGTATGTGTGTATATCTGTATCCATGCACACATCTAATAATTATATTAATGCCTGTATGCATATAATATATACAGATTTTTAATTTCAAAATTAATAAAGTGAATTTAAGTTGTGAACATCATTGCATGTGTGGGAGAACACTTATGTATATATGCAAAGGGAACTGTAATGTCATAGATATAGTAAACATTACATATTTTTTATATTCTTTCTAAATTATCTTTTAAGTTATTTAAATAACAAAATCACTGGTCTTTGCATATAATTCTTAAATTCATGGGTGTTTGTCTTATGTATATCCTAGAATGCTGACAGTTGAAATCTCATTTTTTAAAAAAATCAAAGGTTATAGATTTCTCAGAATTACTTTTTATTAAATGGTAAACTGAGAACCAAAATTTTAAAAGATGTTTTAAAAATAATGTTAAAAACAAAAGACAAATCATTAACTCAATCCTGCTTCTCTATAATTACAGCTGGATCTTTTGTCTTTGCCCAAATTGATATGTGCCAATAAAATTTAAAAATTGGAAACTAAAGATTGTAAATATCTTAATGGCTTGTTAGGGGATGAGAAAGAGTTGATATAAAACCCAAAAAATTTAGTCATTGGGTTCACGTTAACTTTTTCTACCATGAGGACCTTTGGGTAAAACAACCACTGCCCCTCTTTTCCAGAATTGATCCAGAATAAAGACAGAGCTCAAGATGCACAGCCTGCCAAGAAAACATTGCAAGCCAGCCTAATGGAGAACATCAGCATCAAGTAATTCAACAAGAAGGTGCAGTAACAATTTTTACCACAGAGAACTTTAAAATTAATTATAAAAATTCTCACAAAGTTAAGCTAACTAAATGATGAACATTCAAATTAATAATTTCTAATAACTATTTAAAAGTAAATTCTGCAACTTTATTATAATTGATAATTTCTTAGTGTAATTTTCTTAAAATAATAACTGTAATCAGGTATTACTATTATTTATCTATGTTTCTAATCTGCGGTCATGCCTATTTTCTAATTTATATATTTGTAATTTATCTATTTATGTTATGCCATTCAGAGTGGATGTTGATAATAATAATTTTGGAGAGTTGATTAATGTTCTCTTGTAGCTATTTATGTTGCTGATTATCACACCATATAAATCTCTCGTCTGAAAACTTACTCTTATATATATATATATATATATATATATATATATATATATATATATATATATATATATATATATATATATATATATATATATATATATATATATATATATATATATATATATTAATTAAAGCTACTATGTTTTAGCTTATTTTTTAATTTAGGTTTGCTTATTAAAATGTCTGTTTAGTTTATGATGAGAGAATGATATTTTAAAGCATATTATAAGTAAATAATTAATTTTAACATCCAAATATGTTATACTCCCCCTTAGTTATTCTCACAAACTATATAAATTGCTGGGTAGCCTAGGTCACTTGTAATTACCTCTTTTAGCATGATTTGAGTATGCTAATTTATGAACTGGTGACAATTGCATAGGGAATTATAAGAAACCCTCTAGTATTCATCGTAAGATACTTGCATCGTCACCAATAACCTAAAGGACATCCGAATAAATACATTAGAGACACTCACCGTAAGGTATCATTATTTATCGAATGTCTATATATTTTGATCAAATATGAAACGCAAAACATAGTTAACCGATAAACAATCCATGCAAGCGTCTATAAACAACTTAAATTTAATAGTTTTATTTAGGATCGAGCCTGAATCGACTACATAGATTTGCATTCGAAAATAAAATATTCTATCCCTATTTAACCCTAGGCAACACATTTCGCAATCAACCGGCGCCAATCCATCTGATACATTCATGTATTCAATGTAGCATGATACGACAAACAATTATATTGTCAGGAATGTACATCTGAACAATATGAAGAAAGAAAAACGACATTGACTCTCCACCCACAGGAATGTGACATCTGTGGGCAAGTAGATCAATAAACTAAAAACTCCATAGGAATGGGCTGCGGTCTTCTGCCGACTTACAAACCCATCCATAGGCAAACAGAGGGTGTGTGGCGTATTTTATAATCCTGCCCGTAGCGGATCTCATGCTACAACTACTAATTACATAAATATATCCAATCCATTGAACCAATTCAACTACGAAATGAACAACCCAAGATTACCCTCCCTTAATATCTCTTTACAAATCGATACAGCCATTCACGCCCGACTTAAGTTTAACCTTTTTTTTATAATTTATAAACTTGAGTCGGGCGTGAATGGCTGTATCGATTTGTAAAGAGATATTAAGGGAGGGTAATCTTGGGTTGTTCATTTCGTAGTTGAATTGGTTCAATGGATTGGATATATTTATGTAATTAGTAGGTGTAATATGAGATCCGCCACGGGCAGGATTATAGATATACGCCACACACCCTCTGTTTGCCTATGGATGGGTTTGTAAGTCGGCAGAATACCGCAGCCCATTCCTATGGAGTTTTTAGTTTATTGATCTACTTGCCCACAGATGTCACATCCCTGTGGGTGGAGAGTCAATGTCGTTTCTATTTCTACATATTGTTCAGATGTAAATTCCTGACAATATTGTTGTGTTGTCGTATCATGCTACATTGAATACATGAATGTATCAGATGGATTGGCGCCAGTTGATTGCGAAATGTGTTGCCTAAGGTTAAGTAGGGATAGAATATTTTATTTTTAAATGCAAATCTATGTAGTCGATTCAGGCTCGATTCTAAATAAAACTATTAAATTTAAGTTGTTTATAGACGCTACTTGATTAAAAATGTAAATTTATAATATAATAGTAACTCAATGTAAATTAAAGTAAAATCAAAGTTAAAAATAATGTTAAATGTTAAATTAAATGTAAATCACTAAAGTAATTTTAAACCTTATATATATGTGCATAAATAAATGTTTGTATGTGAATTACTGGCAGTGGCTTAATATATATATATATATATATATATTAATATATATATATATATATATATATATATATATTAATTAAAGCTACTATGTTTTAGCTTATTTTTTAATTTAGGTTTGCTTATTAAAATGTCTGTTTAGTTTATGATGAGAGAATGATATTTTAAAGCATATTATAAGTAAATAATTAATTTTAACATCCAAATATGTTATACTCCCCCTTAGTTATTCTCACAAACTATATAAATTGCTGGGTAGCCTAGGTCACTTGTAATTACCTCTTTTAGCATGATTTGAGTATGCTAATTTATGAACTGGTGTATAGTTGTTTCACAGAATGAATCTATTGATTTAGCACTTGATTAATTTTAATGTTTATATTTTAGAAAGCATTACAAATGTTAAAGCGCATAGCTGCAGTATATCCCTTGCTATTATACTTTTATTAATATGGGCTTTGATTTTAAGTGCCACCCCATTATTCTTAGTCAGACAGCTCTCTTTTAAAAATGGGCTTTGGTTTTAAGGGCTACCCCACTACCTTATTTTACAACTGGAACATGAGGGTCCAGATTGTTATATAAGCTTCTCTGATCACCCAAACTAAATGTTTACTCATTTTAAGCTAGAAAGTCATACGGTCCACTGGAACTGAGTACTTGATACTGAATCCCATGACAAGCTGCACATTCAAGCCACATTTGTTACTTATCTTATGTAGCACCATAGTCTCAGAAGTTACACTTCAAATCATGACTTTGCCTTCCATAATATTATGTGTTCAGCATTGATATGAACCTCAGACCTAGCTTATATTATGCAATCTGCATAAAGAGCATACTTATTGCTCATTATGTAATAATGAGGTATTAATTTTATTAGTTATCATTCTTATATGATTTAACTATTGGCAAAACTTGTAGGGATAGCATACCATAGTTAAGGCATGAACAGACCATAGAATAAACTTGTAATAAACATTAAATTGTAGTAATCTTGTTAAAGAGCATAGTAGATGAAAACTTGTTTTGGAAATTCTCTCATCATTATAAGACACCTGTGTGTAAAGCCAATGCACTCTTATATTGGTATTGGTTATTATATATTTTATAATTAAATATTGAAAACTTATAAATATTTAGTGTGTTATTTGTAATTCATTATCAAATCTTACCCAAATCTACTCCGATATAGTATGTTATTAATCTATCCATTATCTAGCCAGCCATAGGTGTGTGCATGTTTACTAAGGTATTAGTCATTTAGATAATATTCTCTGAGTCTCTTGCTCCACCATTTGCTACTACTGGCATACAAATTAAGAAACTCCAAGTGTAACCTCATACATGTCATTCATAAGATAGTAAGTAATGGAGTGTTGGTGAAGGAGCTGAGGTGCAATCTGATATGAGATCTCAACCCCTCATCTATATCAGCCTTGGTGTAATTTGCCAAGATTCTGGATTTTGTTGCATGAACGTACAAATAAGACTATTACAATATATATATATATATATATATTAGAAAAAAATATTAACGGTAAATACAATATTATATATAGCAAATACATTGGTAAAGATATACAATTACATCTTTTTATGAAATTGTTGACAAAATTAAAAATATAAAAATAAATGATAATGATCTGATAGCATCATTGGATGTAACAGAACTATATGGATCAATTGATCATCTTGAATCTATAAATTTAATTGAAATTGAAGTAATTAATATAGCTGTAAATAAACATTTAATAAAATTTATTATTGAATCAATAAAATTTATAAGTGATAATATTATTGCAACATATAATGATAGGTTTTATAAAATGGGCGCAGGATGGCCAATGAGATTACCTATGGTAACACAAATTTGTAATTTTACATTGTCTAAATATGAAGATATGATATTTAATTGTTATAATTTTGAAGATATTAAAATTTATACTAGATATGTTGATGATGTTTTTGTTTGTGGTCCTAAAGACATTATTGAGGTTCTTTTATATAAACTGAATAATTTAAACAAAAAAAAAATTAAAATGGATTATTGAGAATGAACAAAATAGAAAAATAAAATTTTTGGATTTACAAATATTTAGAGATGCTACTGATTTAAATTATAAATTAATTTTTAAACATATTGGAAAGAGAGGATATATTCATTTTAAATGACATGTTCCAATGATGTATAAAATGGTAAGTCTGAAATCATTTTTGCATTGCAATGATAAATTACGTAAATATAAGAGTGATAAAATTTTAAATATTAAACTCTTTGCTAATGAACTTTTAAAGGTTGGTTATGATAAAAATCAAATCTTGCATACAGTAAATTCATTTAATAATAAAAAAAGTATTTGCAGTGTTACTTAGATAATAAAAAATGGATAGCTATACCGTTTATAAATAATATGCAATCTAAATTAATTAAGAATATATTTAAAGAAAAGTATTTCATTTTGTGTTCCTCCAAATGTTAATCAATTTATTAATAATTCTATGAGTATAATTCCTAAATTGCAATGAAATAATATAATTCATCGAATTTCATGTGGATGTCAGAAATTTTACATCGGTAAATTGAGATGTTCTGTGGAAAAAAGATTAAAGGAGCAACAATTATTATATAATCAAATTAAAAATAATGTAAATAATCAATTTAATACAGCTTCAGTATTCTTTGACCATGAAAAAACTTGTAATTATAAGTTTACATTTAGTAGTAATGAAATAAAAATATTAATGGAAGAAAGAAATCATAAAAAGAGGAAAATTAAAGAGGCAATATTAATTGATAAATATAAGAACGATGTTATTAATAGGTAAATTGCAAATATGGCCTTACACAGCTTATGGAAATATATGTAAAATTAAGTTTAGAACTTTGAAATTCAGTTTATGATGACATGGATTACCACGTAATCGAAAATGCTACAAAATAATTTGGACTATAATATTGTATTTACCGTTAATATTTTTTGTTATATATATATATTTTATAACAGGTATTGTATATATATATATATATATATATATATATATATATATATATATACTGCCTTTCTGAATAGGCACGAGAAACCAATTGTAATTAAATGGCACTGTATCAGTAACAGCTGGTTGCATTTAACAAAAAAACAGTGAAATAACATGAAATTATAAAAAAATGTCATTAATTATCTAAAACTCTGTTTAGAAAGCACTTGCAGATATTATTTGAAAGTTTAAGATATGTAGTATTTTTCTTTGGTGAATATTTAATGATAATAAGGGAGTGGCTTATCACAGAAATTGTTGGTGTATGGTTTAAATTGATCCAGATTTGTCTTATTTGTATGTAAGACAATGATTAGTATTTTTTTGATGATTTTCTGGTTTATTTGCTCCTTGATACTCCAGTACATAGTATACTTCATACAGTATATTTGACTCATTGTCATAGGAACTTATATTTTGACTACATTGATTTAGTACTTGTAGTGCAGCATTTATGTGACTGCATGTATGTTTATGCCATCTTACAACCTCATTTTTTATTCATGTACTTAATTAAACTTCCAAATATCATGTTTCACAGTAAAATATTTAATTTTATAATCAATATCTTGGATAACCAGTTTAAACATCATTTTAAGTGAATTAATAGATCAATGGATCAGTGAATTGTCAAATAGATAAATACACTATCAATTATTTTACTTCCTAAAATAATCATTTTCTTTTGTCATTGTATAAATGCAGAATTTTTTTTGTTTCAATTTAATTAATATTATTTAGAAGACAAATTTTATTTTTTCATTCTTTTTTCTTTTTCAAAAGAGAAAATGTTATTGCATATTGGCAACTAATTATCCCAGTGCAGAAGGATAAATTGAACTATCTTTAAAGTTGACCTTTTGAAAATGTTACCTTTGATTGATGGAGGAAATACATGGCTATGTAATAACCAGATATAAAAGGAGGATGCTTTACAAGAAAATTGGCTTTTATTACAACAATTTTCTTTCTACAAAGAGCTTTTATTTCAACCATTTTCTCTCTACAAATTGGTTCTTCCATAATCAAGTGGTTGAGATTCAATTTAAACTCAAGAGGTCAAAATTATATAAATTTTCTTTATGAAAATAGTTAAGAAATTTTTCTTGGGAAGATAAAGACAAGGATGGAGACTTAAACAACTTTAAAACAAGGTATATCTCTGTTTATTTCCAATTGACTAATTTAGATTTAAGATCAACATTTGGGAAGCATATGTGTGTCAATATTTCAAATGTGACTTTCCTAATTTTAATCTCTAATATTAAATAAATAATTGGAATGTGTGAATTTTGCTATTATTTTGGGAAGATTATGCTGAACTTTTTTATAAAATATTTCAAGGATACCATTTCAAAATTTTCTACTGGCTATAAAAGAGCAAAGTTTAGACAGAAGGATGTGCGTATCTAACTTATTATAATATGCTTTAATATTATTGAACAAAAAATATATTTAACCATTTGCATCCTAGGATTAAAGAACAGAATGTGTGACATATATAATTAATGAATCACTAACTTATATTTAAATGTGCTTATAACTTATGAGCACTTTTATTTTATTGTTCTCATTTGTATTTGATTGTTATTGAAATATATTGCCAATAAAACTTATGTAGACTTAAGTGAATATGTAAAATAATCAGCTATTTGCTTAATGAATGACTTGATAATTCAGCACAAACACCTTGATAAATGTAATTAGTTAACCAGCAAACTATTACCAAATCTGCAGTAGTAAATATTTATTTGCCATTATTGAATGCTTCACATGTGATATTGTTAGGAATTTTAGTTAGCTATTATTAAGAACTTTTGAAATGCTTTTTAATTGGATCCAAATGCATATTGCCTTCCTGCAGGAAATTGTTATGTGTCTACTAACATCTATTTGTTTTACAATTATCATCATCATTTTGACACTTGACCAAGATATGTTATTTATGGATTATGCAAATGAACTCTTATGTTCTCAGCTAAAGAAGACTTAATTACTTTTTGTTAGTATATGATAGATATGTTGACCAGTTATTTATCTTATATTTTTTTATTTAATTATTATTTCTTTTACTTCAAGAAAGTATTGGAAAAGTATAATATGAAAAAATATTGTACTGGGTAATTAATTATTATTATAATATAATTTTTATTGTATACATGTATTTTTATATGCATATGGTACCGATAGAAATATTCATTTGCTATTAGGAAGATAACAACTAATTTTAAGAAGGGGTAAATGCATAAAAATTATTTTGTCTTTGCATTTTCAAAAATTATGAAGTCCAATTATTAATAATTATTTTGCTTCAAATTTAAAAGATTTGTAGTTTGTCAGTAATCAAAATTTTGTTTCAATTTATTACTCAATGTTAAATACACTAAACAGTTGTTTTACCTTTGCTTTGCTAGAAATGATGAGGATTATTTAGTAGTAATTATTATATCTCAGATTTAAAATATTTATAATTCATCAGGAATGAGAGATTCATTTTTTATTAACTAATGTTGTTACAATATTTACATATTAAATATGATTTGAAATTATTTTGTGCATTATTATGCATGTGTGTCTGTCTGTCACTTAATCCATTTATATAATTGTTGAATCAAGTCGATTGACTTACATTCCAATTGGTTTCAGATGATGTGATATGCCAAAAAAAATGTAAGGATTCGGGATTTATTTCAGAGTGAATTTATTTTTATTTATGCTTAGATTGAAATGTATTTAGTGTCTATGGAGAAAGAAAGCATTTATAATATATATTGTGTTATAGGGATTAAGAGAGCTCTCCCTTAGTTTATTGAAATATTTGTCATGAGTGGATTATATTTCCCAGATTAAGCATTTGCGTAGTATGATGATTATATTGTGTAAAATAAAATAGGGTATTTCTCTTGTTTTTCAGTGGTGAGACAAAGTTCACACCTGTATTTAAGCATCTGAGTAAGATTATGAAATCACTGTATTTTGTTGTTTAAATGATTAGAGTTAAGAAAGTCTTTTTGTTCCTCGTGTATTTATTTTGAATGTTTTGCCATCATTTATTCATAGCCGGATGTAATGTAGTTTGCTAATAAAAAATAAAGATACGATTAATTTCTTTTATAGAACATCTAAAGTAGAATTAGTGTTAAAGCTTGGTTGATTATGGCATCATATGTATTATGGTATTGTATCTCAATTTCACAAGTTAACCGATCAGATATAGCTGTGTTAATTATTTTATAACAGATAGCACACATAAAATACTATTAGTTCTGGAGGTATGTAGAAAATATATCACTGATTTGTAAGTCTGAATCAATATTTCAAATCATATCATACCAATTATTTTAAGTTTTATATCATCAATTCTCAGAATGATTCATCCTCATTTTGAATGAGCAAGCAAAATGAAAGAAAGTGTAGCTAGTGAATAGAATTATTTAATTAATTTAAGAAGGATAGTGTGACCTCTTACTCATATATTTAAATCTATATCATATTATTTTAATGTTTACTTACCCCATTATTGATTTTGTTAGCAGAAAGTGGGAGTTGGCTAATAGCATATGTGCATTTTAAGTAAAAGTACAAAGAAGTTAAATTTCACAGTTAATTATTCTAGTGTCGTGTTAATAAATGGCTCTTTCATAAGTATATCAGAATTGATTGATAGCTTGTATATATTTGAAATAAAATACAAAGAAGTTTAATTTCCTATTTAATTATTTCAGTGTTAGTGTTAATAAAGGTTTCTTTTTCATAAGCTTATCAGAATTGATTGATAGCTTGTATAAGTTTGAAATAAAAACACCAAGAAGTTTGTTTTAATGTTAACTATTCTTATGTTAGTCTATTCAGTCATTGATATTAAAATTATCCAAAACATGTATATATGTAAAGTAGAAATACAAAATGTTTATTTAGCTATATCATGTAATAAATGTTTTGTTTATTTAAAAACTTTGGTCACAGTTATTCTTTGGCATGCATTCGTGTCCTATGTTTAAACACATACACACACTTACATATCCAATATGATATGATTGCACTATTCTATAAACTTAATGATGAACATGTTTAGATTTGATGATGTTGTTTTCCTCATCCAGACACTATATGAAATGATTGACTAATTGATGATTCTCTGGAAATTTTCAGTATTCAGTTGTTATTTAGACGATGAGTTGAAATCAAAATGCATCCTATTTCTTTCATTGTTGAACTATTTTGTTAGAATAATATTTAATTTATGTCATTGCTTTTGTGATGATAATTATTACTTATTGTAAAGTATAAATTTAAAAATACACCATAGAAGAAATTTCCTGAGATATTCCTTTATTATTTTAGATTAGATATTAATTTAGTTATTTATTTTAAATTATTGAACAATAAAAGTTAAGTAGTGTTATATTTTTATTTTGTATTTAATTTTAACTTCCCAGACAGTAGAGTTAATTAGTACTACATTTTTATTCTATTAATTTGAACGTTTCGTAGTAAAGGTTGTTTGATGCATTTAGATAATGGGAGGAGATGAGATTAAACTATAGTTTGTTAATTTAAATGATGGAACTTTACCAATTTCAACTATTTATTTATTGTAAAACCCAATAATATTTTACTCCTACTAATCCATAATGTTTCCTCCTATGTTTAGTGTGCATTTTACACCTTATGGAACTATGTAGCCCCCACTGAGTTAAGCTATAGTAGGACTGTATTGTAAGAGTCTCAACTGTAATTCAAATCATGATCAAATTAGTAATTTATTCTATCATTTATAGAATTGGCACCCTGGTATTGGTTGTTAGGAAATGCAGGATTGGTGTTGGGGGAGAGTTAAAATATATAATACTAACGCATAAAACAATACAATACTAGATAAAAATCCCAATTTTACCACAATCCTTACATGACCATGGTTTCATCTACTAAGCAAATACACCTTCTCCATTGAATTCAAACTAAAGAAGCAACATTTATATACAAAACAAAAACATCTTCCCATAATTCATTTCAGAAACAAACATCCCTTTATATCAAAAGATGTCTTCATAAGATTGAGAGCCTCAGATTCAATAAATTTTTTCATTATGGTTTTCTTTACTCTTCTCTTTAATTCATTCTCTTCATAAAAAATAGCCATTGCATTGCCAAACAATATTTTATGACCGATATTCAATCTTATGAAGACATTTTTTATATAGAAGGGAAGTTGGTTTTTGAAATGAATCATGGCAAGGTTTGTTTGTTTTGTGTATATATGTGGCTTCTTTAGTTTGATTTTCCTTTGAGAAAGTCTATTTGTTTTATTTAATGAAACCATGATCTCTAAGAAATTTGGTAAAATTTGGATTTTTATCTAGTATTATTTTATGGTTTGTGCTTTATTTATTACTAGTATAGGGTTAGGCAATTTTGAAATATATATATTGTAACTGTATGGGGGGCATCAGGAAGTAGATGGACAGATATTTGAACTGGGGTGATGGAGAAATCATCATCAACCCCAAGTAAATTAAATACAAAATCATGAATTTGAAAATATATCTATAAGTAAATATTTAAAGATATAAGAATAAAAAACTAGAGAATCTCTGAGATCATTGAGAGATCAGCCAGCTAACTCAGAAGAGCAACTAAAAAAACCATACATCAATCATATATCAACCAGCATTATCATAAGTCAAAGTAAGTATAAGTAAATATTAAGAGAACCATCCATCATTATTATTGATGGGAATAAACAAATTAGTACAATAAATCAGAATAAAATCAACAGTCCCTCTTGTGGCTGGATTAGAAATGGGTCTTCTGTAGACCAGGTTCTTCTGTAGACCAGGTTAACTATTGAGCTTTTGCCAGCTTGCAATTATTTAACCATTAATTTGGAGGCACACACTAAGTGAGAATTCATCAGAATACATAAAAATCAAACAATAATGCTGGGACACAAAAACATGCTGATCATCATCAATGCTTGGACCACTTGTACTAGTCAACTATAAACTTAACTCTTAAATAAGACAAATAAAATATAGTGCATGAGCTTTAAAGAGTACTCTCTTTTGCACCAACCAGGATGATGATTCATCATCTCTGGATGCCCAAAGCACTAAGTACACACCCCCATTTATATATTCATACCATGCAGAATCTAGTTCAGAGAACACAAGCCCTATTACTGTATGTGAACAAGAGATGATGGAAACAATTTTTAACAATTAAATAAGTTTATTAGTAACAATAAAAATGATATTTAAGGTCTTATTGGTTAAGGGTTCTGATTTTGAATGTTACACAATAATAAAGTCGTCACTCTGTAATTTATAAGATTAATACAAAATTCAAATTATTATATTAACTGCATTATTTCTTAATGGGTATCTATAAACACATACATATATCTGTACACAAACTGCGTTTTATAATATATGATGAAGACATTTCAATTAAACATAAAATAATTATTCCATTTGTGATTTACATAATTACTATTCAAAATTTAAATTGTCACTAAATTTACAAGATTACATGTTACAATTCAAGTTATTACTATGGTTTACATATATATGCGCACAGACGTGTGATTTATAATATACAATTAATATTCAATAAATGAATTGACATTTAATAATCAAAAAATATTAAAATTTTACATATATGAATGTACATGTATATACGCACACTGACTTTTATCTATTTCAACTTGTTACAATAATATTATATTTTTTCTTAATTAATTCATTTGGAAAACATAAATTTCACACATATACATGTGTATAAACAAAACATTGATATAATTTACAATTTAGTTTCAGTTTATAAGTTCTTTTTTTTATCAAACTAAATAAAGTCAACTTTTGTTTGACAGGTACTTGTTGATTAATTATCAAGATCTCTAAATATAAAATGTCTTTTTTTTTTCTTAATAAACAAAAAATAAAATCGTTTTATAGAATTAAGAAAATATAAATTTCAAAATGTCTTTCTGCTTGATGAGGTAATGCTGATGAAGTAGGCAAGGTGAGAGAAAAAAGTGAATACATGAACTGCAGCTCTTCATGACATGATAAGTAGATAGTCAAGAATGGTCTAAATACCCAATGCCCCATGATGTGAGAAAATACCTCATTTTTTAGCACTGCCCCTTCTACATACCTAGACAGATCATCCACAAGAAATAGTAACCAGAAACAAATGTCAGGCACTGAGCCAGCCCTGCTCATCTCTTGTGAGTCTTAGGGGTTTTAGATGAAGTATATTCATGAGACCAAGGCTTATTCATGAGGCCTACATATACACTGCTGGAATACCCTGGGAGCTCAATATCTAGGTCTAGACAGTGCAGAGCATATACTTCGGAGCACCATGAACACACCGCATCTAGACAGCCCTGCTCAACTATACAACAACCATAAACATAAAAAGTACAAATTCACATATCACTTTTAAAATGTCATTTTACTTAAGAAATTATTGAAAATTTCATTAATATATATATAACTCTACTCACCACACCTGTATATATGATTATCTGGGCTTCTCTGCCTTTAGATAGTCAGTAACTATATAATTATTTTTAGCAAGCTGATTCTTTTGGTCCATTAGAAAAATATAATCCATGTTTGTTGTCATCATCAGGTAAAAGTTTGCAATCCATGTAAACTCTTGATCTGTAGTTGGTCACTTTCTATCTAGGGTTATTCCAGGCAAGCAGCTGTCTTGGTTTGATATATTTCAGGCAAGCAACCATCCTCCACATTTAAGGCTATGAATTTCTATACAAAAAGTGGGTCATTTTTCTCCATGTAAATTTCAAACTCCTGCAAGGAAAAAGTAGCAACTCCTGAATCTACAGTCATGCCTTCAGCTACTTCAGTTTACCATAGCTATTCTGCCAACTCTATGATCAGCTAAAACCAACTGCTGCACTTCCTCATGTTGTAACAAAATATTGCATACCACTTTTCAGATGACCTTCTTACAAAAAACTATTAACCAGTCTAACTCTTCAAAAGCATTATTCAGACTAGAGCTAATTTTGTTATCAGCCCTTTTATAAAATCATCTAAGGTAATAATAACACCTTTATTGAAAACAGAGTTTTTATTTTTAGCTCTCTAATCCCTTTGAAAACATATACATGTCTTAATTAATTAAAAAAAATTGAAAACAATATTGTGTTTTTACATTTCACAATCAGAATAATAATAATAATAATAATAATAATAATAATAATAATAATAATAATAATAATAATAATAATAATAATAATAATAATATTTATTTTTACTCAGACCTTTTAAAAGTTTAATTTATAAAACAATTTTTATTTTAAATCAGAGTTATTATTATTTAACCCTTTACTTATTATTTTATTTTAGGAAATATAAAAAAAATATCTACAAAAATTTATCCTGTGTTTATTTCTACTTTTCCTTTACTTTATATATATATATATTGTAGCAGTCTATACTCCCTGCAGAATTCTTTTCCTAATCTTGCACTGAGCATGAAGTCACCAAGATTCAACAGGTAAAGAAATGGATATCAATCTAGCTGATTGTCTGTACTCATGTATATTGGAACTTCTAGCTAAATTGATAGAAAGAGTGGATTGACAGGACTCTTCCAGCTAAAAACACCCTTTAGTTGATATCTTATTTGAATGCCTGAATATTTAGAACAATGACAATTACACACCTTTGAAAAATCTATTTACAAAATAGACTTTTTCACACCACTTCTAGAAAAGAATTAAAAAAATGAATTTTTCACCCTCCTAGAAGGATGTGCAATACCATATGTTCAGTGGAGCATAAGAATAAGATTTAACACCCCAGTAGAGTGATATCTCTTTGTGGCTAGCTCAGTCACTCTACAATCTAGAGTCTTCAAATGTGTAAGTTAAATGATTATTACCGGTATATGTGGTTGATAAGGAAAGAATACATTTTGATCAATATAAATAATAATATGAAAATGAAACAAGTTTAATATTATGATTAAATATTTATTTAATCCCAAATACCCACCACCATTTCATACTAATGATAATATAATAACAAAATACTAAATAATTAATTATCCCAAACCATATATATTTGAGGCATTGAAATAGATAAAATACAATTTTAAATAAGAAAAATAATAAATCCCTAAAGCTATTTACAATGTTTATAAGTAATGGAAGTGGTCTGAGTTCCTTTTATCCAATAGAAATAAATTTTACTTTGTGTGATTTGATATACAGATATGAGATTTTCGGTCATACAGGCATGTGCTTTTACTCAGTGCTTTAAAATCCTTTTATTGATAGCAATAATAATAATAATAATAATAATAATAATAATAATAATAATAATGATGATGATAATAATAATAATAATAATAATAATAATAATAATAATAATAATAATAATAATAATAATAATAATCATAATAATAAAAACTATGCATATGTATATTTGCATTATGAGATATTTCAATAATTCCATATTTTTCAACAAGTCAATAAGGTTGCATTGGCTCAGATACTATATCGTACTCACCATAAGATACTGTATCTATTTTCCTCTTGCTATAGATAAATTCCTGTACATGTATATATGTGCAGCACAATTATACACTTACTATTACTTTAAATATAAGTTATTAGAGTACTTGCTTACAGGAAATCTATAATAGATCAATCCCTTCTTGCACACATCATAGGTGCAGCAGTAACAAAAAAAAAAACTTAAAAAGGATATATGGTTAAATACATTTTTAGATATTCAGCATGAGATATCATATTTACCGAATATTATAAGCATAGGTATGCATATATATACATCTATATCCATATATGATGAATTCCAGGAGTAACAACAAGAGGAAAATGAATAGCAACAAAAAAAAAGAATCTCATTGCAATCTTTGTTGAAAATACTAGAATTTGAAATAGAACAATTGACTCAAATGATTTAATTAAAAGCTTTATCATTTATGCCCATGATAACCATAAATTCATATACATATGCGAGAGACACTCTCTCTGTTTTTTAAATGATTAATAATAATAACAAAAAATAATATATTTAATCGGAAATATCAAAGTTAATTATTTCAATATTAATAAATATCTTAAAATAAACTTATATCTGCATCTTCATTCTTCTCCTTTGGGTTCTGAGTGGGCTTCAAGTTACCTGGCTGTGTGGTGAGGATTTCATCCATTTAGCAAGGCGGCATTTGTCATCATCGTGGGTGGCTGGAATTGGCATGGTCACATCTTGGCAGCTTGGGACAGAGAAAGGGTGGTGCACTGGCTAGTTATCTACCCACAATCATTTTGCTGGAATCTCTAGTATATTGCTTCATATCTTCTTTTTTATATATCTAATAATAATTAGGATTATTAATAAATTTTCATAAGCTGTCTCCAATGGTTACTCGAATCCACAAAGACAAGAGTTCTTAAAAGAACTGTATAATGGATTTTTTCTTAAGAATGTCATTAATAGTCCTATTCGTAAATGAATCTCTAAGTAGCTGGTTACTTGGAGAATTGTGGAGCCACAAAAAAAATGACTTGCCCAGAATGGCTGCCAAAGAAAGAAATGAATCCCACAACACTATTAATCCCACTAATAAGAACCAATTCATATATCCCTCTGAAAAGAATGAATCAGCCAATCCTTTTAATTTAGCTTATCATTTAGATTGCAAACATTCCTTTATATTTTTCTGATTAAATTCTACATTTTAAGTTTGACATCCATCTTGAATAACCCAGACCACTTGCTGACAAAATCAATTCAAAAGAATTTTTTTAAAGAGATAACAGTTTAATTATAGCATTATCAAACCTTTTGCTTTTGATCAGATTTTTGCAAAAGCAATTAACATTACTTACTTATGGAATAAAATTACAATCTTTAGAAAAGTAATTAAAAAAAATATACAAGTATGTTGTAAAATAAAAAAAAGCAATTACATATAGTGACATATCATAAAAAATATACAAAAATGAAAAGTAAAAATAAAAAAATACATGAGTTTGTTATATGTGTACAATATTTAAATTTGTGTGTGTGGGTATTCTACTGCTCAGACCGAACCTCCATTATTAATCTAGCACATTTTTATATTTGTTGTGCTTAATACAGACTTTGTGCAAGGCCATTTGATAATGCCTGGCACAATATATATATATATATATATATATATATATATATGATATATATATATATATATATATATATATATATGCAAACTATATTATTATGGGTGTAACATGTAACCCAAGCAGTTAATATATATATATCAAAAAATGATCAAATTTTAAATCAGAACTTGCTCATAATGTTGTCTTTGTAACGTAATATATTAAAAATAATTCAATAAAAAATTATTTAATAAGTCAACTTTTATAATAATATTATGTTTACTAAACCTCACCAACCCGGATGTCACTCCTATATTGGAGCCTTATCAAGATGTAAATACACTTAAAGTTATATTAACTGAAACACATATATTGGTGATTATTTATCTTTTCAACATATATGTGTTCAAGTGTATCAGTGTTATGAGATAATATGGAGAGTGGAGGGTCATGTGAAAGTCTGTGCTCATATACCCTATATAATAAAGTTATATTATCATTCTTTCTATTTTACAGCAACTCCATCTACAAGCTTCATTTTACATTACGATATTAAAAATAAAATAAATATTCTATTTCCTATTCATTTCATATATAAATAATTATATATAATATTTACTTATAAAATATAATCATGTATTTACATTATACAATCACATATTTATACTTTAATGTTATGTATAAATTTCCTAATTTTCTCTTTTTTACATATTATAACTATATTTAATAATTTATACCCAACATAATTAGAATGATAATCATCTATATAAATATATACATATAATTTACTTATAATTATACTTAATTTAAATTAAATTTTCCAGCTATCTAATAGCACCCAATTTCCAGCCAACTTTATAGGACATTTAACTATATTCATACATTTTTCAAAATTCTCTTGTATATACAAAGATTCATACCATATGCTGCCATTATACTCTTTACATATTTAATTACTTGAATGTTTTTTCACAATTTATTCTATGTCAAGTATTTAAAAAATATAGATAAATCCCTGATTTCATATCCTTCTTTTTAATTGCTCTATCATGTTCTTTACCTTTTTCTAATGCAGTTTTTTCTGTCTAACCAATATGTATCTTGTTACAAAATCCACAAATAATCTTATACACTAACCTAGCTTTATCATTCTCATAATTATTTTCTATATTACATATCCATTTCTCTAATGATGTACTGTTTTTCCACCCTATTTTAATATTATTAGGTAATTTTTCCTTTATCAATTCTTTATATACTTTATCAGAATATGGAATTGAAATCCATTTATTATTTATAGTTAGTTTGTGATTATTATAATAACTACTATCTTCGTTTTTATTTTAAAAAAAATTACATATATTTTTCTTTTTATATCCCATACTAATATAATCATTTTCAACCTCCAACTTTTGACTTCAACGCTACATACTTATCTAAAATTAACCTATCATTTTCCTCTTTAAACCCTTCATTGCTGCCATTTTTTGAGACCATGGTTGATATGAATTTGGATCTATTATATCTCTTTTATCTTTCTCTTTAATATAATGTCTTATAACAATCTTACCTGTCACATCCTTCCTCATAAAAATATCTAAATATTTTAACCCTTCCTCTCCATTTTCTATCGTAAATGTAATACCATATTCATTATTATTCATTTTATTATATGCATTATTGATACTTCTACTATTACCTATTATAAATATATCATCAACATTCTATGATAGTGTATAATTTCTTTCATTTTTATATATTTATCAATTGCATTTCCTTCAATATAATCAATCATAATAGATGATAAACACTACTAATGGAACATCCCATAAGCCATCCTTTATTTACCTTCCAAAATTCATTTTTATATTTAAAGTACAATGTTTCACTTATTAACAATAAAGCTTCATTAATAATATATATCCATTCCTTTGACTATAAAACACCACTAATGGAACATCCCATAACTCATTCTTTAGTTACTTTCCAAAATTCATTTTTATATTTAAAGTACAATGTTTCACTTATTAACAATAAAGCTTCATTAATAATATATATCCATTCCTTTGTCTATAAAACACCACTAATGGAACATCCCATAACCCATCCTTTAGTTACTTTCCAAAATTCATTTTTATATTTAAAGTACAATGTTTCACTTATTAACAATAAAGCTTCATTAATAATATATTTCCATTCCTTTGATATACCACCATAATTCTTTATTCTTTCCATAACTACTTTTATACTTTCCTCTCTAGGTATATTTTGAAACATCTTTTCAATATCAAATGATAAAATATTTTCATTCCTATTTAATTTCACATTCTGTAGTTTATTAATAAATTCCTCCGACCTTTTAATGCAGTATTTCTCAAAAACTACACTATTAATAATACTATGATACACAAGCCTTTCAGCACATAATTTTTAAAATCTAATATTGCTCTTACTGGCATATTATCTTTTTGTGTTTTAACTTTTCCAGACATAGTAGGATGTTCAATCACCGTAGGATATAAACGTCTATAATCTTTTTCATTAATTAACTGTTTTACTTTCATATTAGTCAAAAGTATTTTATATTTTGTTTTAATTTCATTATTTGGATTCTTACTCATTTTTAAATAAATTGTGAAAAAAACATTCAAGTAATTAAATATGTAAAGAAGTATAATGAGAGGATATGTTATGAATCTTTGTATACACAAGAGAATTTTGAAAAATGTATGAATATAGTTAAAGGTCCTGTAAAGTTGGTTGGAAAATGGGTGTTATTAGATAGCTGGAAAATTTAATTTAAGTACAATTATAGGTAAATTATAATGTATATATTTATATCGATGATTATCATTCTAATTATGTTGGGTTTAAATTATTGAATATAGTTATAATATATAAGAAAGAGAAAATTAGGAAATTTATAAATAACATTAAAGTATAAATATATGATTGTATAATGTAAATACATGATTATAATTTATAAGTAAATATTATGTATAATTATTTAAATATGTAATGAATAGGAAATAGAATATTTCTTTTACTTTTAATATTGTAATGTAAAATGAAGCCTGTAGATGGAGTTGCTGTAAAATAGAAAGAATTATAATATAACTTTAAGTGTATTTACTTCTTGATAAGGCACACAATATAGGGGCGAAATCTGGGTTGATGAGGTTTATTCAAAATAATATTATAAAAGTTGTCTTAATAAATAATTTTTTTAATTATATATATATATTGTACCAGTCAACCACTTATTCCATTAATATGAGCATGCACACAAATAGAACATGAAAAGAAATATGGTGACATGCCACAATAAGGAGAAATTTAAATATTATTACAGATACAGAAGATACTTATAAAAAGATTGATTCTTACATATCTTTGGGGGGTGACTCTAAACCAACCCCTCGTGCCACTCCCAGAAGAAAAATTAATTCTTTTTTTGAGATATACAAGTTCAAATATTATTGGGCATATATGCAGGTAAATAATTATTCAAACAAAAATAAGTACAAGTATTCTCATGATAAATACAAATTTAATACCCAGTAAGATGATTTCCCATTTGCTAGCTCAGTGTACTCTATTCTCAGTTAAAAGAATGGGGATCAAAAAACTCACACAATTAATTAATAATATAATTAGAGAAAGTAAATGACAAAGAGAAAAAATATATATGGCAGTAGTCATTTTAGAATTATAATATAAATCTTTTATTAACCCATTATCCCATACCATTTATAATATGAATACAAAATTAACATTTCCAGGTTGATTAAATATACAAACGATTATAACACATGACATAAATCATTTTAATAAAACAAAACTATAATTATAAAGAAATACTTGTCAAAGCAATCATTAAACTAAATAAAGGAAATTTTCTTTTTTATAAAGAAAAATGGATTAAATAAATATTACATGAGATAGTGATCTGTGGATTATAAACTGACACACGTGCATTAAGCAAACAAGAAAAATTAATGTTATATAAAAGTTGTGTTTGTGTACTTATGTACATAAGACATATATTTATGGAATGTGTATTAAATTTAATATAAAATAAACACAAAACAATAATGTACCCGATAAAGTCTCTAAGCTTCACCCTTCTATGAGTTTTGAGTGGGAGATACATCTACTGCAGCAAGGGCTGGACTTGATTGTGGTACAAGTTCATACAATTGATCATCATTACTTTGGTGTTTGAATCTTGGCATTTACATTATGTTGGGATCACAGGAGCAGAGCTGGGTGGACATGCTGAAGTGGGCTTCTACACCAGAATTATTCTACATACAGGAAAGTGCATGATTTGCATATTTAGGCTGGACAACGGATATTATACACTACATAAACAGTTTTTTCTTGTTTTACGAATTCTACATTAATTACTGTTTTCAGTGGCATGTTGTAATTGAACTTCCTTTGACATTAACAGAGTATATGGTGGAATAATCATCTGCTCATCATCATTTAGCTTTCCATGTTGGCTAGATAACTGATGCTACTCAACAGCACTTAAATGTCTGATGTTTAAACTGTTGACTAATGGTTATTTGAATGACTGAATGAATTAGTGTCTGTTGGTTTAGAATGACTGGATGAATTTTTAATTAGATTAAATCCCTCGGATTAGGTTGAATCAGAATCATCATGCTTGTTCAAATGTTACACAACTTTGTGTGTTTCCATTAACAACATTATCTTAACCATAGATTAGACTTAGGCTCCTAATAAGATTTACCTTTGAAGAACAAAAATAAACTGCCCTCTCACAACTTCAGAACAGATATATCTCTATCTTCAATACCCCCTCAATTCAGGTATTTCCTCCAAGAAAGAAAAATCAATTAATTAATTCTTTTTTTGGTTTTACTAATTAGTTTAGGCGATTCATGAAACATTCCAATGCAATCACCTAAGTGCTTTTAAGAATTTTATTTCCAATTATTTTTTTATCTCCAATCAGATCACAATATTACTAATGAAAATTTTAATGAATGGTAACACATTTTTCCTTTTCTAGTAATTACATTATACAATCGAAGTTTAAAAAATATATATTTCATTTAAAATAGACATTCCTCTCTCTCCCAGAATTATCGCAACTTTAATAAATTTATTTTTCTCCAGTTGAAATTATTTTAGAATGGACAGGAAATCATAATGCATTTCGGCTTTTTTAATATTTAAGACAATGACCCCCCCTCTCTTGCTCAAATACAATTGAAGAGAAAAACAACCATTAAAACTTCGATTTTGAAATGATTTTTTAACTTATTTTTAAATAGTAATATTTAAAATTTTCCTTTTTACATTGGTTGTAAACGTTCAAAAAAAAAATACATAATCACAATGTGTTAAATAAACACCTTTTTTTTTAACAAACAAAAAAATGTAAAATTATAAACACATTTTGGCTTTTCTTTTTCTTTTAAAAAAAATCAAAATTACAAATACATATTTTTAAGCATTTAAATATTGGTTTTAATCATATATATGTGTGTGTTTATATTATAGCCACAGTTCTCTTTCTTAATTTATAACAAGTTTGATTATATAATTAGTGTATCCTCCTCCCCAAAAATGGCTTTTTATGTATTTTTGGCCATTAATTTATCTGACATTATCTTCTGCTTGGCCATATCATACATGCCTGGCACAATACCCCCCTCTAACATGAGACATTTAAATGCAGTTTATCATTTAATGTCTTTCTCATTAATCATGTTTTCTGAAAACTTAAAATTTTATAACATGTATCTTTAATGAACAGTAGATATGACATCCAAAACCCAGAGGTATGGAACCCCATCTGCCAAATAGTGACACACAAAGCCACAACGGCATTGATCTCCCCAGGCCAGAAACACTACGAAACACAGAATCATGGCATAAAGATCTTTGTCATATCTAGAACTCTGTGACAGCCAGGCAAAGTAAAATGTGAGAGTCAAATGACTACATCTTAAAACAAAAAAGCAGGTATTTTAACCAAGAGCCCTACTGAAATATAAATAAGTAAATGCACCTCTGCTCCTTCTCTAGGGAGACTTACAGGGTATTTTGCATTATTGAAGAATTCGTCCCAGAGGAATTTTCATCTCTGCCATCCACTGCACCCATGCTCATTCCTTAGTAAGGCTTACAGAGTTTTTGCAGTGGAATAGATCCCAGAGGAAATTTTCATCTCCACATACTCTGCCACAGCATCACAGAACATCCAAGCCACACTAAGACCTCCAACTGCTCCTCTGCACTCTCACCATCTCTAATGCCAGGACACAGAAAGCAGACTGATATACATACACAACACTCAGAAAACTGAAGTCCACACATCTGACCCTCAAATGACATGACCAACCAACATATTCTATTTCAGAAAACATTTCATTTCATTTTCTTTTTTTAAATGTATGTATTATTTTACTCAAATGCAGATTTGTCACCCACGTCAAACAATTCTATTCAAGCTCATATTTCACTTACAAATCTTTTTTCTTTTATTTAATAGTCCCTCCTAGTATATATATATATATATATATATATATATATATATATACTAGGATATATATATATATATATATATATATTGTGGCCTGTCTATAGGTGGTACGCCCCTACCCAGAGTTTCCAAGTCCCTTATATTAGGCCCTACTTGGATTCGGGTTAGGTTCTATTAATAAACTTACAATATCCTGACCATTTTCTTTAACTATAATAATTGAATTTAGATAATATTAGTATTTATCCCATGTTACTTTGACATGAGTAAACATTTCTAAAATAAGATACGTTTTAAATATAATCAATATGATACTCGTTTACCTATAAACAGATCACATCCCCTTAACATTAAACAAATACAAAATACTTGTTCAATGGCATAAGAATACCCAGATACTCCTCCTTATTAAGTATCTACATACTCTCATGACTAACAATAATATCTAATATATTATTTTATATTTATAGCTATTAAGTTTTAATTCAATCACTCATTAAATTAATCTGTTATATAATTACAGATAAACTTTGATTCATATTATGTTTAATAATTAAGATTGGCAATAATCACAAGAATAACTTTAAAATAAGGAGATCTCAGGAAAATCATTGATTTATTAATTCTTCATACTACCTATGGAATATCAAGAGGGATTTTACAGATTTCCATGGATAGTGTACAAATTAACAAAGGCTTATAATTTAAATTCATAGTCAAGCTTTATATGTATGTTCTTTAATACTGAATATCAAAATAATATTATTAACTAAACTGTGATTAACACTAATACTTTCACTAATAACTACTGTATTATTTAATTTTATATTAATAAATACACTTTAATAATTGGCAATGTCATCAATGACCTATGTGATCAAGGCAGCATGTAACAAGTAAAAAATCTTTACTAAGAGATTTATACTTATTAAACTGTTAGATTTGCTTTAAAGTGAATTGACTTTTCATTTTAATTTTGACTGTACATTTTAAGTTGTGTGATGTGGTGAAAATGAGCCCAGAAAAGACATGCAGCAATTGGAATTTGATAAAACTTTTAAAACAATAATTTTAATCATATTCATTACAAATGATAATAAACATTTCCATTAAAATCAAATTTAAAATAACATAACAAAATAATACATATATATTATAATAATAATAACAACAGAAAATTAATCTTTGGAGTATTATTATCAAACAAAACTAATGATTTCCCATTATATGTTGAGATATTTATCCCTATGTATGTGAACTATATATCACATATTCAGTTTATTAAACAATTTTTTTTTCCATTCATGGTTAGTTAGTTTAACCTCTACATAATAGTAGTACTTGATGATTAAGTAACAATACAAAAAATAAATGAGAACATAGGGTTATAATTCTGGAGGTTGGTAAGCAACAAAATTACTACTTTTATCTTTCACATAAGAACAAAATCATTGTTTTTTAGTTTATCCATTTGTACATGTATATATAACCTGCTCTTTGGAGTATGTATATATCATTTTATATACCCTTTCATACTAAAATATCGAGTATATTTGTTTATTTAAAGGATTCTTAATCTTTAAACTTAACCGAATTATTAAATAACTAGTAATATAACAACACTTGAATTAATTCCTTATTAAATTAGTTTTCTCTTCCCCTCCCCTATTATACTAACAAATCATAGATTAAAAATATAAATACCGACATTAGAAAGAAGTTCTCTTTTAACTCTCAGCTAAAGTATAAGAACAATTTTAAATCTTCTAGTTGTTCCACACTCCATAAACTTATAATGTTTTTATTTTTCCTTTTTTTTTTTTTTTTTTGAAGATTCTGCTTATCCTAAGATTCGCGAGGTATTTGAGTTACTGCAACAATAATTCTTTGTTTTGTTCTTTGTTTATTAATAAAAATTTATTTGTGTCTTGCCTTACTTATTTTAAATGATACATATTTCTCTCTATAATAAAAGACACACTTATGATTTCAATTAAGAATGTGTCGTGTCATGTTTTTGGCTCCAAATAAATAATTCTATCTCACATTGTAATCAAGATTTTATATACATTTAGAATAATAATGAACACTTTTCATTTATTACTAATTTAGTTCCATTGAATTTTAAATATATATACTTAACTGTTTCCAAGAGATTTACTATTCTTTTATCTATGCTTACTGGATATTTACGGTGTTTATTTATTTCCTTTTGTGCATTACTGCAGTTCATTTTCCCTATGGCACAATTATTGTTATTTTTCCATGAATATATTCATTGATTATTCATCTCTGATTATTTTTTTAATACTTATTAATTTTCAAGAGATTATTGGGAATTCCGATTATTGACTTGCCCAGTAGAAAAACGATTAATTTATTCCATTATTTTAACAACAGATCTTATAATTATCCATGTATATTGATATAGAGTTGTAAATCATAAGGTTTTAGGAATTTTTAATCCAACTTTGTTTTTTTTTTTTAAAAAAAAATATCACCAAGAAAAAAAACTTAGTTACTTATACTTTACAATCAAGAAGCTCTCTTTTTTACCCCCCTCTCTTGAATTTCATATTCCAAGATTGTTTGAAACTCTTTGATTGGCTAATATTTTCCCACTTTTTTCTAAGAAACAATTATTTATTTTGAAAGTTTTTGGTTTATCATTTTAAAATGACAATTTATCATTTTTTAAAAATAATATATTGAAATATAATATTCTTTAGAAATTAAATAAAGATAAAATTTACTATTTTAATTCTAAATCAGTATTTTGGTAAAATTAAACTTTATTTATTTACTTTTAAATATAGTAAGATTTGAAGATAAATAATTTCTATGTTTAAAATCAAATGTGCAGCTCACAATAATTATTAGTCCCTACTACGCATTATGTTTACAAAATTACAATTTAAACTTCACTGGATTTAAATTCTAAATAATATTAATTGTTCATCATCTGCATATATATGACTCTATGGTTATTATCTATGTGTATTTTGAGTTAAGATCATTTATAAATTTCCATTAGCTAAATTCGAGTTCAAACCCTACGATATAATATTTCATTATTGTTTTCTTTTAATAAGTAAATATTATTGGACCTGTAAAATTTAAAATTATACACCAAAATCCTATTTTAGAATAGACTGGGCTAATAAAAAGTGCACAACATCCCCTCCATTCATTTAATTTTAAATTTTATAATGCTTTACCTTTGAAAAAAAATCTTTTATATTGATTTCTACTGCATAGCTTTCTACAATAAATAAATGAACAAAATTCCCTGTATTCTTGAAATTCACTATTAAGTCTATTAATGCCTTTGAACCATTCATAAACTCTAAATATCACACTAACTTTAGTATTAGGTTTATTAATTTGTCCTTAAATTAACAAACTGTAAATATCCCAATAACTAAATTGATAATTTCTATCACACTAATTTTGACAGCTATAATTTTCATATACATATGCTCTGATAGTATAGAAGCTTGACTTCCAGAGTCAATTAAAGCTTCAATTTTTAATTCACTAATATATAAGGTTACTACTGGACATTGATACATGATAGGTGGCTCACCAATGTTAAATGGCTCTAAGTAGTCTATGTCCAGATCTAATGTATTTAAAAGCCACATATTGAAGGCCCTTGCATAGAGGAAGACATAAACAAAGACCTCTCTAGTTTAACATGGTCTTGTCAATAGCTTTACACCCTGTCTTCTTTAAAATAGTGGTAATTCCACTGGTTGAAGGCTTACTATCCTGAATTAATGGTTTATTTCTACCTTGATTAACTATACTTGGATTTCTTGCCTTAGAGTTGCTTTGCAGCTACTGGATAATTTAACTTTTCCTTCAACTGTCTATTTCCTCTTTCTAAACTGCCATCATTCAACTCTAAGGCATCTAGAATCTCACTCACTTTTTCAATAGTATACCTATCTGCAGTGGTGAGAATTTGCTCAATATGGCATGGTAAATTTCGTCGAATCAATCTGACAATTTGCATTTCCGACAATGGAAATGAAGTAAGGGTTTTTAATCTAACAGCTTGGTTGCGGAAAAAGTTTGCATATCCACCTTTGTTAGCATTATACCTTTCTTGCATTATTTGGTATCTAATATAATCCTGCTTGTCAGATCCCCAAAAACTAGACAATATCAAACACTTGAAGTCTCCATATACTATGGGTTTTTCGAATAATGACTGCCACCAGTCTCTTGCAGCACCATACAAATGGTTATTTGAGATGGCTAATATTTTCCTCTCTGACATAGGACACAAAGAAAACAACTCTTCCAAATTATTTAGGAATTCTGAAGGATTCTCCATATATTCACCTTTAAAGGGTTTTATCTTAATAAATCTTATAGCTATAGAATTACTTGCACTTATTCCTCTGTCTACTGATTGATCATCTCTATCAGATTCTATTTCTTGAAACCTACTTATTTTTTCATTATGGTTATTAATAATATCTTCTAATTGTTTTACCCTAGTACAATTTTCGTCCATAGTTTTATTTCTTAAAATTTCACTAGAAGTTTTATTTCCTAAGCTTTCTGAGCATTTTAGTCTATCACGATTGCTGACCTTAATTTTGTCAACTCTAATATCATTATCAAGTATTCTATCCTCCAATTTCATTTTACTAAACAAACTATCTATATAATTCTTTTGCTCCTCTCTTAATTGATCAATGTTTATATTACTCATCTCTTTTGAGCTATTATTTTCTTCAATTACTTCTTTATTTATCTCTATTCAATCTATTAATACTTTCTCTAACTTTTTGAACCTTTCTCCCATTTTAGATCGATATCTTTGATCCTCAGTTTTGTTAGATTTTATAACTTGTAAATTTTTCTCTATTCCTATTCCCAACTCTTTTTTAAATTCTAGAGCACTGTTATCCATTTCTTCTTTTGCTTCTGTTCTTAAAAATTCAAACTTGTTTTCTATTAATTCCACTTGATTCTGTATACTTTTAACACCACTATCTACTTGCTCTATCTTCTCATTCAGTTCATCTTTACTAACTGTCCATTGTTTAATAGATTCTTTACCCTGAACTTGAAGAGCTTGAACATTTTTATGAACATATCCTTCTAACTTTTCATCTATTTTTTCTATTACTACATCTATAACATTTTCTTTTGTTGCAAACTTTTCACTTAATTCTCCAATTTTTTTCTCTAAATCTCCCTTTATAAACTTAATGGCTTGTTGATTTTCAACTATACCTTTATTCATAAATTCTAACTTCTCACTCAGCACTTTATTAGTTTCTTGTAGTTCTTCTCTTAAAAATCTATTATCTTCTTTTAAAGATTTACTAGTCTCTTCTAACTTTTTATTTAAAGATTCACTCAAAGATTCATTTAGTTTCATTATCAATACAAATAAATCATCTAAACTTTTCTTCTCTTCCACCACAACAACTTTCTTTTCTTCTATAACTTCACATTGGATATCCTTTCTTATTTCGCTATCTTTCCTATGACTCTCCCTTTCTTTTTCCATCCTTATTTCCACTTCTAACATCTCCTTGAGATCTTGTTCTTGGACAGAACAAATATTTTCTTGTTTTTCTGAATTTTCCATTCCACTCACTTTTGAAAAAAAAAAAAAACTTTTTCACTAAAGTACTCTGCTATTTTTTTCTTTTAAAAATATGACTTAGTTCAACTTCATAAAAATATTTTTTACTAGGCTATTCCAACAATCAACAACTCGCTCAAATAACTTGACAAATCAATTATATTTCATTTTCATAATATCTATTATTAGATACCATAAACCATATTTATAACTATTTATTTACAATAACCTCAAATTCATATAAACAAGTTGCATACTCTGTTTTCTCAACATCATCACCACAACTACCACATGAATTATTCATACATAAACTATATCAATCTATGTATGATTTGCCTACTGATCACATGGTCATATTAGACTAGCCTTTATTTAATATTTTAACAAAATCAAAAAAAAAAAAAAAATTTGATCTAATAATTCAATTAACATGTTAGGCATTTTCTATATAAATCAATCATGATAATCAATGATTAGTTTACTAATCCTGCCACTCGTATGGGCGCCATAAGGGGGTCTATATACTGTGTCCGGTCTATAGGTGGTACGACCCTAAGCAGAGTTTCCAAGTCCCTTATATTAGGCCCTACTTGGATTCAGGTTAGGTTCTACTAATAAACTTACTATATCCCGACCATTTTCTTTAACTATAACAATTGAATTTAGATAAGATTAGTATTTATCCCATGTTACTTTGACATGAGTAAACATTTCTAAAATAAGATACGTTTTAAATATAATCAATATGAGACTCGTTTACCTATAAACAGATCACATCCCCTTAACATTAAACAAATACAAAATACTTGTTCAATGGCATAAGAATACCCAGATACTCCTCCTTATTAAGTATCTACATACTCTCATGACTAACAATAATATCTAATATATTATTTTATATTTATAACTATTAAGTTTTAATTCAATCACTCATTAAATTAATCTGTTATATAATTACAGATAAACTTTGATTCATATTATGTTTAATAATTAAGACTGGCAATAATCACAAGAATAACTTTAAAATAAGGAGATCTCAGGAAAATCATTGATTTATTAATTCTTCATACTACCTATGGAATATCAAGAGGGATTTTACAGATTTCCATGGATAGTGTACAAATTAAGAAAGGCTTATAATTTAAATTCATAGTCAAGCTTTATATGTATGTTCTTCAATACTGAATATTAAAATAATATTATTAACTAAACTGTGATTAACACTAATACTTTCACTAATAACTACTGTATTATTTAATTTTATATTAATAAATACACTTTAATAATTGACAATGTCATCAATGATCTATGGGATCAAGGCAGCATGTAACAAGTAAAAAATCTTTACTAAGAGATTTATGCTTATTAAACGGTTAGATTTGCTTTAAAGTGAATTGACTTGTCATTTTAATTTTGACTGTACATTTTAAGTTGTGTGATGTGGTGAAAATGAGCCCAGAAAAGACATGCAGCAATTGGAATTTGATAAAACTTTTAAAACAATAATTTTAATCATATTCATTACAAATGATAATAAACATTTCCATTAAAATCAAATTTAAAATAACATAACAAAATAATACATATATATTATAATAATAATAACAACAGAAAATTAATCTTTGGAGTATTATTATCAAACAAAACTAATGATTTCCCATTATATGTTGAGATATTTATCCCTATGTATGTGAACTATATATCACATATTCAGTTTATTAAACAATTTTTTTTTCCATTCATGGTTAGTTAGTTTAACCTCTACATAATAGTAGTACTTGATGATTAAGTAACAATACAAAAAATAAATGAGAACATAGGGTTATAATTCTGGAGGTTGGTAAGCAAACAAAATTACTACTTTTATCTTTCACATAAGAACAAAATCATTGTTTTTTAGTTTATCCATTTGTACATGTATATATAACCTGCTCTTTGGAGTATGTATATATCATTTTATATACCCTTTCATACTAAAATATCGAGTATATTTGTTTATTTAAAGGATTCTTAATCTTTAAACTTAACCGAATTATTAAATAACTAGTAATATAACAACACTTGAATTAATTCCTTATTAAATTAGTTTTCTCTTCCCCTCCCCTATTATACTAACAAATCATAGATTAAAAATATAAATACCGACATTAGAAAGAAGTTCTCTTTTAACTCTCAGCTAAAGTATAAGAACAATTTTAAATCTTCTAGTTGTTCCACACTCCATAAACTTATCATAATGTTTTTATTTTTCCTTATTTTTTTTTTTTTTTTGAAGATTCTGCTTATCCTAAGATTCGCGAGGTATTTGAGTTACTGCAACAATAATTCTTTGTTTTGTTCTTTGTTTATTAATAAAAATTTATTTGTGTCTTGCCTTACTTATTTTAAATGATACATATTTCTCTCTATAATAAAAGACACACTTATGATTTCAATTAAGAATGTGTCGTGTCATGTTTTTGGCTCCAAATAAATAATTCTATTTCACATTGTAATCAAGATTTTATATACATCCAGAATAATAATGAACACTTTTCATTTATTACTAATTTAGTTCCATTGCATTTTAAATATATATACTTAACTGTTTCCAAGAGATTTACTATTCTTTTATCTATGCTTACTGGATATTTACAGTGTTTATTTATTTCCTTTTGTGTATTACTGCAGTTCATTTTCCCTATGGCACAATTATTGTTATTTTTCCATGAATATATTCATTGATTATTCATCTCTGATTATTTTTTTAATACTTATTAATTTTCAAGAGATTATTGGGAATTCCGATTATTGACTTGCCCAGTAGAAAAACGATTAATTTATTCCATTATTTTAACAACAGAGCTTATAATTATCCATGTATATTGATATACAGTTGTAAATCATAACGTTTTAGGAATTTTTAATCCAACTTTGTTTTTTTTTTAAAAAAAAAATATCACCAAGAAAAAAAAACTTAGTTACTTATACTTTACGATCAAGAAGCTCTCCTTTTTACCCCCCTCTCTTCAATTTCATATTCCAAGATTGTTTGAAACTCTTTGATTGGCTAATATTTTCCCACTTTTTTCTATGAAACAATTATTTATTTTGAAAGTTTTTGGTTTATCATTTTAAAATGACAATTTATCATTTTTTAAAAATAAAATATTGAAATATAATATTCTTTAGAAATTAAATAAAGATAGAATTTACTATTTTAATTTTAAATCAGTATTTTGGTAAAATTAAACTTTATTTATTTACTTTTAAATATAGTAAGATTTGAAGATAAATAAAATCAAATGCACACCCACAATAATTATTAGTCCCTACTACACATTATGTTTACAAAATTACAATTTAAACTTCACTGATTTTAAATTCTAAATAATATTAATTGTTCATCCATCTGCATATATATATATATCTCTATGGTTATTATCTATGTGTATTTTGAGTTAAGATCATTTATAAATTTCCATTAGCTAAATTCGAGTTCAAACCCTATGATCTAATATTTCATTATTGTCTTCTTTTAATAAGTAAATATTATTGGACCTGTAAAATTTAAAATTATACACCAAAATCCTATTTTAGAATAGACTGGGCTAATAAAAAGTGCACAATATATATATATATATATTAATTACTTTAACTTCAGTCAGGTGGTCCTTTACTTCTACCATCCTCGCTCGGACCAGAGAATCTTAACTCACTTTTATATCTGTGTTGGTGTTTCGGGCAATTATTTTCCGGTTCCTGAATATTGTATTTAATTCTTCCCTTTCTCTTAGAGCTATCTGATGATCTCTGCTCATTATTTCTATCCCAGTTATTCTGATTCCTGCTGTACTGTATAATATCATGAACTTTTCTACGTCCTTTACTGTCAAGGCGCTTAAATCTCTCTAATTTTTGGTTCCATATTGAAACCTAGTGCCATCTATTACTTCCATAAATTCAACCAACCTCTCTAATACTTTCCTTTCAGCACTTATTTGTACTCTTATACTTTTCTTGAACTTAGAAGTGTTCTTCTTTATGTATATGCTAATTTTTATATTTTCTTCTTTCTTGTGAATATTTACATCTTTATTTTCAATTACATCAGTGTCCATACTCTCTAACTTTTCTATTCCATGAGTTTCTTTAGTCAAATCTATCTCTATACTATTACTATTGCCCTGATGGAAGTCCCTACATTTTTTTCTATGCCTTGAAATCTTGTTTCGACCCCAAATGGCATTTCATTATGGAAATCATCGAGCTTTTTAGTTATGTCTCATCTTATTTCTTCCGACCGTCCTTTTATTTCATTTGAAATTTCCTTTTTCTTATCTTTTGTCTTCCTTGACATCTGGCTAAGGTTGAGTCTCATAGTATTGAGAAACCTTTCTATCATTGTCACCGAGTTTTCTTTTTCTCCCATGGGTTTTTCTTGACTTTGCAGCTCCATTGCTGCCTCTATTCCATTTTATTATTTTCAATTGTTTATATATATTTGATATATTATATCACTTTAACTATATTTTATTCAATTACTTATTAAGACTATGGTTTAACACTACTTTTATTCACTCATTTTCTCTTTATTTTTTTTCTTTTCATAAAATTATTCAGTGTCCACCACACCGAGCTTCCCTTATCCCTACCATCATTTATTTCACTCTTCTGTGCTAAAACTCTCTTACTCATTTATTGACTATAAATAATAAACTTAGAGATCACTCTTCAAACAATAATAATAAAAAATATAAAAACTAAGCCAACATTAATTTGTACATGTATTGGAATTGTTTTCAAAACAAAACATAAAAGAAATTAATTGTGAATAGCATTACGATTCTAGCTGTTAAGTGCTGTGTAAAGCAAAATTTCCTATCATGTAATTTCACAATTCTTCATTATTCAATAAAGATTTACTTTTCCCCTTTCTCTTTTTTCTTAAAAAAAATCTTTATTTCCAAAGTCCGACACTTGTTTTTATACAGTACATAGTTTACACTTGTATACAGCAGTCTATTTCTTTCTGCAACATTTTATTTATCTAACTCTATAATTTATTTTTACTATAAACATTTATATATAGCTAAAATAATCTAATCAATAATATTGTAGTGACGAGGGTCGCTTCAAAAATAAAATAAAGTTTAAAGTTCTTATATATTAAGATTCATACTTGCAAACTCTTTTTTCTTTTTTCAAATCTTGTCTCTATAAAAAAAAATCATTCCCAATACTTTTGAGATTTTTCAAGATTTTCTCTTTTCTTTAGTTATGTTTAGTGGCCATGTTTTTTGTATATTCATCACGTTAGATAAGGCCCAATACGTTTGGTGCCATAAATTTGCATCTGTACCGGTCAACCACTTATTCCATTAATATGAGCATGTGCACAAATCAAATATAAAAAGAAATATGGTGACATGCCAGAGTCAGGAGAATTTTAAATATTATTACAGACACAAAAGGTACTTATAAAAAGATTGATTCTTACATATCTTTGGGGGATGACTCTAAACCAACACCTCGTGCCACTCCCAGAAAAAAAATCAATTTTCCTCCTGAAAGGATATGCAAGTTCAAATATTATTGGACATATATGCAGGTAAATAATTATTCAAACAAAAATAATAAACAAAGTATTCTCATGATAAATAAAGATTTAAGACCTGGTAAGATGATATCCCATTTGCTAGCTCAGCATACTTTATTCTCAGTTAAAAGAATGGGGATCGAAAAACTCACACAATTAATTAATAATATAATTAGAGAAAGTAAATGACAAAGTGAATAAAAATATATGGCGGTAGTCACTTTAGAATTATAATATAAATCTTTTATTAACCCATTATCCCATACCAATATGAATACAAAATTAACATTCCCAGATTGATTAAATATACAAACGAATATTACACACGACAAAAATCATTTTAATAAAACAAAACTATAATCATAAAGAAATACTTGTCAAAGCAATCATTAAACTAAATAAATTGTAATAATAAAAAGTCAGATGTCACATGACTTATATATAGCTTGCACTTACAAATATTTAAAATTACGAGCATGCTAATGGCTCTAAACAAGCTTTTTTTTATTTATGATAAATGTTACTACAAGAAAAGACATTAAATAAAGGAAATTTTCTTTTTTAATAAGAAAAATGGGTTAAATAAATATTACATGTGATAGTGATCTGTGGATTATAAACTGACACACGTGCATTAAGCAAACAAACAAAAATTAATAAGTTACACAAAAGTCGTGTTTGTGTATGTATGTATATAAGACATATATTTACAAAATGTGTATTAAATTTACTATAAAATAAACACAAAAACAATAATGTACCTGATAAAGTCTCTAAGCTTCACCCCTCTATGGGTTTTGAGTGGGCTATACATCTACTGCTGCAAAGGCTGGACTTGACTGCGATACACGTTCATAGAATTGATCATCATCACTTTGGTGTTTGAATCTTGAAGTTTACACTCTGTTACAATAGCAGGAGTGGATCTGGACAGACATACTGAAGTGGGCTTCTACCCCAGAATCATTCTATGTACAGGAAAGTGCATGATTTGCATCTTTAGGCTGGACAATGGATATTATTCACTACATAAACAGTTTTTTCTAGTTTTACAAATTCTAAATTAATTACTGGTTTCAATGGCATGTTGCAATTGAACTTCCATAAGCATTAATGGAGTATATGGGGGGAATAATCATCTGCTCATCATCATTTAGCTTTCCAGGTTGGCAATAGTTAATTGACAAAATTCATTGACTCGATTAACATAGAAATAATTTTCCAAAATTGAATGTGTTCTATCAGAGGTTCACCCATATTCTTCTTCAAATCTGATTTTCAAGAATTGGTGTATATTCTACTGATATGACTAATGACTTCCACCTCCAGTTGCCTTTCCTAGGAAAACATCCAGACCACCTTCTTTATTATTCATCATATTGTTGTTTTGTTCCTGTCCTTTTATGAATCATTCATACATCACTTTTTGACTGTCCTTGACTTTTGTCTCCTCCATATTTTCTTCTCCTTACTTGGCTAACATCTGATCCATTTTATCCACTTGTGACCCATCCTCATCATTTTGATTGGGGTTATTATATTTTTTCCCACTCTTTGAATCTTGCTTTTATTTCCATTAATATTTCACTTCTCACATCATCTATGTTTATGCAATACCATAGTCTGGTTAGAGATCCCCTTTTTTACATTCTGTAGGAATTCTTTCATCATTACCATTATGTCTTCATCTTCCATTCTTGGTTCATTTAGACAATTATCAATACTCTGCTTTTCAGGCTATTTTTTCCAGCATTTCTATGTTTGCAAGATTCCCTGTTCCATTACTCAAAGATTGTTCCATTTTTTGTGGAAACTTGTCAACATTAATTGGTATTATTAAAATAATTTAAATTTCTTATATTCCTTTGCAGTAAACCATGCATTATGCTCAACCCCTTCCTATTTGCTTTTTGTTTCTACAATTTCTTACTTTATTCGAGCCACATTTCCCTTATTTTCACACATATTTCAGTTCACTATTACTCACATGAGAAAAAAAATTATCTTATTATTTTTATATATTTTTTTAATGTGCCTTATTTCAGCTATATGTTCACAATCCTAAGTGAATAAAATAATATTTATGATTTCTATTTTAGTACCTCCTACTTCTGAAGATCTACACCTATATTAATTTTTGTCCACTAACTAAAACTTATTTCCTCAGAATCTCTCAACTAAATGTTGAAGTCAAACGTTATTTACAACCACATTGTTTGCTTTAACATTTTTGTAAGCAAAAATCTTTAATATAGATTTTCATTAGTTTTCATTTGCGCTATGTGTATATTTCTTTTTCACTACCCATTTGTAGTTTTAGTTCATGCCTTTTATGCTTAGCACCATTTTCTGTACTGGTCTGAATCCTTTTACTCTGGTCTTATTTATTTATGACCTTCATATACACCGAGCATGAAGTGATGTATGTAATTAAAGAAAAGGCCAATAATAATCCACTCAAAAATATTGTTGGGTAAATATAAGAAATATTTCAAAATAGAATTATTAGAGGAAGAAGTTTCACCCTATGTTAGGGTAATCAAACCCCTACTCTTTAAACTATCTCACTATTGTCCAGTATCTAAACATTGGTCACTTTTTTTGTTTTGCACACCTTTGAAAGTACCGAAATGCTAAGATACAGCTTTTATGCACCATCCTCGATAAAAAACTTAATATTGATTCCTCTTTTTTCTTTCCTGAGAGAGTGTGCAAATATAGTTGACCACTATCATATATCTTTATTTTACTAATAGATTTGGACATAAGAATGAAATTGATCTAACTCCCCAATAAAGCCATCTCAATAACTAGCTCATTATATTGTTAATTTTATCTTATCTCAGGTTAAAAAGTGGTTTGATTCTCTGATTCTCCAACTACAATAACTATATACTAAAAATATGTAATTACCAAATAAATAAATCATGCGTTAAACAATTTAAATATGAAATATAGTATCATTTACTTTTGCCATTTCCCTCTATCACACACACACACACACACATATATATATACTATTTTTTTACAGAATGGAAGTGGAAGATTTTATGTGCATTCTTTCTGTTATATAGATTTCCTATTCCCAATATTATGGTCTTTAGTTTATGTAATGTGATATACATTTACCAAGCTGAAGATTTATTTACAGAAAAAACTCATATAAAAAAATAATTGAGCATTGTTAAAAGAGAAGTTTGGATATGTGTATAGGTAATGTCAATAATGTTTATTCAAACCATTTTTTTAAAAAATATATATACATTTTTCTTTTAAAATGATTGCATAATGGGTGTGGTCTATACTCTCCTTCCCACTTTAAAAGTAACAAAATAATAAATCACATATATGTGACAAATATATTCAAAAGAAAATAATTCGAGGTTTACAATCATGTCTTAACATTTATTCCTTTGGTTTGTACATCTTAATATTATGAGCACATCAATAATCTCATGCTCAAATTATATATATATTTTATATGACAACATCAATGTATTTTAATTTGGATGCATAGTAATGATGAATAAAGAATATGTACATAAGACACTCAACATGTGTCACATAGTGATATAAAGGATTAAGACATAAAAGGATCTTGCACATGATGGATCTAGGTTGGACATACATGAAAGTACCACCTAATATTATACATATTCTAAAATATTAAATAAAAAGACTAATAATTATAATATGCAAATATGCCCAAAATAATTTATTTATAGAAATATAAAATTGATATTATAAAATATACACTTATCTTAGCTTCTGAATTCTTTTCAGGTTTGACTTCTAAGTGGAACATATAACCATTCAACAGTGTGGATAAAACTTCCTTTTACCAAAACACACATTACAAAGTTTTCCTTCAATCAGTATATGATGGCTTCTAAATCATTTCTGGGAATCAGGATTGAATGGGCGGGTTTACTGCTGCTGAAAGTCTACTTCAAAATTATTCAGTAAGCTCAAAAAATATTAATGCCATCTCAATATGGTATGATATAATTTCCAAGTGCATTATTTGCCATGGTATACATGACCACATAAAACCAGCTTTACATAGAATCACATTCAAATTGTAAATTACAAATTGTTAGTCAATCACAGCTTTAGGTTTCCTAATATGTTCTTCCTAGATTGAAAGATGAGTCATTGATAATTTAAAAGCTCTGCAAAACTTTTGCTTCATGGATAGCAATGGCTTCATTTACTTGGCAGTTCATGGCTGCAGTTATGGCAAAAATGGTTATTCTTTTTTTTTGTTTTTTTGATTTACCAAAATTTCTTTAACAGTAACATCGTGTATAAAATATTAAATTTCAAATATCATTTCATCTTTCTTTTGCTATCTAATAGTGATAGCAGGAACAAAATATAATAATGAACAATCTCTTAGAAAACTTAGCAAAAACAAAAAGTCAAATCACTTAGATAAGCAAGCACAAACTGACCTCTCTACATGTGGTAAGCAGCTCACATGGTCTTCCCATCAGCCTAATTTCAATACCTCCACTGGTTAGCTATTGCATCAGCCAACAACTTATTAATTATATTTTAAATACATTATTTTTTAAGTTTTATATTTTAAAGTACATTTTTTCTCATTTTGGAAATTATAGAGTTTTCATCTGTGGGAAATTAGACCACCCATTATACCCTCATTCTCTAGATAAAACAATGTTTTTTGATTTTATTTTTACAGACAAAAAAAACAATTTCTCTTACAAAAATATTTTTCCTTTTCCCTTTTAAAGCAAATTACAATGTCTAAAAAGTTAACATAGATTAAGTTTGATTAATTAAGACCAACAACTACAATGGATAGAAACATTTAAATTCTTCCTATATAATTTTTTTTTTAGAATTGAACAAAAAAATATACATACACTCATTAAACACATATTGAAACATTGACAATTAATAACATAATATAAATACAAAATAAAATGTTTCAACATATTGTAACAGTCAGAAACATGTGAATCATTAACATAGTGCAGAATCCGACCACCACACAGAATGGCACCACCATCTAGATAGCAAAGCCATCTGTAGTACCGAGTTCTAACATAGTTTATCGGTTCCACAATACAATCTATGAAACAATGCACCTGATGCCACATTAGCAAACATTTCTTTAGGCATGGTAATCATGGAGATGCAAGAGAATCATGAATTTTATTTTGAGTTAGCCAATCAGAACATTAATCTTAAACATTTATCTTTACAGAATCAAGGAAATATAATATGGAATGGGTAACGAATAAATAAATAAAGAAGTAATGGCAGATGTACAATTTGACACTATTGAAACATTTTTAATAATAAATCATTTACTAATAATATTTGGTAATATTTAAAATTGAGTAACGGAATTTTCCGATACTGTTAGATATCAAAGAAATACATTTATTTACTTAGAAACATTTATGCAAAATCATTTTACCAATGATACTTTATATTTAAGATTTCAGTAGCGGTATTTTCCAATACTGTTATGTTTACAAAGAGAAATACATTTATTTGATGACATAATGTAGCTACCTAAAATTCTCAAGAAAGTATTTCCAAGGCATGTCTTTAGGGATTTATATTTTTGCAATACAAGAGTCTAAAGTAAGATTTATAATAGTAGCGGCAGACATATATTTATTTAATTAAAGATATTTACTAATAACTAGGGAGAAACATTTATTTGAGAGTGAATTATGTCACTAATGCAAGGACTGAGTTATACATAGAATAATAAAGTTAATAAAAGAAACACATGGTGCGTTTAGAAAGGCGATAGGAAGTGGCAGTATATTGAAACTGCAAAGCCATGAATGAGTTTATAACAATGACAGACTGGCATTTTCCATAGGTCTAAAGAAATAAGGTATCACATAAGCATAACCAGAGGCAAGTGGTTCATGCCACATTTTCCTACTGGCTGCATGACTTTCGTCAAGCCCTATGGGAGCATTTATTATGTCTGCTTCTGTAGGACGACTGGTTTTAATTTCAACCGTATAGAATCCAGAATATTCAAGGCTTGTAATGGGTCAACACATCTCTAAAATGTAACACATGTATAATGTACAGATGATTCTGTTAAGATTTAAGTATATTTTATAACTCGGCCCTACAATATCCACATTTAATAAAGAACATTTGCAACTCTTAAAGAAATGCAATTTTATAAAATTATTAATTAAAATTTAATAAAATATAAACAATATGTAAACTGGGCTTTTATTATAACAAATATGTCAGCAATTTGTTAAGCAGTAGACCCATACATTACAATAAATGGAGCATTGAATGTGTGTCGATTTATACAAAAATATTAAATAACTTATGGAGGTAAATATTCATGAAGATTTGACACGCATTCACTGTTTCAAGCAATCATAGATTTATACTTAGAAAATTATGAGCATGTGATAATTATATAATAAAATGTAGATTTTAGAAATACATACCCAAGAAAGATAGAGTTAGGCAGACTAGTTTGTTAAAAAAAATTACATAATATTAATTATTAAATTTATAGTTTTACAAATGAGAATTTACAGTTATAAAAAGATGAATGAGCTATAGCAGGATATTAGTAGAATATTCTAGAGAATTTGGATACAGGTACCTGTTTTATGAGAAGTTTTCCGATTCAGTGAACAGTAGCAAATTGTTCATGATTCCAGCATTAGCGTTTTTTTCCAGTGTTTAGGAGATTTAGTTATTTGAATAGTAGCAACAGTTTTCTAATTGTCCGGGACAGCAGATCTTCTTTGGTTGATTTTATGGAGGGTGTAGGTTCTCGGCAGTCTTTGGTGCTTTCTACTCACGCATACTATGGCATGTAAAACAATATATATCTTTGGAGACTCTCAACTGCTGGAGAACAAAGCTAAAGTTCAACTGAAAGTTTCTAGAAAGTCTACAATAACCTCTTTTCTTAGATCTTATCTTTTACATTTTTGTTATAGTTTACTTTTGGATTCCACTTAATCTGCCCTGAGAATAATCAATGCATTTTGTTAAGTTTAATTATAGAGAAAGCTGCCTTTATATTGTTTATATTTACATTTTACATTTACATTTTATAATTACATTTTGGGGAATTTTTATTTAATTAATGTATTATCTCTCACTGACTGTTGCTTTTAAAATTTTAAATACAAAAGGAAACATATGATTAATTTTACTTTTAATTAAATATTACAATCTATTTCTAAAATTATTACTAAATGAAATTTAAACAAAGCAATAAATAATGGATTTTACAATTCAAAATAAATGGTTAAAATTATATATTTTTATATAACTAAAAGAAGAAATCTAAATTACATTATTTATCTTTATTTATTGCCTTAAATTTGAGATCAAAATGTGTGCATGTTTATGGTGAATTCTACATATATCTATACATTTTTAATATTGCTACACACACAATTCAATACCAAAAAGTTTAAATTTGGGTAGGATAGAGTGGTGAGTGAGAGACGATAGAAAAATAGGTAAAACTTAAGATTCGAATACAAATCTTACTGTTTCATTTCCCCTTACTTCCCGTGAAGAATTAAGGAAGAACAAAGAATGCAGGGAAAGTAAAAAATTTTGCTACATCACATAATTTAAATACAAAAAAATTTTTTTTTTTTTTACAGATATATAGAAATATAGGAAGCAGAGATTCCATAATGCAACAAATATTTTATATACCCGGATCTAGAATTTATAGTTTAATTTAAAATGGCCTAATTTGGCCATGTCTGTTTAGAAATCATATGGTAATATTATTTAAACTGATTATATGAAAAAAAAAATCTTAGCATAATATTAGTTAATATAATATATATAAAAAAATTATTAAGAGTAATAGTAATTAAAACAATATATATATATATATATTGTTTTAATTATATTTATATATATATATATATATATATATATAAATTTCTATCTAAAGCCCTATTTGACTAATGTAGGTTCCATTCTACTAAATTCATTATATCAAATTCGTTTTACTAATTTTATATACATGTAATGGCTGTCCTAACAGGCTAAAATATTTTATAACTCTGGGGTCAGGTGGATAATATCTATCTCTCGTCGTCAATGACTGCAGCCTTGGGTTTTCTCATTTTTGCCTTTTATCAGGTGGTTCTTTAGCACAATGGTTAAAATCCAATGTAGTAAGAAATTCAATCATTTCTTCTATGTCTTTTATTAGACTGCCTGCCATTAATTGTTGGTTGGTTAATGGCAAGCTATGCTGGATGGTCCCTATGATGTGTGAATCAAAAAAGTGAACATTTTAAGGGATTTAAACTAGTTCACTTGGCGGAGGAAAAACTGTGTGCGCATCTCATGGGGTATCATTCCATATTTTTCCTGCCAGAGCGTATTGTAGATACCACTTTGACACTCATTGCTCCATTAATGCTTCATTAATGCATCTTTGTATTTTTATATCATTTTAGGTTTCTATTTTACCATATTCCACCAGTCCTTGGCAGATCCCTGTAGATAGTAACTGGCCATCACTATCTGCTCATCTGGTCCTGTCTTATGAAATTGGAAGATCTTTTGTAAGCTCTCTAAGTGGGCTTGGGGTTTTTTTCCTATCTCCCCTCTAACGATTTTGATGTGGATTATCTTTGCTAAGTAGCTTTAGTGCCCAATGTCCATTTTCATCTCTTCTTTCATGCTGACTTCCTTCTCCAGTTCTTGTGGGCCTTCATCAGTTGGAATGAAGTCTCTTTGCTCATCATACTTTTTTATATTTAATACACTACCTGTTTGCTCTTCTATTATCATAGGTTCATCAGATCTTTCTAACTTTCTTTCATTCAGCATGTCATTAAACTTTTCTTCCTTTTTACTAATTTGGGATATTCCAAAATGTTTCTTTATTACTTCTAACTCTCTCCACATAGCCTCTTTAAATTCCTGATATTCCCTCACTCTTATCTTTTCTTCTTCCTGTCTTTTTTTTTTTGATTCTTCATCTCTTCTTTTTCTCATTTCCTCCTCATACATTTTCCTCATTTCTTCCATATTCTGTCTGAGTATTTCCTCAATGAACTTTAAATTAAAGTCCATCAATCCTCTTCCCTTTGCTCTGGTGTCGACTCCAAAGCTTCAGATAAATCTACTTGCTCTATAATAATATTTTCTGCTTCCATTTTCTTAATATTATTTATTTATTTTTCTTTATTACTAGCATTAGACTATTCCCCACTGGTATCTTGGTCTTATCACACTCTTTCACTGCCCTCACCTACTCTACATTGCCCTATCTATATATTGCTGTGTTCAACATATATATTATAATGAACTACTGCTAATGCATATAATAAACCACTGCATCTTTATATATAAAATAGAACTTTAATAAATATTTACTGTTAACATGTATAGCAAGCCACTGCTGTCTATGATATATATATATTTTATTAAAACACCATATATATATATATATATATATATATATATATATATATATATATATAATGGTGTTTTAATAAAATATTTACTGCCACTTGCTTTCTCATTTAGCGACTGAGTACTTTTTTTACATATATATATAAACATTTCAGTAGATCCGAGTATTTTCATTCCTTCTTAAATTATGCACACATCCCTGCTTTCCTTAAATTTGTTATTATGCCTGCCATGCTTTCATTCACTCAACCCACATTATTTCACTCAATTTATTACTTTTTATTATTTTTATCAAAACAAACTCATATATATAGAACAATTAGCTAACTCGGGTAACAAACACTAAAAGAAAATTTACATGCATTATAAATCTGCTCAGGTATATGGAAACACATTTAAGAGAAGAAGAAGAACCTATTTTGGAACAGTTGGTATGGCAGGGTATAAATAGAAAAGAAAAAGAAAAAAGGGGTGGTGGTATAGGTGTTATATCAAAAAAATATTTAAATATTGTTAAATGTCAAGAACACTTGTGGTTTGAAATAAGGTTGGGTAGACAAGAATGGATGGTGGCTATAGTTTATATAGCTAACGGAGATAGTCAAATTATATTGGAGTGGAATAGTAACATATACGAATGTTTAGTTAAGGATATACAAAGTTTTAAAGAAAAGGGGAAGAGAATAATGGTTATAGGGGATATGAATGGACATATTGAAGAAATTGATGATGTAGATAATAACAATGGACAGCTTTTGAAGAATTTTTGTCAGAAAGTGAATTTGAGTATTGGAAATTTATTAAATATTTATGAGGGACAATACACATGGTCCAGAAATAATATATTTCACACAATAGATTATGTATTGGTAGAGAAAGAGGGAATAAATAAAATACGGAAAATTAAGGTATTTGATAATGAAGAAAAAGTATGCACTAGTGATCATAATTTCATTGTAATTGAAATGGTTAGTAATGTGATGGAGAATAGAAATAAAAGTAGAAATAATAGTGAAAGATGTGGATGGAGAGTAAATGATAAGAATAAGTTGGAAGAATATAAAATACAAGTTGAAGAAATAATGGAAGAGTGGGTTGGGGATGAGTATAAGGATTGGTGTAAGGAAGTAGAAAAAGTTGAAAATAGGGTTTTAGGTGAGAATATTAAAAAGAATAAAAGTAATAAAATATTAAAATTAGTAAAAGTGTAAAAGAAAGGAAAGAAGCATGTAGAGAATATAAGTGTGCTATTAAGAATAAGGAAAGTGAAAAAGATATTAATGCTAAATGGGAAAAGTACTTAGAAAAGAAGAAGTTGGCTAAAATAGATATTTATAGAGAGAGAATGAAATTGAATAGTAAATTGTTGGAGGATATTAATAAAAGTGGAAGAGATGGAAGTAAAAAATTTTGGAATTATATTAAAAGGAGTAACTGAAACACAGGCTTGTTATATACCTGTGGCTATATATATGTAATATACGGTATATGAGCACAGACTTTCACACCACCCACCTCTCTCCACTCTATCTAATAACACTGATACACCTAAACACATATATGCTGAAAAGATAAATAATCACCAATATACGTATTTCATGCTAAACCAGCAATCATCAGTTGGTCCAGACTATCATCTTTACACACATATATAGTATAAGTGCTCAGATATATATTAAGATAGACTATCCTCATAGTTTAATGGACAGGCTTCAATCCACTCCACACTCCAACTCTTCAACCGTCCATCCAATTGAAAATCTGATGATGGAATGCTCAAAAGCCACCCTGAGGCCGAGATTATTGTCACACCCATGTTGACCTAAGGTCAATCTGAACCCCACATGTACAGGACATAATCCATTTAATACATATGCAAGGATGGGCAGATATCTCTATAATGTAATAACTGAAACACAGGCTTGTTATATACCTGTGGCTATATATATGTAATATACGGTATATGAGCACAGACTTTCACACCACCTACCTCTCTCCACTCTATCTAATAACACTGATACACCTAAACACATATATGCTGAAAAGATAAATAATCACCAATATAAGTATTTCATGCTAAACCAGCAATCATCAGTTGGTCCAAACTATCATCTTTACACACATATATAGTATAAGTGCTCAGATATATATTAAGATAGACTATCCTCATAGTTTAATGGACAGGCTTCAATCCACTCCGCACTCCAACTCTTCAACCGTCCATCCAATTCAAAATCTGATGATGGAATGCTCAAAGGCCACCCTGAGGCCGAGATTATTGTCACACCCATGTTGACCTAAGGTCAATCTGAACACCACATGTACAGGACATAATCCATTTAATACATATGCAAGGATGGGCAGATAGCTCTATAATGTAATAACTGAAACACAGGCTTGTTATATACCTGTGGCTATATATATGTAATATACAGTATATGAGCACAGACTTTCACACCATCCACCTCTCTCCACTCTATCTAATAACACTGATACACCTAAACACATATATGCTGAAAAGATAAATAATCACCAATATACGTATTTCATGCTAAACCAGCAATCATCAGTTGGTCCAGACTATCATCTTTACACACATATATAGTATAAGTGCTCAGATATATATTAAGATAGACTATCCTCATAGTTTAATGGACAGGCTTCAATCCACTCCACACTCCAACTCTTCAACCGTCCATCCAATTGAAAATCTGATGATGGAATGCTCAAAGGCCACCCTGAGGCCGAGATTATTGTCACACCCATGTTGACCTAAGGTCAATCTGAACCCCACATGTACAGGACATAATCCATTTAATACATATGCAAGGATGGGCAGATATCTCTATAATGTAATAACTGAAACACAGGCTTGTTATATACCTGTGGCTATATATATGTAATATACGGTATATGAGCACAGACTTTCACACCACCCACCTCTCTCCACTCTATCTAATAACGCTGATACACCTAAACACATATATGCTGAAAAGATAAATAATCACCAATATACGTATTTCATGCTAAACCAGCAATCATCAGTTGGTGTGAAAGTCTGTGCTCATATACCGTATATTACATATATATAGCCACAGGTATATAACAAGCCTGTGTTTCAGTTATTACATTATAGAGATATCTGCCCATCCTTGCATATGTATTAAATGGATTATGTCCTGTACATGTGGGGTTCAGATTGACCTTAGATCAACATGGGTGTGACAATAATCTCGGCCTCAGGGTGGCCTTTGAGCATTCCATCATCAGATTTTCAATTGGATGGACGGTTGAGAGTTGGAGTGTGGAGTGGATTGAAGCCTGTCCATTAAACTATGAGGATAGTCTATCTTAATATATATCTGAGCACTTATACTATATATGTGTGTAAAGATGATAGTCTGGACCAACTGATGATTGCTGGTTTAGCATGAAATATGTATATTGGTGATTATTTATCTTTTCAGAATATATGTGTTTAGGTGTATCAGTGTTATTAGATAGAGGGGAGAGAGGTGGGTGGTGTGAAAGTCTGTGCTCATATACCGTATATTACATATATATAGCCACAGGTATATAACAAGCCTGTGTTTCAGTTATTACATTATAGAGATATCTGCCCATCCTTGCATATGTATTAAATGGATTATGTCCTGTACATGTGGGGTTCAGATTGACCTTAGGTCAACATGGGTGTGACAATAATCTCGGCCTCAGGGTGGCCTTTGAGCATTCCATCATCAGATTTTCAATTGGATGGACGGTTGAAGAGTTGGAGTGTGGAGTGGATTGAAGCCTGTCCATTAAACTATGAGGATAGTCTATCTTAATATATATCTGAGCACTTATACTATATATGTGTGTAAAGATGATAGTCTGGACCAACTGATGATTGCTGGTTTAGCATGAAATACGTATATTGGTGATTATTTATTTTTTCAGCATATATGTGTTTAGGTGTATCAGTGTTATTAGATAGAGTGGAGAGAGGTGGGTGGTGTGAAAGTCTGTGCTCATATACCGTATATTACATATATATAGCCACAGGTATATAACAAGCCTGTGTTTCAGTTATTACATTATAGAGATATCTGCCCATCCTTGCATATGTATTAAATGGATTATGTCCTGTACATGTGGGGTTCAGATTGACCTTAGGTCAACATGGGTGTGACAATAATCTCGGCCTCAGGGTGGCCTTTGAGCATTCCATCATCAGATTTTCAATTGGATGGACGGTTGAAGAGTTGGAGTGTGGAGTGGATTGAAGCCTGTCCATTAAACTATGAGGATAGTCTATCTTAATATATATCTGAGCACTTATACTATATATGTGTGTAAAGATGATAGTCTGGACCAACTGATGATTGCTGGTTTAGCATGAAATACGTATATTGGTGATTATTTATCTTTTCAGCATATATGTGTTTAGGTGTATCAGTGTTATTAGATAGAGTGGAGAGAGGTGGCTGGTGTGAAAGTCTGTGCTCATATACCGTATATTAAAAGGAGAAATGTAGGGGAGAGAGAGTTAGTATTACTAGATGATGAGGGAACTGAGTGTAGTTCTAGAAAAGATTTAGAGAGAATCTTAAATAGTTATGTAATGAATATAGAAAAGATGTTAAATGTGAATGATAGAATATTAGAAAATATGAAAGAATATAGTAATAGGAATATTAGTTTTTCAGAAAATGAACTAAATGTGGTAGAGAAAAAATTGAAAAGTGGGAAGGCAAGAGGTTTAGATGGATGGGCAGCAGAGATGGTAATGAATTTAGGATATAGGGCAAAAGTAAAGTTATTATCCTGTTTTAATAAAATGGCACAGAATAGAGTTTTCCCAAGTAGTTGGAGTAATACAAGAGTAAGGTTATTATTTAAAGGAAAGGGTAAGGATCATAGAAAGTTGAATAATTATAGACCAATAGCAGTAACATCAGTTTTATATAAAGTTTTCTCGTATATGGTGGCTAGTAAAGTTGTAAAATGGATGGAAGGGAATAATGTAGTGGGTGAAATGCAAGGAGGTTTTAGATTAGATAGGCGTTTAGGAGATAGTTTATTTGTAGTTACACAACTTATGGATATGAGTAGGAATGCAGATAAACAGTTATATATGAGTTTTATAGATATAGAGAAGGCATATGATAGAGTAAATAGAAATAGATTATGGATAAGTTTAGCAAATTTGGGAATGGATGAAGCTTTAATAGATATTATTAAGAAATTATATGAAAATAATTATTATATATATCAATTAGAGAATATAGAATCAATTAAAGTTAAAAATGGTGTGGGACTAAGGCAAGGATGCCCTATGTCATCTATTTTGTTTGTGTTGTATTTGAGTGAAATGGAAAGAGCAATAGAAAGATTAGGAAGAGGGATAGAGATACCGTTAATAGGTAGTAAGGGAGTATATATTTTGTCAGGTCTTTTTTTGCAGATGATATATTTTTGTGTGCAGACAAAAGAGAAGATATGGAAGTTATGTTGAGGACATGTGCAAGGGTGGGTAAAGAGATGGGGATTAAATTTAGTGAAGAAAAATCAAATATAATGATGGTTAATACTGAGGAAAGAGAAGATGTAGAATTTTTATTGGGAGATATTAAGTTAAGTGTGGTCAATAGATATAGTTATTTGGGAATTATTTTAAGTAATCAGAAAAATTATTTGGATGAATGGGAGAAAAAATTGATAAATGAAGCAAAGAAAAGAAAGGGATTGATAAAGAAATTAACAGTATTTTCATATAATAAATATGATGTAGCTAGAATTATATGGAAAGGAGTTGCAGTAGCAGGGTTAACATATGGTAATGATGCATTATATGTTAGTAAAAAGATATTAGATTATTTAGAAAAAACTCAAAGGGAAGTAGGAAGACATGCATTGGATGCAGAAGTATGGACAGCAAGGGAGGCAATTCAAGGAGAAATGGGATGGTCAAGTTTTCATATGAGAGATGAAAAAAGTAAAATGAAAATGTTTGGTAGATTCCAGTTTATGAATAATAAAAGAATAGCTAAAATAGTATTTAATTGGGTTATGAGTAAAAGGCAGGTAACAAGATGGGTGAGAAAGGTAATGCACTATGCAAAAGATTTGGATAAAGAATTTATATCAGTATATTTGTACAAAAGATGGGATGATTGTGTTAAGAGGATTATTGAGTGTTATAGTAGTAAGGAATGGGATAAAAGAATAGATTTATTAATAAAGACTAGGGAGTTGGAGAGATGGAGAAATAGTATGGAGAGTAAAAAGAGTTTAAATATATATAGAAATAAACAGAATATTAGGTGTGAGTTAATATATGATAATAGTAAGGAAAGTAGTTTATTGTTTAAGGCTCGAACGGGATCTTTAGCTACAAAAGAATATACATGTAAATGGAAAAATATGGGTGATTTATTTTGTAAATTATGTAAGGAAGGAATTGAAAATATTAGGCATTTGTTAATTGAATGTAAATGTTTGAAAACAGAAAGGGTACATATAATGAAGTTGTGGAAAAATAAATATGAAAAGAGTGATTATACAGAAAGTGAATTATTGGTTTTTATGCTAGGTTTGGGAAAAGATAAGGGGGATTTAGATATAAAGGTTATAGAGTTGACAAAAATTATGTTGTGGAAATGGGATACAGCAGATTATGGGTAAATTTAGAGTGGGGAATGTAAAAGAAAGTGGCTAACAGGTTTATCTGGGCTTAATTGCTGAGATATTCTTGACTTCGTTTAAGGAGAAGCCATAATACATCACATCACATCACATCCACCCATAGTACTGAGTTTGAACATAGTTTATTGGTTCCACAATACAATCTATGAAACAATGCACCTAATGCCACATTAGTAAACATTTCTTTAAGCATGGTGATCAGGGAGATGCAAGAAAATCAAGAATTTTATTTCAAGTTAGCCAATCAGAACATTAATCTTAAACATTTATCTTTACAGAATCGCAGAAATATAATATGGAATGGGTATCGCATAAATAAATAAAAAAGTAATAGCAGACGTATAGTTTGACATTATTTATTGAAACATTTTAATAATAAATCATTTACTAATAATATTTGGTAATATTTAAAATTGAGTAACGGAATTTTCTGATACTGTTAGATATCAAAGAAATACATTTATTTATTTAGAAACATTTATGTGAAATCTTTTTACCAATAATACCTTATATTTATGATTACAGTAACAGTATTTTTCGATACTGTTATGTTTACAAAGAGAAATACATTTATTTGATGACGTAATCTTGCTACCTAAAATTCTCGAGCAAGTATTTCTAAGGCATGCCTTTAGGGACTTCTACTTTTTAATACAAGAGTCTAAAGTAAAATTTATAATAGTAGCAGCGGACATATATTTATTTAATTAAAGATATTTACTAATAACTAGGGGCAAACATTTATTTGAGAGTGAATTATGTCACTAATGCAGGGACAGAGTTATACATAGAATAATAAAGTTAATAAAAGAAACATGTGGTACATTTAGAAAGGTGATAAGTGGCAATATATTCAAACTGCAAAGCCATGAATTACTTTATAAGAATGATGGGCTATTGTTTGCTGTAGACCCAAAAAGGTAAGGTATCACATAAGCATAAAAGGGGCAAGTAGTTTGTGCCATGATTACCTGCTGGCTGCATGAATTTCGTCAGGCCCTATGGGAGCATTTATTATGTCTGCTTGCGTAAAACAACTGGAGTTAATTTAAACCCTATAGAATCTGGAATATTCAAGGCTTGTAATGGATCATTATGTCTCTAAAACATAACACATGTATAATGTACAAATGATTCTGTTAAGATTTAAATATATTTTATAACTCGGCCCTACATTATCAACATTTAATAAAGAACATTTGCGACTTTCAAAGAAATGCAATTTTATGGAATTATTAATTAAAATTTAATAAAATATAAACAATATGTAAACTGGGTGATTATTATAATGAATATGGCAGCCATTTATTAAGCAGTAGACTTTTGCATTACAATAAATGAAGCATTGAATGCGTGTTAATTTATACGAAAATATTAAATTATGGAGGTAAATATTCATGAAGATTTCACACGCATCCACTGTTTCAAGCAATCATAGATTTATACTTACAAAATTATGAGCATGCGATAATTATATAATAAAATGTAGATTTTAGAAATACGTACCCAAGAAAGATAGAGTTAGGCAGGCTAGATTGTTAAAGAAATTTACATAATATTAATTATTAAATTTATAGTTTTACAAATGAAAATTTACAGTTTATAGTTTATAAGTTATAAAAAGATGAATGAGCTATAGCGGGATATTAGTAGAGTACTCTAGAGAAATTGGATACAAGTACCTGTTTCATGAGAAGTTTTCCGATTCAGTGAACAGTAGGAAATTGTTCATGATTCTAGCATTAGCAGTTCTTTCCAGTGTTTAGGTGATTTAGTTATGTAAATAGCAGCAGCAGTTTTCTAATTGTCTGGGGCAGCAGATCTTATTTGGTTGCTTTTATGGAGGGCATGGGCATTGATTCTCAGCAAACAATCGACCATCTCTCAGGAGAATAGTCGTTGGTGCTTTCTACTCATGCATACTGTTGCACATAAAACAATATATATCATTGGAGACTCTCAACTGCTCGAGAGCAAAAATAAAGTTCAACTGAAAGTTTCTAGAAAGTCTAAAATGGCCTCCTTTCTTAGATCTTATCTTTTACATTTTTGTTATAATTTATTTTTGGATTCCACTTAATCTGCCCTGAGGATAATCTGCATTTTTTTAAGTGTAATTATAGAGAAAGCTGCTTTTCTATTGTTTACATTTACATCTTACATTTACATTTTATAATTACATTTTGAGGAATTTTTCTTTAATTAATCTATTATCTCTCACCGACTGTTGCTTTTAAAATTTCAAATACAAAAAAAAAAACATATGATTAATTTTACTTTTAATTAAATATTACAATCTATTTCTAAAATTATTACTAAATGAAATTTAAACAAAGCAATAAATAATGGATTTTACAATTCAAAATAAATGGATAAATATATATATTTTTATATAACTAAAAGAAGAAATCTAAATGACATTATTTATCTTTATTTATTGCCTTAAATTTGTGATCGAAATGTGTGTATGTTTATGGTGAATTCTACAAATATCTATACATTTTAATATTTCTACACACATAATTCGATACCAAAAAGTTTAAATTTGGGTAGAATAGAGCGGTAAGTGAGAGATGAAAGAAAAAAAGGTGAAACTTAAGATTTGAATATGAATCTTACTGTTTCAATGGAAACAAATGTTATTACAACCTATTGGTTTTCTCATTATTATTTTTTTCTTTTTTTATAAACAATAAAATAATCTTACAAACTCCTAAATAATAACATAACACAATTGTATAGAATTGTTGTTTACATAAAAGCTTATTAATATTTATAACATATCCCCTTGTAGTGTAGGTGTGAATAGGTATATAATATAAAACAACCCCAATTATTTGTGCAACATATATAAATATCTATAATATACATCCAATTACAATCTATTTGATATATATATATATATATATATATATATATCCTATCTATATATTAAACTATTTATATATATATATATATATATATATATAACAGTTTAATATTAGAAGGATTAGCTGTGCTGAATACTCAGCAAGAGCCATTTTGTGTGAGGGCAATATATAAAGTCTGGCCCTATATATTGTAGCCCTTGGATTTGTCCAAGGTTCCATTCTTTAAGTTAGCTATGAAAGAGAAGGATCTATCCAAATTTTCCTCATAATATATGTATATTTTTCTGTAATAAGATAATTTTAGCCAAGACTGAGTTTGAACCCATATTTATAAGGGATTTCATATATTCAACTAGTAAGCAATCTAAAAATTTATTGTTAATGTGTTATTAACCAGAGGATTATTTTATTTTAATTTATGGGTTAAATTGATATTAAGAAACTATTAGAAAAAGCAAGAATTACACATTTGTTGATAGGGAGATATGTGACTGTTGAAAACTATATTAGATAGTGATGATGAGTGGTCATTATTTTATGCTAGGTTATAAATAAATAACTCATGAAAGTAAATAATATAGGTAGAATAGTTGCAATAAATAAAGATTAAGGCATTACAAATCTAAATTTAAAAAAAAGTATATACCTGTAATGTGTGTGTATACATAATTTAATTGTAGAGCTTAATGGTACAATTTACAATTAATAATCATTTCTTACATGTTGTAAAGCAATTTTTAATAAGAAATTAAATCATTTTAATAAGTTAATATTAGCAGATAAATTTAATTTAAAGTCTGAGTTTGAAACAGCTGTAATATATATCTGGTTTCACTATTAAAAAGGAAAAGTAAGATTACTTCTAGTGTGAGTTCAAGTGTTATATTACTCAGTTAATTATCATTCCTTAAAAGACACAAATCTCAACAAGGAATTTAAGTGGACCATAAATTTAGGCCATTATTGATGATGGTCAGTCTGGTCTGTCAAATACCAAAAGTTAATTGGAGATTATAACTGGTAAATTGTAGAGTTAATTGTGTCTGTCTGAAATGGAATATGTGCCTGGTTTGTTTTGAAAAAGCAAAAAGGTTAAAATTAATTGAGAATGGGGGACATGTCAATTAATTATAAAGATAATAAACAGATGGATGCCTCTATAAAAGCTGTGTTAAAAGTAAAAAAAAAGGTTTTTATTTTAAACTGGCTTTTCTGTGACAGTTTTTCTTTCATTGACTTAAAGAAAACTGTCTAATAAAATTTAAAATCGTTTTTATTGAACTTTTTTGTCTCTTCAGAATAATTGGGCTAAATCAAACATTGTCTTAATTAAAAGAAGACAATGTATAGTATGTAAATTTTAAGTGGGCACACACTGGGAACCTTCAAAAGTCAGCTATTCAACAGATGGTAATAAAAATTTAAACCACAGAATTTAAAATTTGAGTTTAATATCAGATATATATATATATATATATATATATATATATATATGATATTTTTACTATTTTTATATATTTGCATATATATATATATATATATATATATATGCAAATAGTAAAAATTAAAACTCAAAAGTTTGATGTATATGTAAGTCAATTTAAATATAAAAAATAAAATTAAAATTGGAAAAGGACAATCAAAAACAGACTGATATTGTGAAAAAGTTAAATGAAGGCTGTTCAACTGAAACCTGCAGAAAATTACAAAGTTTAAAGGTAATCTATCTAGAGTTGGAAATGAGGAACGCATTTGGAAAAATAAAAGCTGTATATATGATAGCAAAGGAACCGAACTCTATCAAAAGTACTTTTTACTACAAGGACTTATATGCTATTATAAATCAGTCAAGGAGGAAAAAGAAAAAAAAGAAGAAATCAGGAATCTGGAAAGACACCTGCTAAAAGACTTATACAAGGATAATTTTTATTATTATTGTTATTATTCACTCTGTGCGTACGACATTTAATATATATATATAATAAACAATTTTTTTTGTAGTGTATCATGTATATCATCTATTTTAAAATTAATTCATGTAATAATTAAAATTGTATTATTTTGGGGGTAGACATTGATTTCAGATGATTTTATATATGTTTATTTAAATGCTTTTGCTATTACAGTCATTTTGGGGGTAGATAAAATCTATATCATGTCTTCTGATATGCCTTATTTAAAATGCATTACAAACAATTTTTTTTGATTAAAAAAAAGAAAACACTTAGAGATATTATTGGTGGTATCAGAAGTTATTGTCAAATACTCGAGACTTATAGATGAATTGCTTGTCTATTGAATTGCATCATCCTCATGTTTATTTTATTTTACAAAAGTGCATGGAAATAGTTTTGGAGATTTTATGCGCATTTCTTATTGCCTATTATTATTGTTATCATAGATTTAAGGCGAGAAAGAAGCTGATTTATGCTTGGAAAATTTATGGGCTAATGTTCCAGTACACCAATTTGCAAGAATATTAAAATTGTGAAAGTTTTACTTGTATAATTTGATGTTTTGACCTGTATGTGTGTGGATAGACAAAGATCTCCACAAACTCAATGAAGTTTAACTCACTAAGATTTATGCTATATTCATAAAGTATTTGAACCCAGTGGAAGAGTTTTCTCACTTGGGTATTCTCTACACCATAAGAAGGTTTCTTATTTTGATGGACAGAGGTGATTGGTATACCTATGTTTTTATATGACTAGCAATAAAAATCCTAGCATATCTCAACCTTAGTGAAAAGGTTCTCTTTTATTTGGGTCACTGCCTGCCTCATATTAATATTTGATATTCCTTATGTGTGTATGAGAGGATAGCCATGATGAGCATTGTTATAAGTATTGGATACCAGGTCACAAACTCAATGCAATGTCAGAATGAATGCAGATAATGTATGTGCTATTGGTGTATTTGAATATTGTTTTTGTAGATTTGATTTAGCATTCGAGCCAAAAATAATTAAGTTAATATATGTTACGGGTTAAATAAAACATACGAATGATTGGGCATGAGCAATGTGTATATAAATTTATTTAATAAATATTTACATGGCCAGCTGAGAACTTCGCTGGAAAGGTAATATTGTTAAAATATTATGTTATAAGAACATGAACATATAGTGCATGCACGATGATGATGTTGGTCTTAATGACAATTTATTTGCAATGACTTAGTCTTACTATTATTAAAATATCTCTGTTGTAAAGATTAGGACAAAAGAATATTTAATCGGGATAATAGGATAAGATCAAGAAATTGGCGAGGGAATATCTACTTTAGATTTGTTAAATAAAATTATTAAATTTAATTAGGGGAGGAATCGATTATGTATTTTCTAAAATATATCAGTAATAAAAAGAGAAAGCATTGTAAACAGGAAGAAACTGGTATTTGCTATATTTAAGGTAAAAAGAAAGTGTAGATATAAGGTAATGTATATGTTTTTGTATTGATATTGAATTATAGTTTGTCAAATAAAATTTTTTATTTGTTTTAAATAAAATTTGCGTGTGTCTCTATGTTTTTGTGGCTTATTATTATCTAGATATTTCCAATCCAATCATACATCGATATATTATTATGAATATTTGAATTATCATGCATGTAACTAATATTTAGTAAAACTATTTAAAAGGTTAATGTCAAATACATAAAATTACCAAATAATTTAATATTGTTGAAATATAAATTGTGAATAGAGATAGTATTGTGTGATAGCGAGTGCAGAGGGTGGGCATAAATTCCTTTCTCCATCTGTTGTATTCAAACCCCTCTAAATGCATTTTATTTTTATATAATTTTGTTATAATTGTGACTATGTTTTATGATGTGTTTATAAAGATTTAATAAGCCTAAAATATTCCGAGCTTTAATGTAAATTGATTTTAAACTGCATTAAAAACAACCGAGATCATCTTGGAGGTGGTCATGAGAGGAGTGTTTATCACCAATAATATGTCACAGCTTATTCGATTTCAACACCTAATTATTCGAAAAACCCTGAGAAGAGATTATAATGAGAGAAAATGAGCTAGTAAAATAAAATAAAAATGTAAATTTTAATGGTTAAATAAATGATAGTGTAATAGACATATAGATGTAAAGATGATGGAGGAGTGGATCAGGAAGCTGGAGATGAATATAGAACTTTATAATTAGAATAAAATTTAATTGTAGCTTTAATCATAGTGAATGGGGAATGTGCTGAGAATAACCTGGAATTCCTAAAGATATTAATATTGTCAATTTTAATGCAATCTCAATGTTCTCTAAATCGATTGTGTATTAACTTATTCATGAAATATTATTACTAAGAGTACTGAATTGAGATTTAACCTGTACATTGTATTAGAGTTGCAATTTGGCGCCATGGAAATTAAGCTTATAGATGTTCTGTATCATCATCTCAGTAGGCCTCAGAAATAGTGTCAGCTGGGGATGATGAAGTATCCATCGATCCATCTTTAAAAGGTTGTAATTGGCATGCAATTTATCCACAAGTGTGTAAATGCCATATAGATTTGTATATAGTATAATAAATCCATAACTGGATGTGCGATCATTTAAATAAAATTCTCATTGGTTAGAGTAAAGTTATAATTAGCTTAAACTATCCAATAATATATATAATATTTGTAAGCTTCCCAATCGTTTAGTTATGTTTGAAATTCAATGTGGATGACCGATCGAGAGATTGCAAAATATGTTTTATATTAATAACATAAGTTTTGATAAAGTTGGCAAAATAAAGAATAACTTTTCTGTTTGTTTGAATTGATTTTATTTGGTTACAATGGGCTTGTAATGTAGTCACACGAAGGAGATTATATTTAATTTATATGTATGGAGTATATTAGTCTATACATTATACTTGAGAAATTATTGTAGTAAATCTATACTTAGAAATTATTTAATCTTTACTTATTATACTAGAAAATATATAATTGATGCATTGCATATTTAATTGATACTTGAGAAAAGCATCTGTCATTAATCTGTAATACACTTAAATAATTTTTAGTTAGAAAATGGCCCAAATCTCAAATATTGATTTATTCGTTTAGTGAAAATCTTCACCTTAAATTTCATTGGTTAGAAATGGCTACAACGTGGTAGCCTATTAAACATCGATCCCCTAGCCCAACACTTATTCATTTAATAAAATCTATTCATTTAGTAAAAATATAACTTTGTGAGAAATCGCAATATAAAATTATTCGTTTACCAGTAACACATTAAAACTCCTTTAAATGATTTTACCAATAAAACTCCTTTAAATGAATTTTCATTGGTTAGAATATATATATATATATATATTATAACGTGATGGCATATTTGATTGCAGTAGTTGAGGCACCAAATATAATGGAACGGCATTCAATCATCCCAGTTGATGCATCAAATATAACAGAATCTATTATATTTAATGCTTGGAAATCATTAACTCAATGCTTCACAGTTAGGTTCTCCAGATATAACGGAATGGATTATATTTAAAGTCTAAGTTTGTCTTGTTAAATATAATGGGATGATTAAATTCCCTAGGAAGAGGATATGCATTTCACTACAATCGGTCTTTGGGTCTTCAGGTAGAATGCTAGAAATGAATCGATGAAATACTAAGTCCATGATTATATCTATCTTTATTATGCTAGCTCAATAATTTTTAAATAAGTTTTAATTTAATTTAGACTAGTTCATCCATCTCTCATCCCTCTTTCAGTCATCATTATGCCATGATATTCAAACTCATGGAGAATTTGCAATTAGCTCTTTTCAGGGATAATTCAAAACAAGTTATTATTTAATATGCCTTTATATAAGCATTAACTAATAATTGATATTCATATAATGTTTATAATACTAATATATATAATATAATTTAATAATGATTAGACAAAGAGATCCAGTTAATAACTCAGTATTTAATAAACAATAAAAAATATAATGTAAAAGATAAATAAAATATTAATAAATAAATAAGAATGAATTTTACCATAATAAAATATTAATAAATAATATTCCTATTTAATACGCAATGATAAAAATATGTGTTATGATAAACTATAATTAAAGAATATAATTTAAATTAACAGATATATAAAACAATATCTAGATTCAAAAATTAATCATTTATATAATATTAATTTATTTACAATCTTTATTCCATTATTTTATAATTATTAATATATAAGTACTATTTACAATTATACAACTTATATATTATATGCATTTATAATAAATCAAATACATATAATGTTTATTCTATTATATAATATATATAATAAACTTATTTTAAATACCTGTTAAATAGTGACCATTTTTGTAACCATCTGATTTTTGATGAGTTATGTTAAGCTTTCAATTTATGTATAATATTAAACATAAATATTTCTATTAAGATATAATGATGTGATGCCAAATTTGAAATAATAATAATAATAATAATAATAATAGTAATAATAATAATAATAATAATAATAATAATAATAATAATAATAATAATAATAATAATAATAATAATAATAATAATAATAATAATAATAATAATAAACATATTAAAATAATATAAGCATTATTATAATATATATATATATATATATAATAAATAAATAATAAAGAAAACTTATTTTCCAGAGTTGAGAATAGATATTTAAGTCTATAGTTCATAATCCTAATGAAGATCTTTTACGAAGTATATTAATCAATTGGAATAATGATGATTTATTTATTTTTAATTGATAATCTGTTAATAATATCCAATGACTTGATTGATATAATATAAAGTAAATATTCTTCGAAAGATGATGTTCTTAATCTCCATTTTTGTATTATCATTAGACGTTCTTTTCAATTAATTTTTTCAAAATATTTCAAAATACCATGTAAGTTGGTTTTGAATCCTTTATGATACAAAGCTGTTCTATTCAAAGCACATTGTATTATTCTTTATATATATAATGATTTTAAATATATATATATTGTAACGATATATAAATATGTCGTTACATTAATTTAAAATAAAAACATAAAAGTTCGCAAATAAAAGGAAAAAACTAAACGCTAAAATTAAAATGTTTGTTAAACATATATATATATTCGCACAGATGCTAAACTTTAAAAATATTTTTTTCATAAACAAAAAAAAAAAAGTATTTGAACGTATTTTTTTTAATAAAAAAATACAAGATTAAAATATAAAAATATTTTAATAAAAAAATAACGTAAGTTAAAATAAAAACAGGTATTAATTAATTCCTGTAATCTGTAAATGGAAATGATTGTTTATTAATTATCTAAAAGCTGTTTAATTAAAAAGTCAGATGAAATATTAGATAAGAGAAGAAAGAGATTTTAGCTTGACCAATGGAAGCAAATAAAGGCCCGGACCATAACGAAAAATCAGAACAGTGACGTTTTTGTTCATGGAATCCATAGGAGGACTGTAAAAAGAAAAAATATTGAGTTCCAGTCAGTTTTTTTCAACTTGATTTTGGTGAGTCGAGTGACAAGACGCACTTGCCTTCCTCACTCATTTATTTTAAAAATGCAAAGACTGTGATACCAGAACAGAACCAGCTAATTTTACCTCCAAAATATCAGACCGGCCTTCCAGGAAAGTCTCCGTGGGAATTGCCAATGGGAACATGGTCTCTTCTACCATAAGCTATATGAAATGAACAATTATTGAAATCAATTAAGAGCTTTCGTCAAGTTGTACAAATTAATAAACAAGCCAACTTAAATGTTAAAACGGACTCTTATCTGACTTTTGTAAGTTTTTAAATCAAATTAATAATGTTTAATTTTATATGTTTTCTGATTGATAAAAATCATTTCCATTTTTTTTTTTCTTATTGTATAAATTATTTGTTGTTTAAATTTTAAATGAGGGAATTTAAGGTTGGGTATAGACGTTGCATAGATTCGTTAGTGGTTGATAATGTTGTGGTTTTCACATTCGATTAGAATATATGCCAACGATATCACTGCAAGCATCTTACGATGAATGCTAATGGGATTTGTATATTCCCTATGCAAGTGACGTTTATCAATGACTTTGTATTTTGATTGGTTGTGTTTAATTTGGAATGTTTTTGACCGTGGAATCTGTGCAGCTGATCTGTACTCAACATTTTAAAACAAATTTTATAAAATGCATTTGTGCGAATGTATCTAAATGTTAAATTTAAGTCGGGCGTGAATGGCTATATAGTTTGTAAAGTTATATTAAGGGAGGGTAATCTTAGGTTATTCATTTCGTAGTTGAATTGGTTCAATGGATTGGATATATTTGTGTAATTGTAGATGTAGTATGAGGTCCGCTATGGGTAGGATTATAGATATACGCCGCACACCCTCTGTTTACCTATTGATGGGTTTGTAAGTTGGCAGAAGACCGCAGTCCGTTCCTGTGGAGTTTTTTGTTTATTGTTCTAATTTCCAACAGATGTCACATTCCTGTTGGTGGAGAGTCAGTGTCTTCTCTGGTTCTGCTTACTGTTCAGAGGTGCTTTCCTGACAGTGTGGTGTTTTGTGTTGTCGTATCATGCTACATTGAATACATGAATGTATAAGATAGATTGGCGCCAGTTGATTGTGAAATTTGTTGCCTAGGGTTAAATCAGGGAAGAATATTTTCTTTTCAAATGCAGATCTATGTAGTCTATTCATACTTGACTATTTAAATAAAATATTAAACTCATTGAAACTTAGTTAAATGTAAAATTAAAAGTTAATATAAAAATCTAAAATGTTAAACTTATTCCTCAAAATTTAAATGTTATTTTATATGTGCGTAAATAAATATTTTTATGTGTTAATTTCTGGCAGTGGCTTTTATTTATTGATATTTAAGATATAAATTAAGATATAGATTTTTATCTCTGCATCTCCGCTGAGCTAGTGACTTGGGCTAACGATCGGAATATTTAAATAAAGTGGAATCTTAACAGCGCGTATCTGCCTACTTTATAAATTTTTCTAGGCTCAAATGCCTAGATGGCGCCCTGGTAGTTGCAGATATGGTTTTTGCGATTAGATTCGATCTCCACTTTCATTTCGATCGTTATAATATATATATATATTTAGAATAACAAAGTTTTAATACAACATAGTTTCCAAAACTCAAATAAATGTTCTTTTCTTTTTATATTGCTATTCCTTTTAAGATTTAATAGAAAATTTAAATATTTTCCTTATAGATTTTTTAATCCATAGATTATCTTAATTAGGAAAAGTTAATATTTAAATTCCAAACGTTGAACAGTAATATTGATAAAAGAAAAAGTTATTTAAAGAGAAATGATTTTCTTTTTCTTCTCTTTAATAACAAGAGAACCAATAAATCTCTTTGTGTTTTGTTACAAGTTCATGCTTAATTCAAATATTAATTGTTCAATATATATTAAGATTTAATAATAATAATAATAATAATAATAATAATAATATATATATATATATATTGTATGTATATGACTCATTTCAAACACACAGATATATTATTTAATTAATTAAAAAAAAATTTCTTTTATATATATGAGGATTTATATATGTGTATTTATTATTATAAATTTATAGATAGTTAATGAATAAACCATTATGTAGAGGGTAATAATATTTGGTAATGATTTATTATATATATTTTTATTAAATAAAGTGTCATATTATTTAACGTTGGTTTTATTAAAATAGAGTAGATCAGAAAAGTGTAAAATAAGATGATGGAGATTACTAGATTAGGAGATAAAAAAAATGTACACGTGAGAAAGAATGAATACATCTGTACAAACACAAAGATGCTTTTACACCTATTTCTGATGTCTATAGATTCCAGGTTTGTTGTTGTCTGTGTCTTAAGATTATTTTTACAAAAGAGGTGCTTTGATGTAGATAATGATAGCGATCAATTTTAAGTCTTTATTGATTGTGACCGACGTCAAACTTGTGAAGCTTTGATTTTTTTTTTAAGATAAGGTTTCCAGGTGTTTTTTTTTCTTTGGTTGAAGTTCGCGATATAAATGATTGAGACAATTTTTTAAGCAGTTAGTCATTAATTTTTTAGAGAGATGAGTTAGTCATTAATTTTTTTTTAGAGAGATGATCAGTTGGTCATTAACTTTTTTTAGAGAGATGATCACTTAGTCATTAATTTTTTAGAGAGATGATCACTCAGTCATTAATTTTTTTTTAGAGAGATGATCACTCAGATTATTATTATTAAAGTGAGATGTAACTCAGTGATTATTATTTTGAGACTCAACTCAGTGGGAGAAAAGTAAGCGATTTGATTTTTTTTATTCACTCTTTAAAAATTGAGAAAAGAAATGAAGTAAAATACTCTGGTATAAAGTCAATATAGACGAAGATGTGTGTCTATATAAACAATTTCCAGCAATATTAAAGAAGAGAGGAAAACATTGGAACAAGATTGAATTTAATAGAAGTTATTAACCATTATATAAATATGAAATTAACATATTTGGCTATGCATAATACTATGCCTCTGCATTGCTAAACCATTTTTTTCTGCTTCCTGGTTAATACAGAATGAGTTAAAATCGCTGATCTGTCTATGAAGTCATGTATCAAGTAATAACCAACAAAATGATAGAGTTTGAAGCCAACCACACAAGCTATATGGAATGCTTTGTTTCTAGTTCCTGGCTTATTAAAAGCTCATTACCTTCGAATGAATGGAGAAGAGGAAATAGGAGGAAAAGAAATTTTATAAAAGCCATGTAGAACCAAGTTTGAAGCCATGAATCAAATTTTTGTTAGTTTACCTCAATCATCTAAAGTGTCAACAGCAATTATTTTTTTAAAAGGAGAGAGACAAGCAAATCCACCGGTACCTACTTATTCAAAAGTACTTATAATATTTTTTTTTAAATGGTAGAAGGAAACCAATCAACAATGAATAATAATAGAATTGAAGAAATAATCAAGTCAATTATTCAGCATTATCTTAAAAGTATCTGCAATAACTTTCTTTTTTTTTTTTTGTTGTTGAGCAAAGAAAAGCAGTCTGAAAATTCAAACTCAGGACATTAATAAGAAGTAAAAAGTAAACGGGTAAATATGAACTTTCTTTAACCGATTTTATTCTTGCTTATTAAAAGTAAACCTTGATTTACAGGTCAAAGCAATTTTCTTTTTTGATACAGAAACATTAAAGACTTGTTTATCTATAGTTATTTGCAATATCTCACAACATAGCACAAACATAGTTTAAATCTTTAAACTTAAATTTTTCATTGTCTTTTATTATTATTTTTTTATATTATATATATATTGTAATGTTGAAATGTTTTTTTTTTAATTGTTCATCAGTTATGATAATGAGCAACCTATAGATATATGCATTTATAATGTTGTTTTTTTATTTTGTCTTGTTGCATATTAAAAAATTAATATCATGTATTTTATTTTCTTTTGCTAAAAGGTTGCAAAAATATTTTATATATGTAATTTATGGGTATACATTTTAAACATATATGTTAACATTACCGAATGCGTGCATGTGTAACTGCTTATCCAAACACATCAAAGAATAGGTTATATATGATTAGTTTAAAATGGTAAATTGAAAAGTAGGGCATTACATTTGAATGGAAGTGAAATAACATATACAAGTTACACCTGAAATTTATTTTATGATATGATAAGTAAGAAAAGTCTTAAATAGGCATTTATAGAATATGTATTTTTTTTTTCTAATATTGATTTAAGTCAGTTTATTTTGAGATATCAAGAAAAAATGACAAACCTATATGTTAGATTTATTTGCTTATACTTATATAAATTTTTATATTAATTTTTGTATTGAATTAATATGGTAAAAAGCCATTTATTTAATTGTTGATTTGACTTTAAAGAAGGAAGGAAAGAGTAGTAGTGTTAATAAAATATAATTATATATCTTAATTGGTTTCCGAGTTATTATTAAGCATATTGTGTTTTTTTTTCTTGTCTTAATTCTGTCATTTTAATTCATCATCATTGCTCGCAGTTATTAAGTATTACCATTCGTATATATTGAGCAATCACTTGAAAATATTAAGCGTCCGCAAAATAATAGGTAAACTGGAATGTTGATATTTAAGTATTTAAGGATTATGCTTGAGAGTAACCAAATTTTGATAATTATAGTTCAACAATAGAAAGCTAAAATTGTGTTGTGTCTATGAGTTTAGATCATCCTCATCAAAGATGGATATCATGTTATTGGTTAAAAATGTTTCAAATAATACTATATAAAAGTTATGATCGCCATCAATCATCATTAATAAATTATAATCATTAAATTTAATATTTAGCGTAATGAATATATTTTAGTAAATAGGGGTTTATAGAAAATTGAATATTATGCAAAGAGATTCATGATGATCAATCATCACTACTAGTATTATTAAATCCCAGTATGAAATAGGATAATTTTAATAGATGCCTATAAGTTTATAAAGATGAATTTGTTGTTGTGAGTTTATTAATAAGCCATGGCTGGTATTATCATCACTATTATAATCATTATTATGATATCACTATTATTATCATTATTATTATGATATTATTATCATCATCATCATTATTACCTTTATTGTGATAAATAATCTAGTTAAATGGCCATCAATATCAATAATGGTCTTCACATGCTTGTTTGGAAGCCATTAATAGGATTATACATGTCTGTTCATCAATATACGTTAATGAGCTAGCAATGTCTATAAGAATCTTTGATCTATAGTATAAACTTTGGTAATATTGGGATCTTGTAATTTTATCAATATAGATAAAATGTAAGAATGTCATTTTTTTTTCATTAGTCATCCAAGTCATGTGTAATAAAAATGTACTGAATGAGTTTGAACTCAAGTACACTATAAACAGATACTTATCTAGATTGAAAACAATCTAGTGGCGCTCATGGGAAAACACATGTACTTAGCTAAACTGAATAAAGAGTGATATCATCCCTTTCCAACTTCATAATATTAGTTTTATAGAATATATATATTTTTTTATAAGTTGTCATGAATAGCACCAGTGTGTGCATATGACCATGAATGGTCTTATATATTTGGAAAGAAGAATAGGAAGGATTCTTTGTTAGAAGAACCTAGTATTGGAGATAAGCATAAGGCACTGCAGGAATTTCACAGTGGGTACTTTTATTCAGTTGCTATATTTAATATTATTTTTATTTGATGGCAATGGCCAGTATGTTTTATTGTTCAAATGACTGCCCCAATATATAAATAAATACCAAGAATCTTTAATGCTGATATTTTCAAGTGGCACAGTGATTCTATAATTTCTTTATCTATGCTATGATGAATTAATATAGTTACAAATGGTACAGATTGGATAGGCATATATCTAATAATTAATAATATCCCCTATCTAAATATTTATTATGGTTACAAATGTGACATATTAAAATAGTTACAAATTATAGTTACAAATGGCATGCCAAATAGGGATTGAAATATGCCACACACCTGAGAGAGGTGTATTTCTAATATATAATCTAAATAATTTCAAATTTTATATATATATTAATTTGAAATTGTTACAATATATATATATATATATATTTTGCGGGTTCCAGATTGTATCAATAAGCGAGATGATACGTGCAAACTTCCTCCTATTTGGAAAGATTTCTTTAAAAAACATTCTTAAATTTAACATTTTTGCTATTGGTGGGATTTTTAATGTTTTATTCAAACCAGTGATTGTAGCGCCTCTACAACCGTCTTTCTACCTTTTTATAACTCTGTGGATGGCTTGTGTGATCAAGTCGAAACGTCAGTAAATTGAATATATATATATATATATATATATAATCATTTATTTCTTTACTTCAAATCTGGCATTTTATTCAAAAGCTTGACATTAATGTATGTATTGTTTAAAGTTCATATATATATATATATATATATATATATATATATATATATATTCAAATAGGTTTTATATTTATAAATTATTTCATTAGAGATATAAGTATATTTGGTTAATAATAATAACTGGAAAAAGTTACTATTATATTTCGCCTTCCATTAGGAAATTAAAATTTTAATTTAAGTTAAAATTTTAAACACTTACAAATATTTTAGTATGTTATTATAATTTATTTACATTTATACTTGGATTTTACGAAAGGTTGAATATTTTTTTAACTGTTTTATCTTTCCTTATACTTGGGCTATAATATTCTTTTGATAATAATCAAAATTAATTAAGGGCTTTGATGGTTAAAATTTTAAAAAAAATAATAAATAAATAAAATAATGTGTTTCCTTCTTGGACAACACAAATATATTTACTAGCCTTATTCCTGCTTCTTTAAGACTTATGGATTTGAAAAGGACTAAGTAAATACTAGAGTATCCATTTATTAATATGAATTGACTCTATTGTTTTTACTTATTTCAAGGCATTAAAAAATACCCTCACCAAAGCTAATGTTCTTAACTATATTTCTCTTTACATTGTTCACTATTATTATTTTTTTTATACAACCATATGATTTATACTGCCCAATACTTATCTTGATATTCACGTTATTTCTTAATATAACATTATAAACAGCCAAAATAAGGTTTTAAAATTCGTGAATTATGCGTACCACGAATCTCTCTTTTTTGGTTAATGCAAAATGCATTTGCATCTGTCTTTTTAATGATAGTATAAGATTCTTCGTATGTGTTGTAGAATTTGTGACATTTATTCTCCAATGATTTACTAGGATGGAAAGTCTTTATCAATACTCTATCTCCAACTTTAAATTCATAATTACATTTTTTATTCTGATTTCTATTACTTGCCATTTTAACAAGTTGTTTATGAGCTTGTAAAATGTCATTTTCTCCATCTATTTTGGGTTAATAAATAATGGGTTTATATTTTTTTTAAAATAATATAAGTATAATTTGATGAAAATGTAGTCGTATGGGTGAGAATATTTCTCCAAGACTAGTAAGTATTCTTCTTATACATACTTATATACATATACATTTATAATTGTATATCTATACTTTATAGATTTATAAATTATGTTGGCATTTTATTATCTTATCATATTAACCATTTGGTGTACTTCCTATTCTAGATCAAGTAACCAAAGATTAAATTTCATTAAACAAGTGTATACATGTTTAATATAATTTTTCTATATCTAGTTCCTACATCAATGTTTATGTCATCAAAATTTCTATATATACATTTTTTCTTTAACAAACTATAATGGGTTCAATCATTACTCATTGTCAATTTTCATTTTTAAATGATCACAATCCTTGAAAGTCCTTCTGTAATAATGCTTATCTTCATTAAGCACTATAATTCATGTGTTTAATGAATGTAAATGGACCTTCATAAGTATTACACAACTTATGGAATGTATGACATTTTTGAATTTCTGAAATACTAATTTGAGAAGTTAATAATTCATTCTCTTTATTAACTCTACACATATTTAAATTTAATTCTTCTAAACCAATATTAATAAAATAATTTTCTGTTTTAGGCATTATATAATACTGAAAATTTAATATATTATTAGAATCAATTATTTGTTGAAGATCTTTTTTAATAAATTCAAAATGATTCCAACTAAGACTCTGTTCTTTACTATTATCATAGGTATCTATATTAGTTTTAAGAGAATTATCCTTTATGTCAAACAATACCTGATGTGAAAAAATAGATTTTGGGTTAAGGTCATTTATCTTATTAAGATCTTCAACAACAATTTCCAAATCATTCACTACTTCATTTTCTATTTTTTTATCATCTTGAGTTCTATATCTCATCTCTGTTTGTTGCATCTCCATGACGTGTGTGTTTTGGAAACTCTTTACTTCATTCATTTCCACAATTCTTTCTGAATCTAATGGATTTAAATTAACCATTACAAAAATGTTGTGGTGATTCTTTATATCTTTACTCTGTTGTGTAATATCAAAGTGGTTTTGATAATATTCCTCTGTAGTAATCAACTGAACTAATAATGATTTACTCTGGGTATCATCATTACATTCAAAGTAAGTTTGAAGTTCTTGTTGTTGATTGTTCATTTTAATCTGCATTGTATCATTCATGATAGTTTTAATGGAATTTATTTGTGGAGCTGATATTGTCTCCTCTAAAATAAGGTTAAAAGAATAATTTTCTATTCTATCATTGGGAATCTGAGATATCCAACCAGTAGAAAATTCAGTGTCAAGTGAAGTTTCAGCATTAAAAGAATGTTTATTACCTTTATTGGATTCATAAATAAAACCATGCAAATATTTTTGTAAGATAATAGCTTGTTTTTGATTACGTGAATTACGAATAGCAATTCTATCATCTGTTTCATACATAAAAGACCAATTTCCAATAGCTAAACATGTTGAATCAATTAAAGATAAAATAGATTGACTAGGAGTATCAGGTTTAACTTGATTACATGCATTCTGTAACTCTTTTAAACATAATTCCAGACCTTTACTCTCATAAAGATTACCACTAGTATACATAGTAGCAAATTTTCCATCCAGAATAATTTCAAACTATCCATTATTATTTTTATAAAACTTTAAAATTGTATATTTATTCCAAATATAAAAATAATTTTGAGTACAAACAATGTACCAATCACGCCAATGATAAGGTTTACCAGGTAAAAATTCTTTTCCATCTCCTATTGTAATTTCTTTATCTTCATTTTTGTTATCATACAGATCACTTTTAATTTCATTTTTTGAACTAGTACTATTATTATCTAATTTTTTATTCATATCATCCATAGTTTTATTCATACTACTAAAGTTACTGTCCATTTTACTCATCAACATTTGTAACATTTGCATAAAAACTATGCTACTATCTACAACCTTTGTTGTATTAACATTAAGTAATTGGTTCATCTCAATTTTAGTTGATTGATTTAAATCTTTATCATAACACGTGATCTAAACTCTGTGTTTGTTGAGGGTATTCAATTATGGTTGCAAAAACCCCAGGTGCTTGTACTAATGATGAATGTTCTATAATATTAATATCATCACATAGTTCACTTTGCAAATCATCTTGCATTTGATTAGAGCATTCAATATCTTTGTTTGAAAACATTTTCCCACTTCGAAGCATAACAAATTTTAACTTAATTAAAATTTTACTCAAGTGTATATATATTTTTATAACTATAAAATATTATATCGTAAAGTTCTTTACCACTTCATGCTCTTTATATATACTTATGATATTCTAATGATATATGTATATATTTTTTAAAATGCCTATATTTATATAAAAACTTTATTCCTCTTAACTCTTATTTAAAACACAATCTAATAATTAGTTATTTAAATATTGATCTCTCTAAATCATATTATATATATATATATATATATATAATATGATTTAGAGAGATATATATATATATATATATATAATCATTTTTAATAATATTTTAATCTTGCCATTATAAACACCATATGAATCTTCATAACAACATACTTAAACAAGGCAAAACTCTCTCCATACAGTAGTGCCACCCTGTGCTCAACAGAGTAATCAATGGATGCCAGAAGGCTTGTGCATAAAATCCCTATCTAATGCCTCATGTGATGCTTAGTGGTTTAACAACATACTTGTTACTATGAATAATCAATTAATCTATCCATGCCTTTTTCACTATATGTAACAATATAGAATCACTGATTCAAAGCCCCAGTTAATATGCTAAATATGTAATAGTATATAATTTATACCTGTGATGAACTTAAATGTTCAATGCCTAAAACATTGCACACCAAATATAACGGGATGGCATATTTGATAGCCCTAGTTGAGGCACCAAATATAATGGAACAGCATTCAATCATCCCAATTGATGCATCAAATATAACAGAATCGATTATATTTAATGCTTGGAAATCATTAACTTAATGCTTCACAGTTAGGTTCACCAGATATAACAGAATGGATTATATTTAACGTCTAAGTTGGTCTTGTTAAATATAATGGGATGATTAAATTCCCTAGAAAGAGGATATGCATTTCACTACAATCAGACTTTGGGTCTTCAGATAGAATGCTAGAAATGAATCGATGAAATACTAAGTCCATGATTATATCTATCTTTATTATGCTAGCTCAATAATTTTTAAATAAGTTTTAATATAATTTAGACTAGTTCATCCATCTCTCATCCCTCTTTCAGTCACCATTACACCACGATATTGAAACTCATGGATAATTTGCAATTAGCTCTTTTCAGGGATAATTCAAAACAAGTTATTATTTAATATGCCTTTATATAAGCATTAACTAATAATTGATATTCATATAATGTTTATAATCATAATCATCATCATCAACCATTATCAATCCACTGCAGGATGGAGGTCTCTCCAAGTTTAATCCATCTTCTCTGATCTTTAGCTTCTCTTCTCCACAACACCCCTGCACATTTTCTTATTTCATCCATCCATCTCACATGTGGTCTCTTTCTGGGTCTTTTACAATCTCTTGGAATCCAGTTTACAATTTCAATTGTCCATCTATTATCATCTCTTCTAGCAATATGTCCAGCCCAACTCCATTTCAATCTTTTAATTTTTTCAATAAGGTCAGTAACACCTGTTTGTTGTCTTACCCATACATTGTGTTTTCGATCTCTTCTTGTTACTCCCAACATACATCTCTCCATACTCCTTTGAGTGGTCTGAAGTCTCTGTATTGCTCTTCTATTAAGTGTCCAAGTCTCAGATGTTTATAATACTAATATATATATATATATAATTTAATAATGATTAGACAAAGAGATCCAGTTAATAACTCAATATTTAATAAACAATAAAAAATATAATCTACAAGATAAATAAAATATTAATAAATAAATAAGAATGAATTCTACCATAATAAAATATTAATAAATAATATTCCTATTTAATACGCAATGATAAAATTCTGTGTTATGATAAACTATAATTAAAGAATATAATTTAAATTAACATATATATAAAACAATATCTAGATTCAAAAAATAATCATTTATATAATAGTAATTTATTTACAATCTTTATTCTTTTATTTTATAATTATTAATATATAAGTACTAAGTACAATTGTACAACTTATATATTATATGCATTTATAATAAATCAAATACATATAATGTTTATTATATTATATAATAAACTTATTTTAAATATCTGTTAAATAGTGACCATTTTTGTATCCTTCATCTAATTTTTGATGAGTTATGTCAAGCTTTCAATTCATGAATAATATTAAACATAAATCTTCCTATTAAGATATAATAATGTGATGACAAATTTGAAATAAATAAATAAATAATAATAATAATAATAATAATAATAATAATAATAATAATAATAATAATAATAATAATAATAATAATAATAATAATAATAATAATAATAATAATAATAATAATAATAATAATAATAATAATAATAATAATAATAATAATAGCGCACGTAAAAAGTCAACAAAAACTAATACAAAAGGATAAAATTTTAAATAGAACATAATTCACCAAGAAGGAAGAAAGGAAACACACACACACAAGGAAGTTTTTTCAAAAAGGTAAAAAAAAAATACTTTTATTATATAAAACTAAGTTAGAACAAAAAAGCAAGCATGGCGTCAGGAGGAAAATTTTTTACATTATCTAACGTAAGAGAAATTAGCACAAATTCAAACAATGCAGGAAATGCTAAATCGTATGCAAATGTAATAAAAACAAATCTATCTTTCAAAAAAAAAATATAGAATCAACACAAACTACAAGATTCAGAAGAACTAACAAAAATGACATTGACGATTTAACCCAAGGCAATGAAAATTATAATGAACCGGAATTCCAAACGTGGACTAAAGAAGATTTGATAGAGATCAATCAAAAGTTCAATGAAACCATACCTAAAAAATTATTAAAACATTTAATAAATTCTTTTCGAATAAATCTGTAGTATTAGCAGTTACTGACAAAAATTTAACTTTATATAAATTCCCAAGGGATCTTTTATATGAAGAAATAGATGAGAAAAAAATGTGGCATGCTATACAAACAATCGGAGACCACCCAAATTCTAGATATATAGCGGTTGATTTCTTTAACGAAAAGCAATGTGCAGAGTTTCAAGAAAAAATTAAAGTATTACAAAATTATGCTCTTATTATAGTAGATAAAAATTTACAAAATTACTACACAGGAACATTGAAAAATACTTACTTCAGCTATAATATGCAAGATTTTACAAAATTAATACGGCCATTTGGTCAACCTTTATATATCAAACCGATTTACTGCACAGACACACCTATCCCAATCTACACCAACAGCTTTTATTTTAAAATTAAGTTAAATAAAAGGCCTGAGACCTCAATGCTATGGTTGTGGAATCAGAGGGCATCTAGCTGTAAACTTCCCAAACAATAAAAACAACTTGACCTCAGCTGATCTGTCTCAAGAGAAACCAGAGCAGGGAACAGAGCTGGGACCTACCATGAAAGATGAGGCAAAGCTATTAGACAGACCTCAAAATAATACTAAGCAGACAATAAATAAGATAGGACATATGAATAAAGAACTACTAAATATAGAAAATAGTGAATATACAGACATCAATAAGGAAAAAAAGTAGACATAGAAACAGAAAAAAACAAAAAGAAAAAAAAAAAATCTAATAATATAAATATATCAAACTTAGAAAATCAAATGAGTGTGCAGGAATCAGATCAACCAAACACCCAAAATATGATAATAAGCACAAACTCACAAATTGATGACCAAGCACCAAATATAGTGAATAATAAACCTCCAGCACAAGGTAAAGAGACTCGACAATTAGATAAACAAAAAGAAAGCAAAAACAAAACAGCAATGAATAAAACACAGTTACTCAATAATAGCAAAATAAATAATGAGAGGAATATATTGCAAACATCAAGAATAATCAACAAGACTAGCACACAAATCATGGAAAAAATAACTATAGATACATCACAAAATATATCAGTAGAAGTAGAACCAAAAAGAAAACCAGGCCGACCACCAAATAAGAATAGACTTATAAAAAAAATAAAAACTGAAGAAATAGACAATAATCAAACCAACCCATTTTGTCAACCAGGCGAATTTTCTGATGAAAAAATAGAGCTGGACTATGTAGATGCATCTGAGATACTATCAATGAACAACAGCAATTAAAATAATACGATCCAACAAAATAATTATGATAATAAAAATAGCAGCAATTAATGTTAGAGGATTAAATGTGATCTCCAAATTGTACAAAATTAAAAACTGGATAAAAGAGACAAGGCCATACATTATAGGGCTGCTAGAAACCAAGATATATGCAGCATCAAAAGTAGATCCCAGCAGATATCTAAATGCTGAGGGTTTCTGCGCATGCTCCAAGGATACCATGTCCCCCATGGCAGGTACTGGCCTAGTAATTACCAATATCTGCCCATTCATAACTTTCAAAATAATTCATATAGATTCACACTTACTAATTGTTACCTTTTATCACAAAATCATCACAATCAATATAGTCTTCATCTACATGCCGATACAAAAAACAAAAATTGAGACAATAATATCAACCGTAAATTCAAGACTAGCAACCACAGGAAACCCAACAATTCTAGTTGGTGACTGTAATGCATCCTACCAGGAATTCACAAAGAAATGGATACACAGAATATCAGTTCCACTTATGAGTGGCCAAGGTTTCCTGCCAGCAGATGCAATATCATTTCACAATGGTCGGTTTGCATCTTTAATTGATCTATGTTTTTATTCACCGGTATTACATCATTTCATCAAGATTAAACTTACACCAACAACCTTTTCCTATTACTCTGGGCAAATGATCACAATCAGCATGAATAATATACAGACAACCACACTTCCACTCACAAGAACAGTCAGAATCTTACTGCCTGCAACTACAACTGAATTTCTGTTTTCGGAATCCTATATATCAGTTTTCGGAATCCTGTATAATGTTAAACAAAATTCAACCAATGACTCTAGACCCTATACAACAGTATCAAGCTTTCATAAGCATACTATCATTTAACATCAACCACCTGGTTAGAAACCAGCCACCACCATCAAAAATCTTAGAATATACTGAACAACTCCACAGAAGAATAACTGCAATTATGCCAACACAAAACACACAACAGTATATATATATAAACTAAAATATGCCTATGATAAGGCTTGTGATGCTCTCAAAGATTATTTATAAATCAAGAAAAGTAAGATCTGTATCACAGAACAACACACTTGGACACGGAAATATATCAAATGGGCACTGGGATATGCACCTGACATAAAAGTGCCATTAGCTATTCGATGTAATAATGATAATTTTGCCGGGCATAACATGATTCTGCCGATATTTAAATACTTTAAAAACAAATTGCAAGCAAACCAACTCAATATGGCAATCAAATGTTTGGCACAATTGAAGATCAACCCATATTCAAAGAAGAGATCTTCATTAAAAAAATGGAATACCATTATTTGTGCTAAAGCACTTAGGATAGTTTACAGCAAATTACCTTACTAATCTGGCCAACTATCTGACACAAGAGGTTATGCAAATGCAGGGGGTCTATCCCATTGCAATAGTTCCATACAACAAAAAGAAGACAAGTACTCCCACCCTAGATAAATTTAGACCCATCTCAATGGGCCCTCTACCAATAAAAATTCTAGAAAAGGTAATAAAAGACATGATAGAGCCATACCTATTACCCATCATCTCAAAAACACAATTTGCAAAAAAAGCTTCATCAACACTACAGGCAGCCTTCCTATTTAAAGCTATAATGCTAAATATCCGAGAAATATAGTCCAGTGGTGGTGCAAATGGATATTGCATCGGCATTTGACTCAAAAAAAAAATTCCAGTCCTATTGCAGATGCTCAAACAGACAGACATTTCTAGGAGGCTATTATACATAACAGCAAATCTCTTATTGAACCGTGAAATCCATATCATGGTTAATGGAAGAAACTCGCCATCTTTTGTCCCCACTCAATCACTATCACAAGGGTCCCGCCTTAGTGTATTGCTGTTTGCCTTCTACATTAACCCTCTCATGAGAAAATCAAACATTTGAGGGGATCAACATACCAGCAACAATGCAACAAGTGACATCCCTAGCTTACATGGATGATATCATGGTCTTCCTGCTTTCCAAAAAACAGATACCTAAGCTACAAAAGATAATTGATAATTATTCAATAGAATATGGGATTAATACAAAAAAACATCAGTCTGGTCTATATACACAGGAAAGCAGTGCAAATCCATATACAAAAGAAAGCCAAGCCGATTCCTAGGGTTTCCATTCTATATGGGAGCCACGGGAATGAGATGCTACATACAGAACAAGTTGAAAGAAGAAACTGAAAACATTACAAAATCCCTAGCAAAAGCATATCTATCAATACATTCAAAAATACAATTGATTAATAGATTAATCACAACTAAGATAGCACATTATATACCAATAATTTCTTTTTCCAATGCATTCAAATCCAAGATAAACTCAATGTGCAATCAACTTATTTGGTCCAGAAAAACAGTGGCCATTTCCATAAAAAAACTTAAAAACCAACAGATATAGGTGGAATGGGCCTACACGATATCACCATCTTTCACATGCAAAAACTTAGAAATGTAATAATTACAACCATCAATGAATTTCCCAAACTGAAACCTCTACTACAACTAATCCCCACAGACAGACCATCATCCAAGGGTTCATATATTGAACTAATAATATACCAATGTAAAATAGAAAAGAAAATCCCAGATCAATACATACAAAAATACAAATACTGGGAAATATACAATGTCATACACACAAACAACAATGGAGAAAATAACACAACACCAATAATAGGAATAACCAACAAGAAAATGATAAAGGAATATAAAAAATGGAAATTGGAACCAAACTTTTTTGATTTTGTTCTGAAAATGAACCTGGACGCACTACCAACTACCAATTTTCTATTCCACAGAAGGATGTACATATCTATTGATCCTTTCTGTGGATTATGTCATGAAACAGAAGAAACATGGAAGCACCTAATGGACCACTGTAGAGGACTAAATCAAATAAGAGACATAATGCATAATATATACAGGAAAAATAATACCAGGATAGAACAATTAATGGAGGCTTACAAGGGCAAATCAATACCCAACATCAGAGCAGCAACATTTCTACTGTATACTCTGTGGTGCATCAGGTGCAAGTTTCTAATTGGGAAAAACACTAGAAGACACCCTTCAACATTTCAAAACAAGCTAATGCAAATACAAAATAGGGACAAATTGATCATATCCCCACACATATATGCAGCAACTCAGTCTCTGATCAAGCAAAGATCAAGGCTATAACAAAGATTCAGATTGCAAAACTATAAACAAAGACTATGCATTTGATTGTAACTATACAAATAAACTCATGTACAATCTGTAAGTCTATTTTATCAGTGTACCTTTTCTGGTGATACCACATGTAACCTACTTATTGTCCAATAAAGTATATTGTTGAAATATAATAATAATAATAATAATAATAATAATAATAATAATAATAATAATAATAATAATAATAATAATAATAATAATAATAATAATAATAATAATAATAATAATAATAATAATAATAATAATAATAATAATAATAATAATAATAATAAAATATTATAAGCATTATTATAATATATATATATATAATTATTCAAAACAATACAATAATTAATACAGTAAAACAATATTTTAAAAAAACAAATATATACCAATTTAATAGAAGTACTTTCAACTATCTATGTAGTTGTTGATTTTAATAAAGTTAAGATTTTGTGTATTGAAAGAAATAATAATAAACGCAAAATTAAAGAAGCTATGTTAATAAAAAGTGAAAAGCAACAGTTGATAAACAGACAGGCCACCAATATAAAAATTAATGAATTGTGGGAAAATTGATGTATGACGTATTACTTTTTGCACACTTGTAACGTTTTTTTTCTAATACAATTTGAATCTAGTTGACAACCACTACATAGATAGTTGAAAGTACTTCTATTAAATTGGTATATATTTGTTTTTCTTTTTTTAAAATATTGTTTTACTGTATTAATTATATTATTGTTTTGAATAATTATATATATTTTATTATAATTGGAATAAAGACATTAATTAATAATTATATATATATATATATATATATATATATATATATATATATATATATATATATATATATATATATAATAAAGAAAACTTATTTTCCAGAGTTGAGAATAGACATTTAAGTCTATAGTTCATAATCTTAATGAAGATCTTTTACAAAGTATATTAATCGATTGGAATAATGATGATTTATTTTTCCTTAATTGATAAACTGTTAATAATATCCAATGACTTGATTGATATAATATAAAGTAAATATTCTTCAAATGATGATGTTTTTAATCTCTATTTTTCCATTATCATTAGACATTCTTTTCAATTAATATTTCAAAATATTTCAAATTAGCATGTAAGTTGGTTTCGAATCCTTTACAATACAAAGCTGTTCTACGCAAAGCACATTCTAATATTCTTTATATATATAATTATTTTAAATATATATATATATATATATATATATATATATATATATATATATATATATATATATATATATATATATATATATATATATATATATATATATAGAATAACAAAGTTTTAATACAACATAGTTTCCAAAACTCAAGTAAATGTTCTTTTCTTTTTATATTGCTTTCCTTTTAAGATTTAATAGAAAATTTAAATATTTTTCTTATAGATTTTTTTAATCCATAGATTATCTTAATTTGGAAAAGTTAATATTTAAATTCCAAACGTTGAACAGTAATATTGATAAAAGAAAAAGTTATTTAAAGAGAAATGATTTTCTTTTTCTTCTCTTTAATAACAAGAGAACGAATAAATCTCTTCGTGTTTTGTTACAAGTTCATGCTTAATTCAAATATTAATTGTTCAATATATATTAAGATTTAATAAATATATATATATATATATATATATATATATATATATATATATATATATATATATATATATATAATCATTTATTTCTTTACTTCAAATCTGGCATTTTATTCAAAAGCTTGACATTAATGTATATATTGTTTAAAGTTCATATATATATATATATATATATATATATATATATATATATATATATATATATATATATATATATTAAAATAGATATTATATTTATAAATTATTTCATTAGAGATATAAGTATATTTGGTTAATAATAATAACTGGAAGAAGTTACTTTTACAAAATATCTGAAAGATCATTGCGAGATCAGACAGCTAACTCAGAAGAGCAACTATAAAAAAACTATACATCAATCATATATCAACCAGCATTATAAATAAAAGTAATTATAAATACAAGTAAATACCATTCATCATCATTAATGGGAATAATAAATCAATAGACCATCTTGTGGCTGGATTTAAACCATAAAAAATATAAATCAACAGTCAATCTTTTGACTGGATTGCAAATGGGTCTTCTGTAGACCAGGCTAACTATTGAGCCTTTGCCACCTTGGGCAATTCTTTAAACATAACTTGGATGCACCCACTTAGTGCCCATCCATTAAAATGCATAAGAACAAGAAATCAAAACAATAATGCTGGGATATTTAAAACATGCTGATCAGCATCAATGCTCTGGCCACTTAAGTACCATTAATGTACTGGCCAACTATAAACTTAACTTTTAAATAAGACAAATAAAATATAAAATATAGTGCATGGGCTTTAAAGTGTATTCTCCTGTACACCAACCAGGATAATGATTGATCATTTCTGGATGCCCCCAAAGTACTTAGTACACACCCCCATTTATCCAATCACAAATATAGCTCAGAGAACACGAGTTCAATTACTTTATGTGACCAAGAGATAATGGAAACAATTTTTAACAATTAAATACAAATTTATTATTAACAAAAAAGATTAAGGTCTTATAAAAATAAAATTACACACATTAACTTTCTGATTTTGATTACAATACAAAATTTCAAATAATCACATTGTGATTTACATAATTGCTATTCCAAATTCAAATGGTTACATCGGTTTACATATATGATGCACACAGATGTGTGATTTATAATATACAATTAATATTCACTAATAAAAAATTATTATAATTTTACATATATGGGTGTGCATGTATATATGCATACTGAGTTATACCTATTTAAAATTATTACAATAATATATTTTTCTTAATTAATTCAATATTGAAAGTATATAGAACCATGTTGCTTAATTCTTCCATAATGTTTAACTATTTTTATTTGATTTTTGATTTTAATACAAACAAAATTATGCTTCATTTAAGTTATATATTCTTCTTTTAATGTCATTTTTTTATAAGGATTTACCAAAACAAATTTTTTAAATATATATCTAATTGTTGATCTTTTAGACATTATCTCAAACAAATTGTTTACTTGTTTTGCTTTTAGTTGTTAATTTTTTTAAAAGTTGTTTTAAGGAATATTAAAATAAAATAACTCACTGTAAATACACATGACATGTTTATCTGTGGTTCCCTGTGTTTATAGATAAACAGCAGCATAAGTACACCAATTTCTTCAAGTTTCTTTTGGTAAGCTTGGTTTTTGTCCATCAGAAAAATATAATTTCAGGCTTGTTGTCATCATCAGGGAAAAGTATTCAAGTAATTTGTTGGCATAACATGAGCTTCCTTATGTAGTCCAAGCAATTGTGAAGCTGTCTTCTAGAACATATTTAAGCAGCTTGTTGATCAATTTGAAGTGACCATGGCCTCATGAATCAAAACTCTGCATTATACTATAGGCAGTTACTGGCTCCCTTAGATTTTCATAGGAGCTCTGTATAATACTGCTAGCTATTTTGTACTCATTTTTAGGCTATTGATTCAGAAGTGACCCAGCTTCAAATAAATCAAAACTCCTGCAAAGAAAAATAGTAGCAGTCCTGGATTATTGTCCTGCCTTCAGCTACATCAGTTCATGGTGGATATTCTGCCAACTCTCTGCCACAGCTACCAGAAAACTGCAGCTACCCATTTTGGTCAGCTAATTGCTGCCACTTATTCAAAAAAATTTTGAAACCAAGCTGTTCTATTCAACTCTTACAAAACTACAATCCAAACTAACTGATATTTTTTATCAGTCTTTTATAACTTTAGTTAGGTCAAGTGACAAAAACACAGTGGCTGTTTTTATTTAACTTTAAGGCATTTGAAAACAAGCTGAAAATTTCTATCAAAGTGTGATTTTCATGTTTTACTTTAATCTTTGGAATTTGATGAAAGATGTTTTAATCCTTTAGAATTTTTCATCTATAAAGATTTTTTAACTACACAGTAAAAATGCAAATAAGCATTAATTAAAAAAGATATTTTATACAAGTATTAATTAAAAGATTTTTAAAAATAAATTATGTTTTTTTTGTTAATTTCAAAGTCCAAATTACAAATATTATTTATCACACCTTTTTAAAAAACTTATTTCACAATGAAATTTTACTTTAAACCCAGAGTTATTTAACCCTTTACTTATTATTATTTTATTTTAGGAAATATACAAAAAATTATCGTGTGGTTATTTCTACTTTTTCTTTATTTTACATATATATATATTTATACACACACTATATTAGTATAAGCTATGTAAGCCAACTGACTACAATATATATATATATATATATATATATATATATATATATATATATATATAATTGAATATCTATAAATTGAAAAAATAACAAAAGTAAAATAAAGAAGCTAGGTTAATATACAAATGCAACAAGACTTAATTAACAGTCAGGCAGCAAACATTAAGCATGGAATTGTGGGAAGATTAGCCTTTCAAATTTTTAGTTGACAAGTCTACCAGGAGAGATGAAAGTGCTCATAAGTGAATAAATTCTTTAGTTATATTTTACATATATGCAATTAGAGTAATTATAAATATGCAATTTTAGGATTACATATATTAATTAACAAAAATGTGGACATTCATTTATTATATATATATATATATATATATATAATAAATGAACACAGAGGTTACAATATATATATATATATATATATATATATATATTGTAACCTCTGTGTTCTTCACTTATACACTTTATTAGATTTATAAATGCCCAGGCCCCAATTCTATACAAGATAGAATAAAATTTATAATTGTAAATTGCTTTTAACCTTATTTAAAATATTCTTATATTGTAATTATTCTATGGCTTAGCTCAGTTGAGGTTATAGGATATGGTCTTCATATAGGATGCAAATGAGAGTAATAAAACATTTATAAATAACAATTCTGTAACACTAATTTAATCGTATGCCACACATTTATTTAATTATAAAACTATTGCAAAATTATCAATTATCATATTTAATATAAGTTAGATAATAATGAGGATCGGGTATCTTTTTATCCACATCTCCACCTATTCTAAGCAAAGGAGAATATATTATTAGCACTGTAATATGGTGATTTATCATCTCCAGATAGATTAAACAAATTGATTTCTACTGGCAAATCTATATATTTTAGGGCTATGCTATGTTAACCATATATGTGTGTGTGTGTGTGGAAATGGACAATTCAACGTAATCAAGCAATTTATATGGGCTAATAATTAAATAAAACATTAAAAATAAAATAAAAAACAAAATAAATAATAATAATAAAAAATATTATTTTATGCACCTTTCTAACTAATTATATTTCTTCTACAGTAAAACCAAAATTGACTAATATTTAATATACGAATCATATATTTTTGAATATGTGTGCTTTTATATTATCTTAAATATGATGTATTTTTAAAACATACTTTTTTATTAGCTTATTTATAAAACTTGGATGATGCCATAAATCAATCATCTTTTATACATATTATAAAAATTTATACAATACTTATCTGTTATAATCAGTGTAAATCATCTAACATTAACTATACAAAATAAAGAAAGGCAGGGAAAACAATAACCAAACCCTAATAGTTATACTTATACTTATATATGTGAGGGTTATATAATATCTCCAAACTCAATCTAAATAATCTAATCATCCCTTGACCATTTCTACCTCCAACTTACATTCAATATACTTCCTATATAATGAACTTATAACGGACAAGGTTTAATTCTTTATTTTTTTTAATAAACTTCATTAACAAAATTGAAGCATAATAAATACAATTTTTTAAAACAATAATTTATGGCATCACGCACACATCTGGATATCTATAATCATGTATAATAAAATTTCTAGATCATACAAAATAATAGATTATCATATTATAATGATATGAAGTTACATTGTTTTGTTTTTTTAAAAGAAAACAAAAAATAAAAAAAAATAAAAATTAGTTATACATCTGTTGTACTCAATAATGAAAATACTTATCAATATCTCAATATTACATGTTAAGTTTTTTTTAAACAAAATTGAAAATTGAAAGAAACATACATATCAATTTTAAAGACAACAGTAAATTATAACATAAAAAAATGTCTATCTGATTTTTAAAGCATAGTTTGTTAAAAATGACAGTAGTCTTTTTTTTATCCTAGAATGCCATTATAGGCATGATAAATGACATTTGCATGCATTGGAATAATTTTCTTATATATCGTGAATTACAAAGTTATACAGTATAAAATTATCTTCTTGATATAAGATTAAATAGATAAACTTTTTTATTTTAAATTTTATTTTGTAGAATATTGATAGAAAATTTTTAAAATTTAAAATCAAGCGTATAATTATACCGTCTAATAAGAAAATTTTAGCTAGCTTTATTCTAAACAATTTTGTCATTTTAATATTATTTAGCTTTGGTAATACTTTAAAATAAATCATAATTATTTAGCTTACATATCATCCAGGCATTTTAAAGGTAGTGAATATGGACCATTGTTTGGCAGAAATTTGGAGGCTGGTATCCCTCTGGGAGGGTGTTTATCTCCTCACTTTTATATCATTCCAATAATATAATAACAAAAATTCACCACGGGTATATTATTAGAATTCTTGCGATGTTTTTTTTTATTTGTTCTAATACTCTTAGAGAGTTATTTATTTTTTTAAGTTTTTTTTTTTTTACATCTTCTTTCTTGGAACTTTTTTTTTACTTTCCTTCAAGTTTTAAACTCTATGTTTTTCTTTACTCACACCCTCTGTGTTTTTTTTATTACAATCAACTTTGGAATTGTGCCAGAATTTTACTTATAAAATTTTAACAATACAATATTTGAATGGTTATAAACATAATAATAATAAAATATTAAATATTAAATATTAATCTATAAATGTTATTCACCAATATACAAATAATCTTTATCATTTTTAAATATAAGATTATGAACAATACATAATCAGTAAATAATAAATAAAATATAGGAAAGAAAATTCTAATTAATAATATATCTATATTTCTGCTCATTATGACATGTAAATTTTTCTACTACATACAAACATCCCTAATATTGTTCATCCTCCTCTTCTACTACCAACCATATATAATCCAAAACTCTACTAATCAGTACACCCAATTAAAGTTATAATTTTTTTAAATCCTAATTTTAACTAGAAAATTACATCTCAATTCATTTTTCTCTGATAACTATCTTTAGCCATTGTTAGCACAAATGTGAACTTTCCACATTTCTTCTTGGTGCCAACCTGGAAGGTCACAATCCTTCCCCCTTATGAAAGAAAAATGAATTGGATAAACAACAATCAATATTAATAGCACATCAAATTTTACATTAAGATCATTCCTCAATTAGAAAATTATGTCTGTCCAATAAACATAAAACAATAAAAACATTTATTGCTTTTACAAACACTTGTTTCTGTTATATTTTTGCAACATTAAATAAGCAAGAAAAAAAACTAAATTTTATATTGAACAATATATATAACTTTTATTAATCATGTCTTACAGGATACGGAATCAAACTGTGACCATTATAGGTAACTTTAAACCTTGCTCAATTATTCTTTATTTCCTTTCTTCTGACAAGTTTATCTCTAAGAGACATTATCTCAACTTTCTTTAGTTTAGTTTTTACCTTTCTATGCTCGATCCTTTTATTTCTGGATATCTTTAGACCAATAACATTGATCAACTTTCTGTTTACTTTCTTTAGTTTGATTTTAGCCTTTCCAACTTTTTTTTCTTCATCAACAATCTTTCGACCAAGATTTGAATTAACTATCTTTTCATTTATTAATTTAAATTTGACTTTTGCTTTCTCAATATCTCTTATATAATCTACACCTTTATTAAAATAACTTATCTTAACCTTCTCTCTACTCATCTCTTTGAATTTTACTTTAATTTTTTACATATGTTTATTGTGATTAATTACCTCTCTCATAAACTCTACTTTAGTTTTCGTTTTCATCTTACTTTTACATTTAAGCTTTACTTTGGCTTTGTCTAAATCTCTTTCTGGATTAATAACTTTTCCAAAAAAATTTACACCAAACCTTTCTTTATTCTTAATTTTACATTTTATTTTCACCTTACTGACTTCTCTAGCATGACTAACACTTTCTATTAAATATTTCATACTACATATTATATGTTTAGTATCTCCATAAAATATTTTTTAAAATCATTCGCCTTCACCCTATGTTCTAAATAATCAAGAACACACTTTAAATTAATGTTATCATTTTTATTTCTAAACTTATTACTGGTGATATCAGTAACCTTTAGCTATTCATTCTCCAAAATTTCTAGATATTTCATGTCTAAGGAAATTATTTCTTACTTCATTAATTTACCAACTTCTTTCTGTTTATCAAGACTCTCCTTGAAACCTTTAAGCATGTCTATATCTCAATTTTATCTAATTCTGAGTCTTGACCATCTATTTCTCTAAGTTCTTTATATATATTTATTTGATCACTGGCTAAACTAATGTTCTTATTAATCTGCATAACTTGATCATTAATATTCTTTTGCATTTTTAGTTTCATTTTGGGTATTTCTAACCTTGCTTTTAGCTTTGTTTCTAGTTTCACTTCTAATTTTATCTCTGACATTTCTGACTTCATTTCAACCATCCTCTCCTCTGATTTATTTTGACTCAATTTTATTTCTATTGCTATCTCTGATTCCTGACTTTTTACTTTCTTCTCCACAACTTGCATCTTCCTAACTATACTAGCGTTTATTTCTAGCATTTCTAACTTCATTTCTGAAACTTCCAATTTTATTTCAGCTATCCTTCCCTCTGACTTATCTTGATCTGACTTTAGTTTTGCAAACATTTCTTCTGACCTTTCTCTATCTTCTACTTGTCCAGACTTTAGTTCCCTCAATTCTGATTTCAATTCTGCTTGTCCTGACTTTAGTTTTCCTCTTAATTTTGATTTCAATTCTGCTAAAACTAACTCTAATTTTGCAAAAAACGATTTGGACCACATCGGCATATAATCATCTGTGGGTTTACAAATATTATCTCTCATCTTACTAGACTCTCCATAGGACATATCTATAGCTTCATTTCCTGATTCAATGTCAGGGAACATTGCAACAATGTCTGGAGATGGTGTCTCTTGAGACCCACCCAAACTATCATATAAGCTAAACTCTTCCATTTTATAATGTCATAAAAATTTATTAATACTACTTAAAGAAAATAAGGTTTACCAGCTCCAACCTCCACCAAACCAACAACTCAAATTCACCATCATTACCTAAAATGACATAAAATTTTCACAATTTTATTTTCGCATATAATGTTCGATTTTCCACACACACATAGGCAAGACATTAAGTTTTCATTAGATAACATTAATCTAAACATAACTGGAATTATAAATTAAATTTTACATAATCAATTATAGTTATATTATAAACTACACCAATTCAAATTACTGATAAAAGACCAAAAACGACTTAAACATGTTCATTTATTTTTATGCTGTGTTGGGTGCATTCAAATATGATAACCAGCATTTATAACCCCCTCAAAAATGAATTTTATAACCAAAATAAAATTAATGATGACATGCATTTACTATGACAACTGATATACAATTTTTAATTAAATATGGAAGATGCTAACCTTTGCATAAGTATATAGAAAATAGCCTTTTAAGAAATGAGCTATATTCAAGTTATATATTCATCCATTCTTCTATAGATCCAACAGATACTGACAGCCAAAATAATAATTAGCAGTTCACAATTTTGAGATAGATATAAGAATTCAATCACTGCTCTCAAAACATACAATGCTCCATGAACACTCTGATAATCATCCCACTTTAACCACTCTAAGCTACCACAACCCATAATATTTTACTACAAACACTATCACAATGCCCTGCTTACATCCAAGTCTTAGGGGCTATTTATAAGATATTGTCTTGCTCATCTTTGTGAGTCTTATAGACAAATATTACATATATATTAGAAATAAATATGCCTTCCTCTCTCTGGAGTCTGAGAGGCAAAATCATGGCAGGACTACTGTTAACTGCTTCATGATAACTAACAACTGATAACATAATTTGGGTTGGAGCAGTGAATGAGAACAATCAGTCACCAGTGACATGAAAACACCATAAACTTAAGACAATGACAGAAATTCTCCATCCATCACCAAAACTTGCAATACAACCAACAAAACTCCAACAATCAAGTATTCTATTTAACCTTAAAAATTATAAACTTTCTATAACAGAAATGTTCTGAATATGAACAACATTATTACTTTATAATTTAACACCATAAATAATTCTATGCTTATCTGGCATCAATGCTATATTTAATTGACAAGCAAAAAATATTAACATTTACTATAAGTTGTGATATTTATATAGCTTTAAAATTTGAAACTAAGCTGTTTCATGGCTGTATTTATTTATTTTACATAAACAAAAAAAAGGTTTTTTTTTAAACTATACATCTGACATTCATATACCTACTACACATCTTTCAGGTATTCGCTTATTTCAAGCTCTAATTGGCTTATTTCCTACCTTAGTTATTGCTCGATTTACCTCTAGTTCCATTTTATCAAACATTTCTATTAATCTTCCAGATTGATATAAAAAAAATCTTTGAATAAGAAAACTGCCAACTTGATTCTATTTTGGAACCAATTTTGCAATAACTGTATATTTAAAACAGGAATAAAGTAATTCTAATGGCACTGGATTACTTCTCATCTCAGATATATGCCAATATATATCCCCAAAAATATAAACACTCTACAAGATATGAGACTTAAGTAATCAAGATCCCACAATTCAACAGCCATTTAAATGCTTGGCAGCTGTGGCCTCTATGTATATATCGAGCCATCTATGTTGGTCACCACTTACCCCTATCTACAATAATCAACAATCAAATACAACATGCTGGCTGTTATTTCACTCCACTATCATTAACTAATAATGCTGACACATTGTGTGCCATTCATACACATATGAACAAAGATGAATCGATCACCAATCATTGTGCAACCATTTAACCCATAAATATATCGAGCATTTAACTCATAAATGTCATGCCCACATTGGGTGACACTTAACCCACCCTGTAACCTCTGTGTTCTTCACTTATACACTTTATTAGATTTGCAAATGCCCAGGCACCAATTCTATACAAGAGAGAATAAAATTTATAATTGTAAATTGCTTTTAAACTTATTTAAAATATACTTATATTGTAATTATTCTATGGCTTAGCTCAGTTGAGGTTATAGGATATGGTCTTCATATAGGATGCAAATGAGAGTAATAAAACATTTATTAATAACAATTCTGTAACACTAATTGAATCATATGCCACACATTTATTTAATTATAAAACTATTGCAAAATTATTAATTATCATATTTAATATAAGTTAGATAATAATGAGGATCGGGTATCTTTTTATCCACATCACCACCTATTCTAAGCAAAGTAGAATATATTATTAGCACTGTAATATGGTGATTTATCATCTCCAGATAGATTAAACAAATTGACTTCTACTGGCAAATCTTTCTATTTTAGGGCTATGCTATGTTAACCATATATATGTGTGTGTGGAAATGGACAATTCAACGTAATCAAGCAATTTATATGGGCTAATAATTAAATAAAACATTTATTAAAAATAAAATAAAAAACAAAATAAATAATAATAATAAAAAATATTATTTTATGCATCTTTCTAACCAATTATATTTCTTCTACAGTAAAACCAAAATTGACTAATATTTAATATATGAATCAAATATTTTCGAATATGTGTGCTTTTATATTATCTTAAATATGATGTATGTTTTACATACTTTTTATTAGCTTATTTATAAAACTTGGATGATGCCATAAATCAATCATCTTTTATACATATTATAAAAATTTGTACAACACTTATCTGTTATAATCAGTGTAAACCATCTAACACTAACTATACAAAATAAAGAAAAACAGGGAAAACAATAAACAAACACTTATACTTATACTTATATACGAGATGGTTAAATAATATCTCCAAACTCAATCTAAATAATCTAATCATCCCTTGACCATTTCTACCTCCAACTTACATTCAATATACTTCCTATATAATGAACTTATAATGGACGAGGTTTTAATTCTTTATTTTTTTTAATAAACTTCATAAACAAAATTGAAGCATAATAAATACAATTTTTTAAAACAATAATTTATGGCATCACGCACACATCTGGATATCTATAATCATGTATAATAAAATTTCTAGATCATACAAAATAATAGATTATCATATTATAATGATATGAAGTTACATTGTTTTGTTTTTTTAAAAGAAAACAAAAAAAAAAATTAGTTATACATCTGTTGTACTCAATAATGAAAATACTTATCAATATCTCAATATTACATGTTAAGTTTTTTTTAAACAAAATTGAAAGTTGAAAGAAACATACATATCAATTTTAAAGACAACAGTAATTTATAACATAAAAAAATGTCTATCCGATTTTTAAAGCATAGTTTGTTAAGAATGACAGTAGTTCTTTTTTATCCTAGAATTACATTATAGGCATGATAAATGACATTTGCATGCATTGGAATTATTTTGTTATATATACATGTATAGCAAAGTTATACAGTATAAAATTATCTTCTTGGTATAACATTAAATAGATAAACTTTTTCATTTTAAATTTTATTTTGTGGAATATTGATAGAAAATTCTTAAAGTTGAAAATCAAGTGTTTAATTATAGTGTCTAATAAGAAAATTTTAGCTAGCTTTATTTTAAACAATTTTGCCATTTTAATATTATTTAGCTTTGGTAATACTTTAAAATAAATCATAATTATTTAACTTACATACCATCCAGGTATTTTAAAGGTAGTGAATATGGACCATCGTTTGGCAGAAATTTGGAGGCTGGTATCCCTCTGGGGGGGGATGTTTATCTCCTCATTTTTATATCATTCCAGATAAAAAAAATTCTCCACAGGAATATTATTAGAATCCTTGTGATGTTTTTTTTTTTATATATTTGTTCTAATACTCTTAGAGAGTTATTGATTTTTTTAAGTTTTTTTTTTTTACATCTTCTTCCTTGGAACTTTTTTTTTTTACTTTCCTTCAAGTTTTAAACTCTATGTTTTTCTTTACTCACGCCCTCTGTGTTTTTTTTATTACAATCAACTTTGGAAATGTGCCAGAATTTTGCTTATAAAATTTTAACAACACAATGTTTGAATGGAATAAACATAATAATAAAAAAAAATATTAAATATTAAATATAAATTTATAAATGTTATTCACCAATATACAAATAATCTTTATCATTTTTAAATACAAGATTATGAACAATACATAATCAGTAAATAATAAATAAAATATAGGAAAGAAAATTCTAATTAATAATATATCTATATTTCTGCTCATTATGACATGTAAATTTTTCTACTATATACAAACATCCCTAATATTGTTCATCCTCCTCTTCTACTACCTAATATATATATATAATCCAAAACTCTACCAATCAGTACACCCAATTAAAGTTTTAATTTTTTTAAATCCTAATTTTAACTAGCAAATTACATCTCCATTCATTTTTCTCAGATAATTATCTTTAGCCATTGTTAGCACAAATGTGAACTTCCCACATTTCTTCCTGGTGCCAATCTGGAAGGTCACAATATATGTATATAATTTCATTTTACACAAACATTCATTCTGCCTTATCAGGCACTGAGAAGAAAGACCATGGTGTTTCTCATTCTTAAACTCAGAGGTAAAAAGCCAATAAACTCACCACACTGGCTAATGTGTGTTGGTGAGCAGCCCATCCATGTTTGTATACTATATGAATAATCACATAGTAATAACAGCTGCAATGACAAGAACGTATGGAGTGGACATTAGGAATTTGTCCTGCACGGTATCTTTAAGGCCTCCAAGAGGAATCAAAGGGTCTCCTTTCAGTTAATAGCAATACATATATACAATTATGACAGACAAAAATAAAGCATGGCTCTTATTCCCAGGAGGCTGTAAAGTCACCAACTAAGGCAGCGGTAGGTGGCCAAAGGCAGAGCGTGCTAAGAATCCCCTGATTGTGGACCCAGGCTGCCATTTGATGATGACTTTTTATTTAGGTACTTACAGCTGCAGATCACTTTCAAGTGAAAGAAGATTGCAAGGATGAGAAGAAGAATTGTCTTATATTAAATGGGACATTATTGGACTTTGTGAAGTTAGAAGAAAAGGTGAAGAAACAATTGATTTAAAAAGTGGACATATACTCTATTATAAAGGCACACATATTGGAAATACAAGTGGAGTAGGATTCATTATAATTAAAAAGTGGAAGAACAATATTGTGGAGATTGATGGTGTATCGGACAGAGTTGCAAGATTAGTTATACAACTTAATAGCAGATACCAAATGCAGATAATTCAGGTTTATGCCCGAACAAGTTCTCATAGTGATGAAGTAATAGAAGATTTTTATATGGATGTACAAAAGGCTTTTGATCAGAGTAAACAACATTTTAAAATTGTTATGAGAGACTTTAATGCTAGAATTGGTAGACAAATGAAAGATGAAATTGCTGTAGGTAATTTTGGTTATGGTAATAGAAATGAGAAAGGACATAGACTTGTGGAGTTTGCAGAAAAAGAAAAACTTTATATTATGTATTCATTTTTTGAGAAAAATGTTAAAAGGAAATGGACATGGAAGCATCCAAATGAAGGTACGGCAGAATTGGATTATATTTTGACTAACAGGAAATACATATTTCAATATTGTAATGTTCTTAATAAATTTAACACAGGAAGTGATCATCGATTAGTAAGGTGTAAGTTACGTGTTAATGTAAAACTGGAGAGACAAAAATTATTGAGAAAAACAATATTTACAGTTGATATTCCTAATCTTCAGAAACATTCTAATGAATTTAAATTAGAACTTACAAATAGGTTTCAAGTGTTAGGAGATTTTGAACATGATTCAGATTTGAATGAAATTAATATGAAAATAACTGATACACTTTTAAAAACTGCAACAAAGACAGCTGGTAGAAAAAAGCAGCAATTGACTAATAAAATTTCTACTGAGACTAGAGAATTTATGAAGAAAAGAAGGAATATGAAGATATACAAAAATGATGTATTAAAAAGAATTGAATATCTCGAATTTTGTAAAATGGTATGGAAAAAAGTTGAAAATGATATAAGAAAGTATAACTGTGAAATAGCAAGGAAAGCTGTAGAAGAAAATAAAAGTCTAAAGAATGTTAAACAACATTTTGGTATTGGTAGGAAATTTATATCTGCAATAAGAAAAAAAGATGGAATTATTACTAAAAAGAGAGATGACATCATGAAATTGGTAGAAGATTTTTATCAAGAATTATATAGTAATAAAGAACAAGTACCTCCTATATCTATTACATCTTCCGAATTGCCCAGAATTTTAAATGAAGAAGTGAGACATGCAATGAAATGTATGAAGAAAGGAAAGGCTCCAGGAAATGATGGAATTATAATTGATATATTAAAAGAAGGAGGTGAAGAAATAGAAACAATTTTAGCAAAGTTATATACCAAATGTCTAAATGATAAAGATATACTGGAAGATTGGAAGAATGCAGTAATAATATTAATATTTAAAAAAGGTGATAAAGAAGATATTAGAAATTAAAGACCTATCAGCCTTTTATCAGTTTTATATAAAATTTTTACCAAGATAATTACAACTCGTCTACCGAGAACTTTGGATTTCCACCAACCAAGAGAACAAGCTGGATTTAAAAGTGGTTTTAGTACAATAGATCATATCCAGGTATTGAGAGAAATCATAGAAAGGACAAATGAATATGAGTTGTCATTATGTTTTGGATTTGTAGATTATGAAAAGGCATTTGATTGTATACACATTTCTTCAGTGATTAAAACATTGGATCATCAAGGTATAGATCCAGGATATTGTCATATTTTAAAGAATATTTATAAAAATGCAACAGCAACAATTAGATTACATAATGATACTGGGAAAGTCAACGTTGAGAAAGGTGTAAGGCAAGGTGACTCCATATCTCCAAAACTTTTTACAGCAGTACTGCAAGAAGTATTTTGTGGATTAAAATGGGAAACTAAAGGAATGAAAGTAAATGGAGAGTATTTAAGTCATTTAGATTTTGCAGATGATGTAGTTGTTTTTGCAAATAATGCTTCAGAGCTGCAGGAAATGTTGCAGGAGTTAGCAGATGAAAGTAGAAAAGTAGGACTAAAGACAAATGTTAAAAAGACTAAAGTAATGTTCAATCGATTTGCTCAAAATATGAAAATAAAGATTGATTATGAAGAATTAGAAGAAGTTAACAGTTACAAATACCTAGGTCAGATTATTAATACAGATGGAAACATAATGGAGGAAATTAATCATAGAATTAAACTTGGTTGGAGTGCTTTTGGTAGAAATAACTTGATACTAAAAGGAAATATGCCTATGTGTTTGAAAAGAATGGTTTTTAACAAATGTGTTTTACCAGTTCTTACTCATGGATCTGAAACATGGACACTTAACAGAAGAGCAATACAGAGACTTCAGACCACTCAAAGGAGTATGGAGAAATGTATGTTGGGAGTAACAAGAAGAGATCGAAAACACAATGTATGGGTAAGACAACAAACAGGTGTTACTGACCTTATTGAAAAAAATAAAAGATTGAAATGAAGTTGGGCTGGACATAGTGCTAGAAGAAATGATAATAGATGGACAATTGAAATTTTAAACTGGATTCCAAGAGTTTGTAAAAGACCCAGAAAGAGACCACATGTGAGATGGATGGATGAAATAAGAAAATGTGCAGGGGTGTTGTGGAAAAAAGCAGCTAAAGATTGGAGAAAATGGATTAAACTTGGAGAGACCTTCATCCTGCAGTGGATTGATAATGGTTGATGATATATATATATATATATATATATATATATATATATATATATATATATATATATATATATATATATATATATATATATATATATATATATATATATTGTAATGGGCATATATGTCATTACATTATTATAATAAGTAAAAGTAAAATTAAAAATAAAGTTTACCAATAAAAAAATTTGTTTTTAAAAATTAAAAATTGAAAATTAAAATTCATCTAAACTTTATATATAAAAAATCACACAGATGAAAATTTATTAAAAGAAAACTTTTTTTTTAAAAAAAAGGATTTTAAAACTAAATTTTCAGAATTAAAACTCAAAAGATTTAAAGATAAAAAAAGTATATCGTTAAAAAGAATGTACAAATTTAATTAATGCTATTGTATAAAATGGAAATGATAATTTTCAATTAGTTAAAGTAAACTAGCCCTTGCGCATCTCAAAATGTATAATTAAAGGTCAGATAGGAGAAAAAACAATGGGAGCAGAATAGCCAATAAAGAAATCCCTCAGGAAATGGACCTCAATGAAAGGATCATCATAATCATAATTTAATGTTGAGTTAATCCACAAAAGTAATATAAAAGAAGAAAAAGATGTGATAAAGAGAGGTGTGATATGTGTTAATTCAGAGAAAGTTGAAGGAGAAGGAATTGAAAGATGCACTCTCAATTCCTTCAGTTTTTCTATAAAAACATAGAAATGACATCATTTTCCCATATTGCAGACCACAGGCTATCAGGGCCTGGAATTAAAATACCAGCTAAAGTAAAGGATCTCTGCATGAATCAATAAAACAGCCAATAGCATACCGGTGCTCCCATGACATTGGGACAATTAATACTGGATCCCAAAGAGCAAGCAACTGTTAAAGATGAACATTTTAAAACTGTAAGAACTATATATATATATATATATATATATATATATATATATATATATATATATATATATATATATATATATATATATATATATATATATATATATATATATATATATATATAACTAGTGGGTATTAATTCTAAAACTTTCCAGTAATTGAAAACTGTAAAAACTCTAAATCATAAACTTTTCAATGTTTAAATAAAATAGAATTTCCTATCTGACTAAATTATTATTGATTAATTTTATTGAATGTATTATTTTTTTAAAAATAATTTCCATTAATTTACTTTTTCCATTCTTTTAAGCTCTTTATGATTTTTTTTGTTTTTTCTGTTAAGCAAAACTTAATTAAATCATGTTAAATTTAAGTCAGGCGGAATGGCTGCATAGAGTCATATAGTGAAGTTAGTTTAAGGGATGGTAAATCTTAGGTTATTTGTTTCATAGTTAATTTGGGTTAATGGATTGGATATATTGGTGTAATTAGTAAATGTAGTATGAAGATCTGCTACATGCAGAATCACTTTATATACCACACTTGGGTAAAATAAGTCCCATTTTGTACTGACCATTGGAAGCAGACATATTCCCTGCTCCTTGGATCAGCCCTTTCGCCTATGGAATGAAATAGTAAGATGGCAAAAAGGACTGTAATCCTTTGTTATGAAATTTTTTTATTGTTCTTTTTGCCAGACAGATATAACATTCCTTTACTGGATGAGAGACAATTTCTTTTCTATAACCATGCTGTTCAGATATACATTTCTGACAGTATGGTATTGTGCTGTTGTATTCATGCTGCATTGAATATATCGATATATCAGATAGATTGGTATTTGTTTGACTGTGAACTGTTGGTTTAAGGTTAAATAAGGGATAGAATATTTTCTTTTCAAATGCAATCTATGTAGTTTATCCATACTCAACACTAATAAAATATTAAATTCATCTGTGCAAACATCTAAAATAAAAGTTAATTTGTAAATTAAAATCTAATGTAAAGTTATAATATTTTATAAAAAAATGAAAAATTTAATGAAAGTTATACTAAAATAATAATTCTAAATTTTATATACATTTAATAAGTGCTTGTGTCTGCTATTACTGGCAGTGACTTCTTTTATTTTTTTTAATATTGAAAATATTTTTAAATAATTATTTATATTTTATAAATCTCTATGTCTCACTGAGATAGTGGCATGGGCTGACGGGCAGAATAAAATATGTATAAAAATTTGGATCTTAACAGTACATATCTGCCTACTATATAAATATTCCTGGTTTGAATGGCCTGGTGGCACCTTGTACAGCAGATACGAAAGATTCATAACTAATACCTGACTGTTATAATATATATAAATCTGACACAACATTATTTTTTTAATCTGGAAAAAAAAGAGCACATTGCAACTTTTAATGTACAATGAATAAATAGATTAATATTTGTAAATGCTAATGAAATTGACTTTCATATATGTCAATTACCTTGTGTGATTTACATTCGATATAAATTACAATTTACTATAAAGGCGTTAAAAATTATCTGTTAAGAAAAATAAAATCATTTTAATTTTTTTATCTTTATCAGTGTAAAAATTGGCAGATAACAATTTATTATGTTATGGTTTATCAAATAACATTATTAAATTACTTCTATCAATATTATTCAGTTTTAACTAAATAAAAAATTATTATTAAGGAATTACATACCTGCAGTTAACCCTCCGGAAGCTAAAATGAAATAGTATATATATATATATATATGTTAAAACGAAGATTTGCACGGGTTAAATATATAAAATACATATTTTGCGGGTTCATCCGTGTTAAAAACTTTTAATATCAATATACTGACGTTTCGACTTGGTCACACAAGCCATCCACAGAGTTATAAAAAGGTAGAAAGACAGTTGTAGAGGCGCTACAATCACTGGTTTGAATAAAACATTAAAAATCCCACCAATAGCAAAAATGTTAAATTTAAGAATGTTTTTTAAAGAAATCTTTCCAAATAGGAGGAAGTTTGCACGTATCATCTCGCTTATTGATACAATCTGGCCTTTTAAGTATCTCAATGGCTTCTCTGATTTTGCATTGGTAGAGATTATCACATCTGGATATGATCCTAGTACTAGAAAAATCTATTTTATGACCTGAATCTATAGTATGGAGTGAGAGTGCTGATGATGATGAGTGTTGTTTAACTGCATTAGCATGCTCATCTCTCCTAACACTGATGCGACGATTACTCATACCTATGTAAGAAGCTTTACAATTTTTACATGAGATTTGATAGACACCATGAGATTCAAGAGGGATTGAATCCTTAGGCTTGGTTATTATATTGCTGATCTTTTGATGAGCAGAAAATGCTGTATCTATGTTATAGCGTTTTAATATACGTCCGATACTGTCTGTAGTTCCTTTTACATATGGAACACAAATCCTAATAGCTGATTTATCATCTTTTTGTTTCCTATTTTGTCTATTTTGGGCTTGAAATAAGGCTTTTTTTATAAATTTGTAATTATAACTATTTGCTAATAAAACACTATTAATATGATTTATTTCTTCTTTCAGATGTGTGTCATCTGAAAGGTTAATTGCTCTATTTAAAAGAGTTTTGGCTACAGAAACTATCTGAGTTGGGTGATGATGAGAATGGAAATGTAAATATCTGTCTGTGTGTGTATCCTTTCTGTAAATAGAAAAAGATAAACTATTTGGTGTTCTGGTGACTAGAACATCAAGAAAAGGGAGTTTTCCATCAGACTCTGTCTCCATTGTAAATTTAATATGAGGATGCATATTATTTAAATGTAAGATTTTTCTAGTACTAGGATCATATCCAGATGTGATAATCTCTACCAATGCAAAATCAGAGAAGCCATTGAGATACTTAAAAGGCCAGATTGTATCAATAAGCGAGATGATACGTGCAAACTTCCTCCTATTTGGAAAGATTTCTTTAAAAAACATTCTTAAATTTAACATTTTTGCTATGGGTGGGATTTTTAATGTTTTATTCAAACCAGTGATTGTAGCGCCTCTACAACCATCTTTCTACCTTTTTATAACTCTGTGGATGGCTTGTGTGACCAAGTCGAAACGTCAGTATATTGATATTAAAAGTTTTTAACACGGATGAACCCGCAAAATATGTATTTTATATATATATTAGACAATATTATATATAACAAATAAAAAAATGAATAATATAACATTTGAAAATAAAATCACAACCTTTATTTGATACCCAAGATAAGAGTTATTCAATCCAATTTTTTATGTATTTTGCAATATATATATATATATATATATATATATATATATATATATATATATATATGTCATATTATTATTATTATTTGCGGGATATTCCGTGTAGTGAAAAAGCTAAATGCTGACGTTTCAGTACAATATCAAGTACCTTCCTCAGAGCGTCCTCTTTATATATATATATATATATATATATATATAAGCAGTCAATCTTAGCTTAAGATTGAGCTTCATGGTTTCATCTACTAACCTGTGTTCAACCCTATATCACATCCTACTTCTTTACTCACATATATTTATTTTATGATTGTATTTTACCTGTGTGCCTACAAGTTATAAAATTTTAACGTATAAATATTTTTCAATTATTATTAATTCTTTTTTATTAAAAAATATATATATATGTAAAATAAATAAAATCTCCGTTAATTAAAAACAATATTGTAATTATAATTGAAATAATATTTTTAACGGTTTACAAACAATGACAAACAATCCTTAAATCCGCAGAACTTTCGGTTACTTTCTAACCTGCCTCAACTGCCATTAAATTCAAAAACAAAAGTGGAAGCAAATGTCATCAATTCAAATTCCATGAATCTCGTATTTTAATGTTAGAAGCTTGTCAATTTATTTAATGCATTTTATTACTGTTTATAAAAGTTGCCTCTTTAATTTTTCTTTTACTATGGTTTCTCTCTTCATGAAGAATTTTCACATTTTCAAAATTAAATGTAAATTTATATTTACTTGTTTTTTCGTGATCAAAGAAAACTGAAGGAGATATTAAATCACCATTATTTTTATTTTTTACACGTTTATATAACAATTCATGTTCCTTTAATCTTTTCTCAATACTGCACCTAGATTCACCTATATATGATAGCATACAATCACAAAAAATTTGATATATGACATTACTTTTCTGCTTGACAGGTATGACATCTTTAGAATTATTGACTAATTTATTAATATTGTTTGGAACATAAAATGAAACATTAAACACATTCTTCTATAAATCCTTAAAAAATTTCACTTGAGGATTTGAAATAAATGGAATAGATATCCATTTTTTACTATTAATCTTAATTTCTTTTAAATTATAATTTTTTTTTTAAATTGACATAAAGTATTGTTTATTTCAAATCCACAAGTGAAATTTTTTAAGGATTTATATAAGAATGTGTTTAATGTTTCATTCTACATTCCAAACAATATTAATAAATTAGTCAATAATTCTAAGTATATCATACCTGTCAAGAGGAAAACTAATGTCATATATCAAATTTTTTGTGATTGTATGCTATCATATATAGGTGAATCTATGTGCAGTATTGAGAAAAGATTGAAGAAACATGAATTGTTATATAAGCGTGTAAAAAATAAAAATAATGGTGATTTAATATCTACTTCAGTTTTCTTTAATCATGAAAAAACACGTAAATATAAATTTAAATTTAATTTTAAAAATGTGAAAATTCTTCTAACATTAAAATACGAGATTTGTGGAATTTGAATTGATGTAATTTGCTTCCACTTTTGTTTTTGAATTTAATGGCAGTTGACGCAGGTTAGAAAGTAACTGAAAGTACTTCTGCGGATTTAAGGATTGTTTGTAAACCGTTAAAAATATTATTTCAATTATATATATATATGAGCAAACATACTAACAAAATATTGATTTTTTTTAAATATGTTATCATATGTCATTTATAAAACTTTTTGTTTTCAATTTGTTTTTTTCTATTAAACTGTATATTTTATAAATTCCAAGATGGAAGATGCAACCATTAAATGTCCAAAAATAATTAAAGAATTGGAAATATAATATTGTTTTAATCTTGGGAAGGAATTTTTAGTTAAAGTTTTTACTTAAAATACAATGGTGATTACGTTTAATGATTGTACTTTTGTTATAAACATTTTTGTCAAATCTATTTCTAATCTGGAAATAGATTTAAATTTATTTTTGGTCATTATCCTATGACTGCATCTTCAAAAACAATGGATAAAGAAAAATTTTTTTTTGTTTTAGATCAGAGATTAGATTTACAGCTAGAATTAAAAAATTGAAAGCATTCTAGAAATAACTGAGTAGTATATAAAATGGCCTGATTTTAAATCACCAACAGTATAACTATTATTGAGAGAATTGTATTGTTAACATATTACACATCTCTGTGAAACTTAGTATGATATAATATTATATCAACTATTTTTTCTGACCCTTGTGGGTCATTATTCCTGCTAATGTACCATCCAACTACTGATTTGAAATGAAGAAAAGCCTAAGGAAGGAACTCAGGAATGCTAAATAGAATCTTGCTGTTACCAAGAACTCACTTGGATTGTCAATTGCTATACCTGAGCCATTCTTTAAAAATAAGCTATTATTAAATTTGTGCAAGGTAACTGTTATGTTACTATTTGAAAATAAATCTATCCTAACTAATCTCAAATCCTGCTATGAAGATTTCTCCTAAGGAATTGTTAAAATTTTATCTCTTTTTAATTAATATGTAAAATGTAATTTGCTCTTAAATGATTTCTATGTATATAATTTTTATCATGTGCTCTAACTTTTTTTACCTTTGGTGTGGTCGTTTATTTATATGTATTTATTACTTAATTTTATATGTCTAATTTAATTATTATTAATATGACAATCTCAATTAATCTGACAAGTTGGATTTCTAATTTTTTTTTTCTTTTAAGTAAACCTTCATGAATTAAGGTTATTAATGTACCTTGAAAACATAATGCATTATTAATTAATACACTGCCAGATTGTTTTTATGAGTCAACATTTTGTTTATGCCTTAGTAAAAAAAAAATCTATTTATTTAACTCTGGATCCTACCTGGGTGAATTCAGAACTTAGGCTAATTAAATCTCTGAAACCTTATTTATTTTATAAATGTTATTTAATTCTGTAAGGGTGACTTATTATTTGTTTTATATATATATATAATTGATAGTTTTATTTTATTTTTCCCTTCTCTTAAAATATCTTATGCTTAAATGTTCTCAGTTGTAAATTCCGTGAAGGTGGTATTAAATCATTTTTCATATAGCAAAAAAGTAAGGAGGGTGTCAAATCTTAATGTATATTTTACTATTTCAGTTATTAAATAACATCTTGTATGGGTATATAGGCTGCAGAAAGGAGTTTGCTATTAACTGAAGGGAGACTTTTTGATTCCTCTTGGAGGCCTTAAAGAAACCAAGCAGGGCAAATTCCTAATGTCCACTCCATACGTTCTTGTCATTGCAGCTGTTATTAGTACATGATTATTCATATAGTATATAAACAGAGATGTGCTGCTCACCAACCCACAATATCCAGCATGGTTAATTTATTGGCTTGTTACCTATGAGTTTAAGATAAAGAAAAATCATGGTCTTCTTCTCAGTGCCTGATAAGGCAAAATGAATGTTTGTGTACATGATAAATATTTTTCCAATACATATATACAATTATGACTGACAAAAATAAAGCATGGCTCTTATTCCCAGGAGGTGGTAAAGTTGTCAACCAAGGAAGTGGTTGGTATTCAATGGCTGAGGGTGCTAAAAATCCCCTGATTCTGGACCCAGGCTGCCATTTGATGATGCCTTTTTATTTAGGTACGTACAGCTGCAGATCATTTTCAAGTGAAGGAAGATTGCAAAAATTAGAAGAAAAACTGTCTTATATTAAATGGGATATTAGTGGACTTTGTGAAGTTAGAAGTAAAGGTGAAGAGACAATAGATTTAAAAAGTGAAAATATACTTTATTATAGAGGCATAAATATTGGAAATATAATTGGAGTAGGATTCGTTATAAATAAAAAGTGGAAGAATAATATTGTGGAGATTGATGGTGTATCGGACAGAGTGGCTAGATTAGTTATACAACTTAATAGCAGATACCAAATGCAGATAATTCAGGTTTATGCCCCAACAAGTTCTCATAGTGATGAAGTAGTAGAAGATTTTTATATGGATGTACAAAAGGGTTTGATAAGAGTAAACAACATTTTAAAATTATTATGGGAGACTTTAATGTGAGAATTGGTAAACAAATGAATGATGAAAATGCTGTAGGTAATTTTGGTTATGGTAATAGAAATGAGAGAGGACATAGACTTGTGGAGTTTGCAGAAACAGAAAAACTTTATATTATGAATTTTTTTTTTGATAAAAATTTTAAAGGAAATGGAAATGGAAGCATCCAAATGAAGGTACAGCAGAATTGTATTATATTTTGATTAACAGGAAATACATATTTCAAGATTGTA